>JAGFNQ010003767.1:205995-224118 GCA_024364735.1 Boesenbergia rotunda
TTTTTGAGACACTGGGTTTCTAGACCGCCCATCACGAGTGCTTTTCGATTTATCTTGATGATCGATGAAAAATTTCTATAGAGTCGGATTGATCATCTCAAATTTATCTCCTACCTAGTCAATATTTTTTATTTTTTTTAAGAGGAGGTAGGCACGGAATAAGAAAGGATCCTGCTGGAGAAAACCGACGGTCAAAAAAAAACAGAAAAATCAACGCTTGGAAATTAATATGGAAGTTTCTAGGGACAGAAGCTCGGCGGGAGAAAAAGCACGTAGAAGCGAGCAACAGCAACAAAAATGGTTGACTAAGTACTAGACGAATCTGATACGATAGACTCGGTCAAACGAAAATTTCTTATCGATCATTATGATAAATCGAAAAGTACTAGTAATGGACGGTCTCAAAGTCCAACGTTTTAAAATTCACACTCCATTTAGAGGAAAATTTCTGCAAAATATACCGTAGCTAAGATCGAACCGCGAATGTCTAAGATAACGACTAATCATCCTACCGTTGTACCATAGCCATGGGAAAAAGATCGGTATGAAGAATCAATTGCTAGGGCACGACCTTATAAAAACGCACCTATCAATCGATTACTGAAACCTAGCAATCGATTGTTGGGATCAATCGAACCGCGCGTGCTGGTCAGAACCATTCTGTGCCCATGAACACTAACACTGATTCCATCGTATTTGAGCAATTTTGTTATGAAGGTAAACTTTATCAAGAAACAATGATGGTGAATTATGAATACAAGAATTAGTATTTATATTTTTCAACCAACATGTATAGCAGATTGCCTATCCAATACAATGACTACCTCCTTGCATATACAATAACAAAAAATTGATGATCATCAATCCTAAGATCATCACTGTAATATACAAGATGCAAAAGGTGGAACAGCCACCTTAGATCACTGTAATATACAAGAGAACCATATAAACCTGGGATTTCATCCCATAAACTAAGCTTTTACTTCCGTACCTCTGCCGTTGAATGATGGGAAAGAAATAAAAGAACCTGGAACTGCAAAGAAGGTGGAAAAAAATACAATCAAATCAGGTTTCCAAGGTCATTAAATTACAAACTAAGCTGCAAAGAGTGATCATACTTGAAGATGATTTTTTGCGAAAGCAAAAGGTATACCTTGTTCAGGGAAGATCCTGTCGTCGTGCAAGGCAACATTATAATAGGGCGCGTAGAGCTTCCTCGATTTTGTCAGCTCACCTAATGATTGTTTTCCCTTGTCAGAAATATTTTCTGCATCATCGCTGCCTTCGGACGATATCGAAGTAGATAATGAATCAGTCATTCTCTTATCGGTGGTTTTGTTTTTGCTGCCAAAGTTTAACAATTTCTTGAACATCTTTGCGACATCCTTCATTGGTTGATCAGAATCTGTAGCAAAGTTGGGTTTTTCAACAGTTCGCCATTTCTTCCTTACTCGAGCAGCATCAGCTTCCCTCATTAGGCGAAGGTGGTGGGTATTACTGGCAGATGGCTTGCTTCTTGGTGATGCTGCTGAGGCGTCCATATCGGATGCTTCATGCGCATTAGTTTTTGATATTTCTGCGGAGTTGGAAGTAAAACCAAATGTCACACCACGTTCATCTACAGATTTAACATCACCAAACTCTGCTGATCCTCGGCCAGATGGTGATTTAACGTCACCGAACTCTGAAGCTTTGGAAGCTCTGAATTTGACAATAGATGCGCCAACACCAGGACCTATGCCACTGCCTCGCCTGAGGAATGGTTTGGGCTCACTCCTAGCTTGCATCGTTTTGGAGACAGTGTTCGCACATTGGTCATCTTGAAAGCTTGAAAATGGAAGGCTGGGACTGTCAGAATTTACAGGTGCTAGTTCTTTCAACTCGAAGAAACTCACTGAGCTGCTGTTTCTCATGTGACGAAACCTTGACTGCTTTTGATCCTTTAAAACATCCATACCTGCAGTGCTGCTCTTGCTTCGATCAAATGTGCTAGAGTCTAATTGAGAGGTCACTTTTCCAACTGCTTCCAGAGGCTTCATGTTTTCCTTCCTCAAGTAAGATGATTCAACAGACCTTTGCATGGAAGAATGGTCAGAATTGCTCCTCTGCTTTGTAAGTCTAGAGCTAGTTTTGGAAGGTTGACAAGGAGGAGTTGCTGAGGAAAGCAGATTCTTGCTAGAGTTGATAGACAGTACTTTCCTTGAGACATAGCTTTTAGAAGTATCATCTATAGGAACCTCCTCAAAATTCTGAGCATGACGAAGAAAATTGCCCACAGGATGCTGTAAGGACGACAAGAGCAACCGTTCAGAATATGTGAGCGTGGAGTTCAATTGAATTTGAGACAGATAAAGATGTAACAAAGTGATTTTAAAGAGTTCAGGGTTTAGGGTTAACTCGTATGACAGATTACAATACAATCAGCTATAAAATTGAAGTCTCTTGTTGCCATAAAATGCAAGTACCTTTTCTCTCAATTCTAATCCAGAACCAATACTAAAAGACCTCTGCTTCCTCGGGCGGAGAGGGCCAGTAGTAGCTGAATTGCTATTATCAGCAAGATATCCAAACTGAATCTTCATCTCTGCCTTAGTATCCTCCAGCATATTTTCCATCGCCTCCATCGCGTCTTTCTTCCGATCCCATTCAATTGATTCCCACTGTTGCATCAGCTTAGCATCCCGCATCTGCTCGTATCTCTCGTAAAGCCGTCCTCTTGGACACTCGGAAAGACTCTGTTTCATGTTGTGCTGTAGATTATGCACCATATCGAGAAGCAAATCGCCGTCGTATTCCACAAAACCATCCGCGGAAGACCGAACTAGCATTTCGTCGACCACCTCGGCCGCATGGCCCGGTCGCGCTTCCGTGACTAGGTTTTTCTTCCAAGACTGCAGCTTTCGAGCGGCGAGCAGCCTCTCGAGGTCGCCGGCCTCGGTCGGCGGCAGCTCATGCATGGAATCCTGGTTGATCCTGGATAGCCGCGTAGGCCCGGAGCGCGAGGAGGGGAATTGGATCATGGAGGAGGTACGGCGATGTGACTTCATGGTTCCGCCGATATCCATCGGGGTGTAAGATTAGTATGCCGCGGCGGCTGAGCGGAAGGAGAATATAAGAGATGGACGGCGTGAGGAGAACGCAGGTGTCTGGTGGCGGAATGGGATGGGATCGGACATTGATTTGGTCTTTTCCACATTGGCGCCGCCGTGTCGAATCCGGTAAGAACGAAATTCTACGGACAGGATCCAGAGGATCATGGTCCATGACGGCTAGCGAATTATTCGATACTCCGAATCAAATGATATCCTGAAAAAATAATAAATCAATTAGAATTGTCGTAATTTCAATCTTGTCAAATTCGACGATGAATCCGATAAGATCACAATTATGGTGATCCCGACGGATTCGCCGTATCCTCCATGGTATAGTTTCGTTCGAGGCGACGGTCAAAGATCGTCGATGGTATCCGGTCGACGATCGAAAGACTCGTCAATTGTCGTTGATGAATAAGACAAATAGAACCGAGGATAAAGTAGGATAGAGGACCGAGGATAAAGTAGGATAGAGGATTTGCTTTCGAAATTTTACTACTATTTTGTTTCATGGGGACGACTTTTTTAAGTTTTACCAAAATCGGCCAAGAGAATTTTTTAAAATAAAAATAAATAAATAAACAGGGATATATAGCAAATGTTCATTAAACTCAAATTTTCCATTAAAATCCAGAAAAGAGAATTGTACTTCTCCGATGTCTCATTTTGCTCCATTCGCTGGCCCATTCAACCTCTTTTGACGGCTATAACTCCTACTCCCACTTCTTTTATTTTTTTCTACCACTCCTATCTTTAGTTTGCTTTTGACTTTTCGTCCATCCTTGACTAAGGTTGGTGGAATCATTCCTAAAATATGTATATATAATATACTTACATAAGCATATATTATTAGGAAATTAAATTTATAATCAATAAATTAAATAAGAAAATAAATTATTAATTTATGAGTAAACAATTATAAATTAATTTTTTCAAATCAATGATAAATTAATATAAAAGATTTTTAAATAATAAAAAATTAGTCTGGTATGAGTGAATGAATATGTTGGCTTATATACGAGTTGAGTTCATGAATATAAACCCTAACTCAAATATATGAGAATGTCAATTCATGTACAATCGTTAAAAGATAAAAATATCAACTCATTTAATTCTCTAATTATGAATTCTCCTCTCCACTCTCCTTCTCCTCTTTAAATTTTAAAGTCTTTGAAAGTTTGACTTAAAATTTGGAATGCTCTTATTATGAATTATAAATTGTTATATTTTGAAAGACAATGGTCAAATCTAAGTGCCTAGATGAGACAATATCATTTTAAAGGAAGAAAGTTTTGCCATTTCCTCAACCATAAAATTTTTATCCGCCAAGATAACTTTACCTAAAATGGTGCATCGATATCTGAAGGGATAATTCGACGACTGATGAAATTAAGTCGGTAATGATAATACCAATAAATATATATTTGTAATCTAGAAGAGTATCTTAATAACCAAAAGAGTGGATAGATAGTATAAATGAGACAAGAACTATATCACTATTCCGAGCTCAATTGATTTGAGTCATCGACTTATCGATGAACTTACTAGCTAGACCCATGCTATTGGATTAACATTGACAATTTCCAACATCAATAGTAAGATGATACATGCAATTATAGCGACTATGAATCCCACTCCTACTAGAGAAAGAGAAAAATCGAAGAAATTCTTTGAAACTGTCTAATTGGTGGTAGTAAAACATCCTATATTACTTCAATATAAGGTTAATATCAAAAGATACTTCCAATCACTACAAGAAAAAATGCTTTTAATGACATTGAAAAGTGTCATCATATATTACTTATACTGATATTTTTGATATAGTGACATTAAGTTAAAATGTCCTCTATAGTGATGTCGTCTAAAGTTTTATCACTTATGACAATTCTTAATGTCACTATAAAATACAAATAGTGACAACACTAATAGCATGAATAATTGTTATAGTGACAAAAAATAGTGTCATTATAAGATTTGTAATGACATTTATATATGTTATTTTATTATAGTAATGATGACAAATTTATATGTCCTTTAAAATTATTTATCAAGACAATTATAAGTGTCATGGATTTTATTTATAGTCATAATAAAAAATGTCACTAATGATAGTTTATAAAGTTAATTTAAAATGTCTCGTTATGTAATTTATAGTGACACATATAAATGTTTACTATATTAGTCTATAAGGACATTTAAAATTATCATTAATAATTATTTATTATGACATTTTAAAATGTCTTCATATGAGTTTTACAATGATAATTATAATTATTTTCATGATATAAATATTTATGCATATAACTAATTAACATAAACACAAATAAAAATTTTAAATTGAAATTAAAGTGCTAATCAATAATTGTCAATTTTTTTACAATACAAGACTGTCAAATTGGTCACCTCAAAAAATATCTATGCACTAATCACAATCACAAATGTACCCAATATATTTAGCTTAAGAACTAGCAAAAAATTAAGTTTCTCCTAAAGTAAAATATAACCAAACTTCCAAACTTTGCTGCATCTTCAATCTTCAATCAACACATCTTGAACGAAATCTAATATTATTGTCACCTACAAAAATATATATATATATATATATTAATTTGTGTAAATAAAATAAAATTAAAACAAACAAATCTCGACAGTACTAATATTGGCTCTATCACCAAATAGAAACCTCAGATATAGGACCCCCTACGTGAACAACCTTTAAATGATATGCACCTATATCAACCAAAAGGCTAATTGAGTCTTACTAATAGTTTATAAAAAGTTGCCACTAAGAGAAGAATTTAGCGAGTTTAACTCATATAAAGTATGAAACTAATACATATCAAGTATGTTTCAAACAAGATGACCAATTGATTGATGCTCACATAAAGAAGCAAAATAAATTAACGATAGAAACGATGCATGAAAAATGGATCTCAATCCATCGTGCAGGACAAATGATATTTCAATGAGATAAGCTCGGCAATATAGCATCACTTTATTCATAGTGACGTTTTATATAGCCATTTGAGTGGGGAAGAAAAAGGTCTTTTGTTACCAAAGAAAGCATCTGAACACCCAGTGATCTTCCTCTTTGTTAGCAGGTTGTTCATCCAATCCACCAAGCACTTTTCCTTTCAGCTGGTGGATTAGATACCTTGTCTAACAACAAAATGTACCTTCACACAAGCTTAACTCATATAAGAGGTTAACTTTCGACCTAAGATTTTAGAGTTATTCCATGTCAAATTCCTAATTCTCGAAGGCGAGAATCGGGCTGGCGGGAGTTGATACGATCAAGCGACTTCAGATCGTCGCTCCGGAGGATTGTAGGATCTTCGGCAGCACAATAGTTGCCATGGCAACAAATACAGTTAGAAGGCGGCATCATAAACATGTTTATGACAGTAGAAATGAGTATTTGGACTCGACAAAATTTGACACCTTAGATGAACCTCTCCTTGGGAACAACTACTATGGGGATCATTATAAGGGATACGATGATGCAAGCTATGAAGATTTGGATGACAAAAGAGAGGAAGTAAACCTTCATTGGACATCTCTTTTCTCCAATTTGATTGCTCAATGGTCTCAGTGGTTAGCAAATCTTGTCCTTTGCTCTGGCTCGTTTTTAGGAAGATTTGTATCATTTCCTTCTTTAACAATGGCTTGCTAAGCGGGCATCATATATGGAGTTCAATGAGGTTCTTAAGTCTACAAGAAATCAGCTGGAGGGTGAGCTATCACTGGAAGATGTGACCAGTGTGAAAGATCTGCCTGCATACAACATGATGTTGCCTGCATAAAACATTGTTTCAGCTCCCTATGAGACAGTGATATATATATAGTAAAATAGGAAAAGAAGATATTTGTGGATTTATAACGGTAGTTCCTTTGAGAATTGTGTATATCAGTTTATTGAAGGTGAAGAATTCCCTACTGTTAACAAAGCCTACTATGAATTGCCAATAATGTTCAGTTCATGCAGTCTTTCTCTCTAAAAAAAAAAACTTAACTCATATAACAAGTTAACTATCTAACAACAAAATGTAAACATACTCAAAACTCACTATTACATCAAAGCACTATTACATCGAAGCACTAACACAATTATAAAGTTGAATCTATTAGCTTGTCACATCACACTCAAGGTATAGCAACAAAAATACCGAATCTATTAGCTCTAAGAAATGATTAAAAAAAATAGTGTCATGAAGTTACATATGCTATGAATATGTTCAAAGATGGCCAATAAATTTTATGATCGAAATAGTTGAATATATTAGAATGGAAAATGTAAGACATTGAAGGAGACAAAAGAAAATAGTAGCAATATAGAAAAAAAGAATTTAATTAATCTGAATTGCTACCACTGAAGAGTGAACCTAAATTCACAAAGTTATGTGTTGATTAGGATATGCAACTTATGTTAATAGATGATGTGAGTTCTTATTGGAATTATAGTACTCAAATGATGTGAGTTCGTATTGGAATTATACTAGACATATATTCTATTTTATATAAGAATTGAGGTTAGTGTCTAAAACATTCAAAACAAATGCTAAAACTTAATGTTTGATGCTATATGAAGATATATTTCAAATTGCAAGCTTAACTAGGAGGCAAGATGAACACGATAAGGTTGCAAAATGAACACGGTAAATAATCAACCAATATATTATTCACTCTGCATCTTAAGTATCCTCCAAAACAAATTATACCAATACAATTTGAATGTCACATAAATACTTCTCTAAAGTATTGAAAATTGCATAATGCAATGCCATATAGTTTTCTTTAGGAAAAGTTATGCATGTATGCTGAAACGTAAAAGGAACCCATAATACCCTTGTCTCTTGACATATAGCTTTGAATTCCTCCTGCATCAAAAAAAAATATAGGTAAATCCATGAGGTTAAAACTTAAAAGAATAGCTTAGACTCAAACCATGTTTCAGTGAAGGTCAGTGCAAACTACTACAAAAAACATGGAACAATTATACTACAAAAAACATGTTTCAGTGAAGGAACTAAAACAAGGAACAATTATACTACAAAAAGCATGTTAAACCTGTGCAAAACCTGTGTAAAACTTGTGCAAAACCTGTGCAAAACTTGTGCACAACGGCAGATGCACACGGCAGGTTGCATTGTTATGATGGAAGCGAACAAAACCTGAAATGAAACAAGCCAATATCAATTTCCCACACAAATCCATCCAGGATCAACCACAAGTCCTACCCCTGATCAAACACTAATCCCCCAATTGTACCATGCGGCAAGGTTTCACAGACAACACACACAGCATGAACACCGACTCAAAACTCTAATCTACAACTCAAACTCCAATCAAAAAATATCTACAATAAGCACTCCAATCCCGAATTCGACCACAGAACCAAAAATCAAAGTCTTACCTCAATCACCCGCTTGAAGCCCTCCTTGCCCAGATCCTGTGATCAGTTTTACTCCAATCCACCAATTCAGTCGCCAAGGATACAACCCCACTCGGAGCCGAAGAAGATGAGTTGGGGGTGCTAGCGACTGATCGCACTTGAAGTGGAGGGGCGGTGATGAAGAAGCGATCCGCAAGACAGGGGTTGCGGCGTCAACGATTAAAAGACGATGATGCCGACGTGACTCGCCGGGGAAATCACAAGGAGGGTGTGGCCTGCAAATTCGTGTGGTATCGTCGTGGTGATCGCTACGCGTGCAAGCTCAGCTCGGAGACGGCTCTCCCGTGGCTTTCTCCTCGTGCTTGAAGAGGGGAACGAAAGGGAAGCTGCCGGTGAGTTGCGGCGGAGGAGGAAGAAGAGAAGAAAAGGAGAAGTCGGCGGGTGAAGGCGGAGAGGCTAGGGCACGGGCAGGGAGGGTGGGTTTAAATAAATTTAAAACAAAATAAATAATCTATTTTAATAAGAAAATGTTTAGGTTTATAAGGACATTTATAAAATATGTCAGGATAAAAGGTGTAATAAGATACTTTTTTTTATAAAATTAATCTGTTTTAATAAGTGTCATTATAATTAGTTTATAATGACATTTACTATTAAATGTCATAAAATAAATGTCATAATAGGTCTTTTTTCTTGTAGTGAATGTATCTCTGAAGATGTGCTCTAAGTGAAGGGATAGCTATTTGTAAGGAAAAAACAAAGAATTTTTGTATGTAAGAAGTATGCCCCTAAAGGGATGGATAACAAAACTGTATAGTGGATATATTGTAACAATGATGATTAAGGTTTTGTAGGGGTCATTAAGTTAAAATCACAAAATTATAGATCATGACTTTAAACTATCCAAAAAGAGTTAAAACTATCAATGGAAGGCTTCAGACAGAAGCTTAGGCTCACTTGGCTAAAAGTTAAACTTGAGTTGACTTTAAAATTAATGAGACCTATATAGAAGTCAAAATTGATGAGTTTGAAAGACTGCATCACACCTATTGCAATTAACCAAGAGATTGAGTCTAACTCCTTTTATATCAAAGCCCAAAGGATCTCTTACTTACACCACTTTAACCATAACCAAAAGACATGTCCTTGGCATCGGGTCAAAAGGGCAATCATGTAACCTTGGCTCTTGTGCTTAATAGATGGTGAACTCACTTTGGTTTACAAGCTCAACATGAGATAAAATCCTCTCTATTCTCGTGGTGAATGGTGATTAGACGTGACCCTAGTCTGTATACCAAGATATTTCCCTGACACAAATATAACTCAGTGACTAAGCGTGACCCCATCTGATCCAACAACGAACTAAGGATGGTTCTTGAGAATAAAGGCATCTTGATCAACACTCTGATTGAATAACTATAGCATTAGCAAGGTGCGAGTAGATAAGACAAAAGGATGCAAGCTTCTTGAGTCAGGGGTCTCTTGAAGAACAAATCCACCTCTGGTCAAGATTTTGATTTGGTGGTCATAGATTTGACTTGACACAACCAAAATATCAAGCTACGTGCTTTTACACAATCACAAGATTGTGATTTTATATATATATATATATATATATATATATATATATATATATATATATATATATATCAAAGTGACATTCGACATGGCAAGTCATCCCGCAAAAAGATAATTTTTTTTTAATCTCTTTCAACGCATGTAATAATTTTCATCTCTCTCCTTTGATTGGATGTAAAATGATGTTGATTTTTAAAATTTAGTCCCACATGGTGTTGATTTATAGCAAATTAGTACCACGTTGGTATTAGTTTATAATAAAACAGTATCATATGATGTTGGTTTATAAATACCAACATCACATGATATTAATTTATAACAAATCAGTACCATAGTATAATGTTATTTGGGCAATTTACCAAAGGGCGTATCCAACTATTCGTAATTACCGAAATGAGTACCATGGTTTCTATTATACCAAAGGGCGCATCCCATATAGTGAAGTTACTTTTATACCCCTCCCGCCAAAGAATAACTTTATCAGACACAGTTTCGAGACAACCGAACCACTTTATCAATAAAATATTAATTTGTGGTTCGGATGTGTAGCAGTCGAATTTTTCTCAGCCAATATATATATGTGAAATGATTTGCACAAGTCGAATGATCACGAATGTACGTATATATTGCTTCCTTGCACAACTCGATTCATCACCAAAGCACCTGAGGAAAATAGGTTGTCGAAGGAGAAAAAGGAAGCAACAAAATAGATTGTCGAAGAGAAAAGGAAGCAACAAAATAGGTTGTCGAAGGAGAAAAAGGAAGCAACAGATTGGTAACTAAGAGAAATAGGAATGTACGTATGATTGTCTTCTTTGATATGATATCAGATATAGTTTTAATCAAGTTAAACTCTTTCTACTATTTTAATTTTGGAGGAGGCTTAGGGTGATATGCATTACATGATATCAGGCCCTGAGAGTGCATGATGTCATTAGATTTCAGGCAATAGGAGAGGCTGTAAAATTTTGTTTCAGGCCCTCGGAGGGACTGAAATAAAAGAAATTCAGGCCCTCCCAGGACCTGGCCTGAATTTATTTTATTTCAGATCCAGGGAGGGGCTGAAATCAAATGATTTCAGGCCCTCCCTGGGCCTGAAATGTAATGATTCAGGCCCGGAGTGGGCCTGAAAGGAAATGATTTCAGGCCCTGGTAGGGCCTGAATCAAATGATTTCAGGCCCTCAGGGGCTCCTAGGGCCTTTATTATCAATTTCAAAGTTTGATAAAGTTATATGTAATTTTTTTCAGGGTTGATAATGTTGTTGACGAAATTCTCTCTGAGATATGGAATACTCTTGATGATAATGTGGCTACGGGGAAAGGATTAGAAATAACTAGTAATAATATTCCATTATGTTCCCAGTATGGTGATAATAGCATTACAAGGAATTTGGCAATTGATCTAAATGAAGAAGCAAATAATTTAGAAGATGAGGGTTTGAATTCTTCTACAAGAGTAGTTGAAATATTTCAGCCAACCTGGAGTGGCGAGGAAGAAATTGAAATCCGGAATGCAGAAGAATTTGTACCCAGTACAAGTGTACTAGAATTCCAAGCTGATGATATGCAGGTTGAGCAATATGAATTCCCCCCAGATCAGTACAGTGACCTAGAGGAGGAGTTTCCATTAGCTGAAGATCCATATATTTTGAATTCTCGATTGCTTGCTGGGCCAATTCGAGAGCTAGAGGCAAGAGATGAGCATGAATTTTTTGTGGGGCAGATATTTCCATCTAGAGAAGAATTCAAGAATGCACTTGTTAAACATGCGATGGTTAAGCATATGAGATATAACCCAGTTGACACCCGGAAAAACAGAGTTAAAGCAGTGTGTTTTAACCAACCATGTACATGGAGAGTAGTAGGAAGGGGGAAGTAGAGTTCACTGTTACAAAATATATAAAGGAACACCAATGTCGAAGTGTTAGGGAAAGTGCTGATCATCATGCATGCTCTTCATCATTTGTTGCTTCTTTTGTTGAAGAGCAATTTCTTCATAATGAACAATACAAACCAAGTATGATTATTTCAGATATTAAAGCTAGATTTGGAGTGACGATATCATACAGAAAAGCATACATAGCTAGGGAGAAAGCATTGAAAAAGGTTGTTGGAGATTATGATGAGGCATACAGAGATCTCCCACAATATCTGCGTGAGTTAAGAGCTAGAGATCCTGAAACTTACGTGGCACTATGCACGAATGGTGACAATCAGTTCCAGAGGTGTTTTTGGGCTTTTGGTGCTTGCCGAAGGGTGTTCAGGTCTTATTTGCGTAGAATTATCGGAATTGATGCGACACACCTAAGAGGAAAGTATCCAGGAGTATTGTTGATTGCAACGGCGATTGATGGTAATGACAATGTTCTCCCAGTTGCCTTTGCAATAGCTGAAGTAGAATGTGGGTCTGCTTGGGAGTGGTTTTTGGATCATACAAAGAGGTTCTTTGCTGTTGATGATCACTCACTCACCATAGTATCAGATAGACATCGGGGCATTATATCAGCAGTCAGAAAAGTATTCACAAACGCGCATCATGCTTTTTGTTGCCACCACATGTCTTGTAATATGGTAACTGATACTGGAAGTAGAGCTGGTGTAGGTTTGTTTTGGGCAGCAGCACGAGCCAACACAACACTTCAATATGATATGATAATGCAGACAATGCTCGAAAAACATCCAGATGCTCATAAGTGGCTTCAGAACATTGACCCTAAAAGGTGGGCAAATGCACACTTTACTGGGAGAAGGTACAGAATGCTTACCACGAATTGTGTGGAGAGCTTGAATGCTTTGTTTAAGTCTACACGTGAGCTTCCCATAAATAGGTTAATTGATAATACAAGAAGAAAGGTAGCTCAATGGTTCTATAACCGTAGAGAGGAAGTTTCCAAATGGCATGTTGCTTTGACACCTCATGCTACAAAAGAAATGGAATCAAGGAGAGAGAAAGCTAGAGCTTATAAGGTTCACCCTTACTCTCAATCAGAAATGGAGGTAGAAACATGGGGCACTTCATACATTGTTGATTTGGAAAAAAACTTTTGTCATTGTGGGGAGTTTCAAATTTCAGGACTCCCTTGCTCACATGCTATAGCTGTAATAGTTCACAGGAATATCGATACACTCCGATATTGTGAGCATTATTTTTATTCTGAAACTTGGAAGTGGGTTTACATGGATCGTATTTACCCTTGTAGAAGCAAGCAGTTTTGGCCTAGTGGAGTAAACAATATTACAGTTCGATGTCCCCGTAGCCTTGTGCAGCCTGGTAGACGAAAGAAGGCACGGATTGAGTCAAGACACAATGGCAAGGTGAAACTTAAATGCAGCCGGTGCAAACAACTTGGCATAATAAAAGGACATGTAGAATGCCGCCAGGCCCAAGGTCTTGAGTTAATTGGTTTATGAATTGCTGAAATTTCTGATGGAAGTGTTTATTTTGTAAGGAGGATAACTGAATGTATAGTATTCTTTAAAAAAATCAGTTGTTAATGTTTGACTTATAGAAGTATTTCAATATTATGATACATTTTACCTTGTGTTATAAGCAGAATATATCAGAATCGAAGTCGTATCATTTGTAAACCCAAAATAATGTTATTTCAGGAACTTGAAGTCCTGAAGTCCTGTGTTTTCTGAAAATCTGTTGTTTAACCCCCTCTGATTTTTGCTTTGTTAAATGAGTGTTGTGTGCCAACTGATACTGTATCAACACAGTTGTGTGCCAACTGAAAAATAGCATATCCTAGCTAAAATACCAATAATTAGGTAAAGTCTGAGAACTGATAATGAGGTTTGAAAAATCCAAATATGCTAGGTCCATCATACAAACCTCCTGATGTGCCAAATTTTGATAATATGAGGTTTTGATGTGAATGGAATTCAATTGTGGTGTGCAATGTGTATTTAGGTACTCTCCTTCTTGTTTATTTTTTAAAAATGTGGTCACAACATGTTCATTTATTTAAAAGATTGGCGTATAAAAATTTAATCATACTGTAAATAATTTTTTGCAACCAGAGGCGTGGGCCTGAAATGATAGCATTTCAGGCCCAGTGTGGGCTGAAATAACTCTTTTCAGTCCCAGATAGGGCCTGAAATAATATCATTTCAGGCCCTTCTTGGGCCTGAAATACTAGCATTTCAGGCCCAGTGTGGGCCTGAAATAAATCATTTCAGGCCCCCTCTGGGCCTGAAATAATGTCATTTCAGGTCCACCGTGGGCCTGAAATCAAAATACTTCCCTAAAAAATTATTGATGTAATTGACAACAATTACAATTTAAAGATTACTGATAATGGTTTTTCAGAAATCCATATATGGGAGGTCCATCAGTGGGTTTTGCTCAAAACCCACTGATGGAACTAAACTAGCCCTATAGCTTTTGACAAATTTATAATTTGATGTTTCCGACACCTAAAATACATTTCTAGAACCTCAACCCTACCTACTGATAATGGGATTTTCAGAAATCCAGATATGGGAGGTCCATCAGTGGGTTTTGAGCAAAACCCACTGATGGAACTAAACTAGCCCTATAGCTTTTGACAAATTTATAATTTGATGTTTCCGACACCTAAAATACTTTCTAGAACCTCAACCCTACCTACTGATAATGGGATTTTCAGAAATCCAGATATGGGAGGTCCATCAGTGGGTTTTGAGCAAACCCACTGATGGACCTCCCATATATGGATTTCTGAAAAACCATTATCAGTAGTTAGGGTTCAGGTTGGAGAATGTAGATTAGGTGTCCGAAACCTCAAATTATAATTTTGTTCAAAGTTATAGGTCTAGTTTAGTTCCATCAGTGGATTTTGCTGACCTCCCATATTTGGATTTCTACAAAACCATTATCAGTAGTTAGGGGTGAGGTTTTGAGAAAGTATTTTAGTAGGGATAAAATTGTAATCCAACTTGGGGGAAGAGGTCAAAATATTATATGGTTAAGGGTGGTCCTCAAATAATATTTAATTCAGGCCCACTGTGGGCCTGAAATGTTTTTATTTCAGGTCCAAGGTGGGCCTGAAATAAATGTATTTCAGGCCCACTATGGGCCTGAAATAAATGTATTTCAGGCCCACTATGGGCCTGAAATATCTTTATTTCAGGCCCACCTGGGGCCTGAAATAAAGTTATTTCAGGCCCAACGTGGGCCTGAAATAAAGATATTTCAGGCCCGAGGTGGGCCTGAAATAAAGCTATAGGTTGGAGAAAGTAGGGATGAGGTTGGAGAAAGTATTTTAGGTTGGAGAAAGTATTATCAACAGTTAGGGATGAGGTTGGAGAAAGTATTTTAGGTGTCCATAACCTCAAATTTATATTTTTTCCAAAGCTATAGGTGTAGTTTAGTTCCATCAGTGGGTTTTGCTCAAAACCCACTGATGGTCCTCCCATATCTGGATTTCTGAAAATATATTATCAGTAGTTAGGGTTGACATGCTAGAAACTATTTTAGGTCTCAGAAACCTCAAATTATATATTTGTCAAAAGCTATTGGGCTAGTTTAGTTCCATCAGTGGGTTTTGAGCAAAACCCACTGATGGACCTCCCATATCTGGATTTCTGAAATTCCATTATCAGTAGTTAGGGATTAGATTCTAGAAAGTATTTTAGGTGTCAGAAATATCAAATTATAATTTTTTTCCAAACCTATAGGTGTAGCTTAGTTCCATCAGTGGGTTTTGAGCAAAACCCACTGATGGACCTCCCATATCTGGATTTCTGAAAACCCAAAATGGACCTCCCATATCTGGATTCTACAAAACATTATCAGTATTTAGGGGTGAGGTTGGAGAGGAGTATTTTAGGGTTAGGGATAAAATATGTAATCCAACTTGGGGGATGAAGTCAAAAATATATGGTTAAGGGTGATCCTCATAATATTATTTCAGGCCCACGGTGGGCCTGAAATGTTTTTATTTCAGGTCCACGGTGGGCCTGAATAAATGTATTCAGGCCCACTATGGGCCTGAAATATCTTTATTTCAGGCCCACCTTGGGCCTGAAATAAAGTTATTTCAGGCCCGACGTGGGCCTGAAATTATAATTTGAGGTTTGTAACACCTCAACTCCACTGAAGGACCCATTGATGAGGTTGGAGAAAGTATTTTAGGTGTCGACAACATCAAATTATAATTTTTTCCAAACCTATAGGTGTAATTTAGTTCCATCAGTGGGTTTTGAGCAAAACCCACTGATGGACATCCCATATCTGGATTAATGAAAAAAAATTATCAACAGTTAGGGATCAGGTTGGAGAAAGTATTTTAGGTGTCGGAACCTCAAATTATAATTTTCTCCAAAGTATAGGTGTAGTTTAGTTCCATCAGTGGGTTTTGAGCAAAACCCACTGATGGACTTCTCATATCTGGATTTCTGAAAATCCATTATCAGTAGTTAGGTTGAGGATCTAGAAAGTATTTTAGGTGTCGGAAACCTCAAATTATAAATTTTTCCGAAGCTATAGGGCTAGTTTAGTTCCATCAGTGGGTTTTGAGCAAAACCCACTGATGGACCTCCCATATCTGGATTTCTGAAAATCCATTATCAGTAGTTTGGGTTTAGGTTCTAAAAGTATTTTAGGTGTCAGAAACATCAAATTATAATTTTTTCCAAACCTATAGGTGTAGTTTAGTTCCATCAGTGGGTTTTGAGCAAAACCCACTGATGGACCTCCCATATCTGGATTTCTGAAAATCCATTATCAGTAGTTTGGGTTAGGTTCTAGAAAGTATTTTAGGTGTCAGAAACATTAAATTATAATTTTTCCAAACCTATAGGTGTAGTTTAGTTCCATCAGTGGGTTTGAGCAAAACCCACTGATGGACCTCCCATATCTGGATTTCTGAAAATCCATTATCAGTAGTTAGGGTTGAAGTTCTAGAAAGTATTTTAGGTGTCAGAAACATCAAATTATAATTTTTTCCAAACCTATAGGGTGTAGTTTAGTTCCATCAGTGGGTTTTGAGCAAAACCCACTGATGGACCTCCCATATCTGGATTTCTGAAAATCCATTATCAGTAGTTAGGGTTGAAGTTCTAGAAGTATTTTAGGTGTCAGAAATATCAATTATAATTTTTTTCCAACCTATAGGTGTAGCTTAGTTCCATCAGTGGTTTTGGAGCAAAACCACTGATGGACCTCCCATATCTGGATTTCTGAAAACCCACAAATGGACCTCCATATCTGGATTTCTACAAAACCATTATCAGTATTTAGGGGTGAGGTTGGAGAGAGTATTTTAGGTTTAGGGATAAAATATGTAATCCAACTTGGGGGATGAAGTCAAAATATAATATGGTTAAGGGTGATCCTCAAATAATATTTATTTCAGGCCACGGTGGGCCTGAAATGTTTTTATTTCAGGTCCACGGTGGGCCTGAATAAATGTATTTCAGGCCCACTATGGGCCTGAAATATCTTTATTTCAGGCCCACCTTGGGCCTGAAATAAGTTATTTCAGGCCCGACGTGGGCCTGAAATTATAATTTGAGGTTTGTAACACCTCAACTCCACTGAAGGACCATTGATGAGGTTGGAGAAAGTATTTTAGGTGTCGACAACATCAAATTATAATTTTTTCCAAACCTATAGGTGTAATTTAGTTCCATCAGTGGGTTTTGAGCAAAACCCACTGATGACATCCCATATCTGGATTAATGAAAAAAAATTATCAACAGTTAGGGATCAGGTTGGAGAAAGTATTTTAGGTGTCGGAAACCTCAAATTATAATTTTTCCAAAGTATATGTGTAGTTAGTTCCATCAGTGGGTTTTGAGCAAAACCCACTGATGGACCTCCCATATCTGGATTTCTGAAATCCATTATCAGTAGTTAGGGTTGAGGTTCTAGAAAGTATTTTCGGTGTCGGAAACCTCAATTATAAATTTTTCCGAAGCTATAGGGCTAGTTTAGTTCCATCAGTGGGTTTTGAGCAAAACCACTGATGGACCTCCCATATCTGGATTTCTGAAAATCCATTATCAGTAGTTTGGGTTGAGGTTGGAGAATGTAGATTAGGGTCCGAAACATCAAATTATAATTTTTTCCAAAC
>JAGFNQ010003768.1:0-48066 GCA_024364735.1 Boesenbergia rotunda
TGATCGGTCACCAGACCAATCAGGCTCCAGCCTGATCGGTCACCAGACCAATCAGGCTGCTTCCAGACCAATCAGGAGTCATCCTGATCGGTGATAGTGAGAACTTGCGACAAATGATCGTTCACTAGACCGATCTGAGCAGTATCCTTGATCGGTCACCAGACCGATCAGGAGCAGATCAGCAGGGGAACTCAACTCACTGTTCGCTCCCTGATCGGTCACCAGACCGATCAGGAGCTGTGCAGTGAGTGAAACACACACTCTCTGATCGGTCACCAGACCGATCAGACATCGCTGGATCGGTCACCAGACCGATCCACGAAGGAGCAGCGTGCCAACTCCCTGATCGGTCACCAGACCGATCCAGGGACGCAGACCTAGCCTTCCAAGCTAGGATTTCATTCACCTTAGCCCTCCAAGCTAAGGATTTTTCAATCTAACTCTCCAAGTTGGGAATTTGCACCTAACCCTCCAAGTTAGGACTTTTCACCTAGCCCTCCAAGCTAGGACTTTTCACCTAGCCCTCCAAGCTAGGACTTTTCACCCAACCCCTCCGAGTTAGACCTTCATCCAACCTAGCCCTCCAAGCTAGGCACCTGACCCTCCAAGCCAGGACTTTTTCACCTAACTCTCCAAGATGGGATTTTTCACCTAACCCTCCAAGTTAGGACTTTTCACCTAGCCCTCCAAGCTAGGACTTTTCACCTAGCCCTCCAAGCTAGGACTTTTCACCCACCTCTTCCGAATTAGGACTTTTCAACACCTGGCTTCACTCACCAAGACCCGCTCACTCACCGGATTCCAACACCTGGCTTCACTCACCAGACCCGGCTTCACTCACCGGGATTCTCACCGGGATTTCCAACACCTGGCTTCACTCACCAGGACCCGGCTTCACTCACCGGGATTTCCATCACCTGGCTTCACTCACCAAGACCCGGCTTCACTCACCGGGGTTTCATGCCCAGTCCCCGACCAGGACTTTAACCCAAATTCGCTCAACCAAACTTAAATCATTGTCAAACACCAAAACAACAACCGGGCCAGACTGCATCAACAGCCTACATATGCCCCTATACGAGTAGCAAGTACGACGACCCATCTCAACCTCCAGGGAGTCAAAGGTCGTCCACCTATGCTACGTGCACAATGATGCATGTCACTATCCCATGCATCACCCGCTATCTAACCCTACTGTCAACTACATGATATGCAGTAGTCCAAGTAGCCGGTATGCACCATAACCTAAACCTAACGCGAGGTACAAGGGTACCCGCCTCGATACAAAGAAGTCCGTGCGACGAGAACCCCTCATCCAAAATAATATCCGCGATGAATATCCTAAGTCAAAGCCCTGCAACAAAAACACGTAATCATTTAGCTATAATCCCTATGATACCCAACAAAATAACCATCTCATTTAATTAAGAGTAATCCCAGTTATCCTAATTATTTAATCTATCCTAATTAAAGGCTCAATCCCTTCACAAACCAACTCATCGTCAATCCATGAGACTCACAGCCAAGCTCATGGAGGCATTCATCACAGAAACAGATCAAAACAAAACACCATTGAAGAACCTCTCCAATCCGCAACTCAAGGGAAAATTGGAACCAAAACCCATCTAAGCAAGCTCATGACAACATGAACAAGATCGAAGATCAAAGATCAATTCTAACATTCCATATCAGAATCACATGATCAAACTACACCAATTCAAATCCAAAAGCATCAATCCGAAATCCTCAACACCTTAGTTCACGATGAGAAAAAACAGGAGCAACCCAGAACCAATTTCTCACGGCAGAACCCAGCAAACCACAAATCAAATACCAATCAGAAACAGAGCTTCGGAAACCCAATTATCGGATCAAATGAAACAATCCCAAATCAACCAATGAGATTGATCCCCAAACCTAAATCCGATTGCTCTTTAGTAATCCAGAACCAGAAGGAAGAATCGAAATCCAATTAAGGCACAACAGATACAAAATTCCACTCCTTCACTGATCAGATGGCAAAACAAGAACACACATCGAAAACAAGGATCCAATTACTCCTTCGATCAAAAACTGATACAGAACACAACAACAGAAATCATGCAATCCATAAGAATCCAAATGAACCCAAGTGCAAGATTCGATCTACCCCTTAACAATGATCACGGTCCCAAGAACAAAGCCATTCTAAATTATCCCCTAATTTAGATTGATTAAACACCAAGTAAATCAAATTAGTAACCCGATCCATAATAGCATCTCGCAGTAGAGGCAATATCACTCAAAGAACCAAATCTTACCTGATGGATGCCAGCAGCAACAGAGCAGAGAAGCTAGGGCACAGAACCGCGTCAATGCTCGGCACACGACAACTGCTTCAGCAAGGCAGCGATCGAGAGCTAAGGTCTCCCCTACAACCAACGTCGTTTACTCCTTATCAACCAGCGACGATGGCTCGTACTCACGGCGGCGTCGGGCGGAGGCTGCGGCCGAATGAAGAGGAAGAGGAGAAGGCGTCGGGGAAATCATCTATCGGCTAGGGCACGTGAAACATAACGGGGTGGCTTTTTATAGAAAAACCCTTCAACTTTTTTTTCGAAATCCAAATCATGCCCTTAAATTCGAAAGTTTTGCCTTTTAGCCCCCTAAACTTTTGGTATTTTAACAGTTGTAGGTCGTGAGGGCCTTTGTGCATTAGTTTCATATTGTTCGTTGTATA
Organism: Boesenbergia rotunda; assembly: GCA_024364735.1. NCBI lineage: Eukaryota > Viridiplantae > Streptophyta > Magnoliopsida > Zingiberales > Zingiberaceae > Boesenbergia > Boesenbergia rotunda. The sequence continues at coordinate 2,720 of JAGFNQ010003768.1, forward strand.
GGGGAGATGCTATCCGATTTTTATTAAATCTGCAACTCCTTGGGGTGGACATGTTTGTCGTGATGGTTTTAGATTTGAGTGTCTTGGATACGTAAACCGGTGGTGGACTTGATGGTTGTATATTGGGATTGGATTTGGATTGTTCCATGTTTGGACCAGTGGATGTTGTGGTGTTTCATTATGCTCAATTTCAGTTCTGTTTTGGTTTGCTATGGAATCGACGTGGGTTTGCTTTAAGAGAGATTTGGCCATAGAATGTTTTAATTGAGATGTGTTTCCTTGATCTGCGATTGGTTTTGCTTAGATGCTGGTCATATGAGTTTTTTTTATGTAGTAGGAAGTGGTTTTGTGTGAGCTTGAGTGGAATTTGTATCCTTTGTAATGATGCCATGAGTTCACTTGAGGTGTAGGTTGTAATGGGGTCGTGAATTATACAAAGAATTGTTTGGTTTGGTTTTGTTGCCTCTTGCTGTAAGGACCTGAGGTGTGGGTTTTGACCTTTGAACTTGTGTCCTCTTGTCGTGAGTTTCATTTGGGGAAACTTGATTGAGTTTTGGTGTCTTGGATTTATGATTGGTTTCTGCTTGTGTTGTGTTGGGGTTTAAGTTGGATCTTGGAGATTAACTATTAGGAAGGGTTTAATTTGGGTTCAAACCTAAATTGAACTTAACCTTAATTACAAGGAATAATTAGGAATTAATCATTTAATTAGAATTAATTAAATACTTACGATATTAGTATTAACCTTAATACGATTTAGGGATTTGATTAGCTACTTACTATTTGTGTAAATAGCTAAATAACAATGTCCTTTGATACAAAATATTGACTTAGTTATTTCACTGTAGATATATTGGTTGGGGATTCTCATCACTACGAGCATCTACTTGGAGGGGTACCTTTGACTTTATCTCTGTAGATACTGTCAATTTTCTATGTATGGTTTATTATTGATAGTAGTAGGATTTACCTTTATCTGCCTTTGTTTCCTGTTGATATTTTGTTTGACCTTTGAGATACGCAAATGTTATTTTCAATACAGTCTCAATGCTTGATAATCTTATTCTGTAGAGTACACACGTGTGTAAGTGTGCATAGGAATATTTGTATGTCATATAATATTTGACAATTATTGATACTTTGCATTATATTGCATGCCTAGTAGCTTATTTGTACGTCATGATTCATGATTTCAGACCTGTGCATGTCATATTGAGATTTGATTGGTGAGTGTTGCATATATTAGCGTCATGCACCATCTTTGCATTGTTGTATAACTAACGATCCTTGGCTCCCTTGTGGTTGAGACGAATCGTCAGTCATATCAAGATTTACACACATTGTCACTCATGAGTTAGTGGTACTATCAGGAGGGTGTGTGCAGTTGCCCTGTCAAGGCTCCACTCGGCCGCTCATAGGTAGTGATTTCCGCAGCGTGGTAGCAAACGGGAATCTCTTCTCTTTCTGGTGATACGAGGAGATGAGAGTGGTGCTCCCCCATATGATTTGGGATAGGATGAGTGTGTCCTCCGCCAGTATCCTGTCTACTCGGTCACTCAGGAGCAATGATGACATAGTGCATATTGTTGTCATAGCTCTACTCACTAACCTCACCCATGACCGGTGATGATGGCTGACTGACATCAGGGGTGACCATGTCATTGCATCATGTGCACGATTGTATGGATTGCATTTGCTTGTGGTTGCTGCAATTGTTTGAGCTATGGTTGCTGCATATGTTTGACATGTACATACAAAAGATATTATGTATTTTGGTCCGATGACCTTGCATTGCTCATGTGGTATGAGCTCAGGTGATTTTGTATTGCTTGTGTGAGACGAGCATAATCATGGAGTGTTCAGGTTTGCAAGGATTTATGATATTATTACCCCTCAGGTGGGATTGACATTGGTATGTACATGTATTCAATTTCCCAGGCATGCACTCTGATTACTCTTATGAGACTGTATTTACTTAGTTCTATACTGCTTTGTATAACCTTTTTTACAGTCATTCATATCTATCTATATATACTTGCTGAGTCTCTCTGGACTCACCACTGTTTGCTTTGTTTTTGTTTTTCAGGTTGATATACTTGAAGTCACCGGGAGATAGCCCTGCTGCTAGTCCCACTTCCCATCAAATTGAGTTCGTTTTGGTATTGGTATTTATAGAAATTTATTTTACATTGTTTTTCATTTCTATGTATATTGATTTATATTTTCTACTATTTGTGTACCCCAGTCGGGATTTTGAAATTTTTATTGTTGTAAGTCATACCGGTATACGCCTTTCATGTCTGGGTTGCATTTTATTTCTTATTATTAGTTAATTTCTACCCGTGTTGACTGAGGATGATAAGATGGTCGTGTAAGCCTTATATCGAGGATTCATATTGTCCGTCTTATAGAGAAAATGCTGTCCGATTTTTATGGAATGAGTTATCTGTCATGATATGATAAATTGTTTAGTTATATAAATAATTATTTAATTAATGTTGAAGAGGTTTTTAGATTAATATTATTTTTAATAGTATTGTTTTTTTTTCTATTTCATGTTATTTCTTCTCAAATCAACGTGAACATTAACTTGATATTTATATATGAATCAATCAACTTTAAATTATCTTTAAATCCTCAATTGAATCTTAAACTTTATCCTCGATCCCTATATCAGAAAAATTTTATTTCCACTCCCTACATGCAAAATTTTATTTGCTTCAGCTTCTTAATAAATTTTATTTTATCTAATTACCCTTATTATTTTTAAGTACAAAAAGTCCAAAATGAGGTATAGTTCCTTCTAAATTCAGTATCATATAATTAAAATCTAGTATATTTTCTATCAAATTAAGTATTACACTTTTTATACATATAAAAATTTCAGGAAGAATTATAATTCTTCCTAAATTCAGTATATTTCAATTAGAATTTAGTATATGTTCTATCAAATTGAGCACAATTCTTTTTCCACCGAATCAATTGAGTAGGAGTTCATACCTAATTGCCCTTATTATTTTTAGGTACAAAAAGTCCAAAATGAGGTATAGTTCCTCCTAAATTCAGTATCATATAATTAAAAATCTAATATATTTTCCATCAAATTAAGTACTATACTTTTTATACATATAAAAAGTCCAAAAATAAATATAATTCTTCCTAAATTCAGTATATTTCAATTAGAATTTAGTATATGTTCTATAAAATTAAGTACAATTTTTTTTTCACCGGACCAATTGATTAGGAGTTCATACCAATTGATTAGTTTAGGATGAATTGATTAGGTCATACTCAATTTGATATAAAATATATTGAATTTTAGTTAAATGATGCTGAATTTAGAAAGAATTATACTTGATTTTCAACTTTTTGTACCTAAAAAATTGAGGGTTAATTCGGTAAATTTGTAGTTGAAACACATGAAACATTACATGTAGGGCGCAGGGACTGAGAATAAAGTTGAGTTTGCATGCACGGTGTTTAGGTTAATTTTCTCATGAATCAACGAATTTAATAATCTGTATGGTAATTACTATCCCGGTCATTGTCATATAAAAGTAGACTTGCAAACAAAACCGACTTGACAAGTCTTGAAAAATACCGATTTAGCATCCAGATGGGATCCTCGGTCCCACTTTTTCCCCTATCCCGCCTGTCCCACTCTCCGATGACGGCCGGCGAGTCATTCAATCGCTAATCAGACACCACTGATGATTTTTTATCTTCGTCCCGAATCAAATAATATCCTGGAAGAACGGTGAACCGATCGGAATCACTGCAATTGCAATCTCGTCGGATTCGACGGTGAATCTGACGAGATTGCAATTACGGCAATTCCGACGGGTTCACCGTACCCCGGATATAGTTTTGTTCAGGGCGACAGCCGAAGGCCGTCGGTGTTATCCGATCGGCGATCAGACGACTCATCGATCGTCGCCGGAGAATGAGATAGACGAGACTATAAAAAAAGTGGGACAAGTCTTAGCATTCCCCTAAAAGAGCTCGGCTGTGAATACATGAAGACGTGGACTCATCCGATCCCCGATTTCGAACAGGATGAGTCCCATTTCTCAGCCGTCACTGTAATGACTGCTTCGATTTCCCTCCCGCCGGCAAGCAATATTACAACACGAGGCGACGTGGGACGAGGATGCTCCGCAGAAAATGTGAATGAAAAATTATATCATATAATAAATTTAGATTTTAAATCTAAACTAATAGTTAATTAGTGGATTGTCTTTAATCATGTCGTAATTAACAAGAATCGAATTTGTTTCGTGTTTAGAGTTGAATTTATCTATTGAATTTTTTTAATTATCAAATCACACTCCACTATTAATTACTAATATTAATTTTGACGTTGTAAGTTGATTTATATGATGAAATTGATATCACATATAAATTAATTATGTTTTAGTATTACACTCGTGAATATTTATTTGTTTTTTAAAATCTGAGATGGTAGAATCTTCTAACCCTTTAATTTTGTATAAACTTAATTAGTGGTTGGATCTTGTATGTGACACCCATAGAACTTGTCACATTTGATTAACTAAACAAGATATCAAAGTCACACCGATCGAACTTGTCTGTTCCTCAGCTGCTGGGCACACACTCTATTTGCATTGCATGTGGGACATGTATCCTACGGGTTGACATAAAGGACGATCGACTGTGCTAGATCTCTTCCGAAATCCGATCATGATTAGGATTCGAAATCCGACCAGACACGGTCGAAAAGGGTGTCGATCTACAGCATTTTGTGAGTTTCATATCCAGTAACCTGCAGCTTTCTGAAAGAAGTGGAGAAGATTGTGGCTTCGCCAATTATTAAGTCAATGACAACCCAGCTAAAGACAAAAATCTTATTCCAGTTAAGTTTTACCACTCGTATAATAATAGTTCGTACGTTACGAACTATATATATATATATATCACCACGTACATAGTTAGCCCCAATCCGAATCATATATTTTGTGCTCTAAAAAACATTTTTTGGTCTTACGGAACATGATCAGTTCTTGTCAGGATGGACGTGGACAACGGGGACGTCGTCCAACGAGTTAGTAGTACTCTTCATGGCATCATTGGCGACCTTTGGTAGCCCTATCGCTGCTTCATTTTCATTGATCAAGTGGTCCTTGCTCTTTCCCCATATCAGCGAGTAAAGCCCGATCACTATTATGAGTGCACCAAGTAGTCTGCACCAGATGATGAATTCGATAAAGTTTCTTTGAATTATCCATTAATTTATATAAGAACGAGCTAGACGTATGGGTAATCGATCTATCTGTACCTTCCTAACGTGATCTCCTCTGCTAGAATAATGGAGCCCATTAGGGCTGTAAAGATCATGCAAAGAGGGTTGAAGGCAGTCACGAAAACAGGGCCTCTTTCCTTCATTACTATCCCCTGAACATAGTAGGCCACTCCAGAGCACATTATTCCCTGCATGATTAATCAAGAAACAGTAGTGATCAGAGTTGTTTCTTAATGTGTGCGTGGCTTTAATTAGCTGGATTCAGAATCTCATCTTACAGAGTAAACAGCCGTGAAGAGGTTTGTGCCGAAGCCTATCAGCCAAGGCTTGGCGCTGCGCTCCACAGCGAGTGTAACTGCTGCACTTTGCCCCGCTCCCAATAGGCAGATCAAGGTACTCAACGACAGCTCTGCAGGATATGCCTTCAAAGTGTTGGACTGCAGTATGAAGAAAGCAGACCAGCAGAAGCAACTGAACAATAGCATCAGCGTGCCGACGAGCCAATGGCTTTGGTTTTCACCGCCGCCGACGTTGCTGCCGTGGTGACTCCTTCCCTCGTTCCAAATAAACTCAATGATGGGGCCTTTGTATAGGATCATGAGCAGTGCACCGATCACTGTCACCAGAGTGCCCACGACCTTCGCTTGGCTTCGCCGTTTCTTCATATTAATCTTCTCCATCCTAGAATTATATTGTTCGAGTCGGTATGTCAGTTACTACGTTGGCTTACGTCCATAATGTGTCTGAAGATTTCACCTGAGGATGATAGCATTGACGAAAGTCATGGCGGGCAAGATGTTGTAGAGGGCAGCGGAGAAACTTGCCGAGGTGATCTTGGCACCCATGTAGTAGAAGTTTTGGTCAAGAACTGGCCTGGAATCAATTCAAATGTCGATTAGAATTGGAGAAGAGCATGAGATAGTGTAATTTGACAAGTTTCAGTACTCGAGTAGTGCCAAAACCATAATCTTGAAGAAGACAGAAAGTGTCATCTTTGGCCTCGTTTTCCTATGAACATATATAGAGGATAGCACGGTCAATAACGTACATAAGATAAGAGCAATGAATTGTTGGTAATTAGGAACAGATACAAGGTAGAGGGGGCATGCAGCACAAACCCTTCAAACCAGAGAGCAAATGGGGCGATGACGGCTGCCGCAATGCTATTCCGGTACACGACGAGGACGTAGTGGTTCATGCCGCCTTTGAGTGACGCAACGGAGATGATGTACATCCCAGAGTACCCAACCTGCAGGAACACCATGAACAAGTATGGCTTCAAGCTCCCCCACATCCCGTCAAGAGCCATCTGGATCTTAATCTTTCTGTGAACTAACTAGCTACGTGCCGATTGCAATGGAGAGTCTCTACGCTTAACTCATCCTTTTATAGGTAGCACACGCATTGAGCCTGGGGAGACCATCTGAGGGCCATGGATGCTGATCTCTCTGCAATTAGACAGATTCCATTATTTGCTTCTCCCCAAGCACTACAATTTTTTCACAAGGGATATGTTCTCAGGACAGAGATGCCATGGCACTGTGATGCTTTCCCTCTCCTTTTGCTATTTAAAATTACGTATTGGGACGTGACTACCTAAAGCAGGTCGTAATGGAAACATGCATTAGTGCATGCTGATGAGGTAGAGGTAGCAATGTAGTGCAGGTTGGAGAGGAGAGCATGTAGGTGCGTTCATGCTCGGATTGCAACATATTGGAGCCTATCCAATCCTCGAAGAGAATGAAACTTTGCCACCTTCTTCACCTTCATGTGAATTGCCACATTCACCAAATCTTTCAAGCTTTATCCGCAAAGAAGTTGCAGCAGAGGGGATGGAACCGTATCATATCTTGGATATATGACGATGTCAATTGCCATGCACAAGGGTCTACCACTCTGTGCCAGTCGCTAGGAAGAATAAATTACCTTGAAATTGTTTCTAAATCAGCTCCCATTCATGTGTCAACACACTTCTTATTTTTAAGTCTTATAGACAATTCACCAACTTGAGATGTCATACACGAGAAGTTGGAGGATTATATGTATTAATTCTTAATCACTAATTTGAACAAATCACAATTTTTCAATCAATTTATATGTTAATGAACGAGGGTTTCATCACAAAATGCATGTCATATTAGATTAATTATATGTCAATGTTAAAACAAAATTAAATCCTGAGGATCGGATATATATATATATATGGAACTAAAGCATGTGCACATCAAAGGAGATTGTTCTCCGGAATTTGTTCTGAGAATGTTTCCTTATAGACATGGGAAAAGTTGCAAGGAACAACTATGATTCTGCTGTCAAATCTGCCACAATATTATTCTACAAGCTTATTGAGCTCTAAAGACGTTTAAAAGGGTTTGGAATTTTTGCCTAACTGGTTTCCTCGTTGTCATTTAGCCACCGAAGGTGTAGATGATATGATCAGATGTTGCAGCTTGCATGCATGTTGTGTGGAAGAAAAATATGCCTGATGTGAAGGAGATCAATCAAATGATTCAAGAATGAAATGATAGGTAGCAGAAATTAATATCAAGTAGGGCACTAATTGCAACTCTCACCACAAGTCAGTGGGGAACATGGCTGAAATTAAAGTAATGATTATTCAGCACTCAAAAGCTTCTTTTCAGCTTACGACACCAGTTCTAGAGTGATTTACGTGAGCTTCACACCTAATCCCGGGAGAATATCATATATACAGACTTTTCAGAAGTATTAAATATTACAAAATAATAATAATAAATATATAACGTATATACTAATAAATTTTATAAAAACTTATGTGTAAATTTAAAATACATGGACTTGAATATTAATTTTAAGAACTGTTAAATAGATATATATATATAAGAATATAGATCAACGTTTATATATATATGAACTCAAATATTTCATAATAATATTAATAATTAATTTTAAAAATGGCTACAAAGATAAAATCTAGAATAAGATAGAGATTATAATGATAAAGCCCAAACCCCATTCTTATAAATTATTGGGTCCGGTGGATTATTAATTCTTATATAATCTAGGAGCTATTGTTACTCTTATGTGCTTTACAAATTTGATCGATTAATCGTCCCTTTTGAACTACGATCTTAGAATCTCAAATTAGCATATATACTTGAATTACCACAATTTGATTGTATTTATAAATTCTAGTCTCGTTTGTCTTAATGCATTTTGCAACTAATTAAAAAACGTTCATGGTCGAAAGCTAAAGTGACCATGCTTTGAGGCATAATTCACTTAGTGGATACACTAATTCGTTCATGAATGAAGAAATCTGATAAAGCCCATCAGGGTTAAGGTGGAGAACACTTTCAGCTTTTCAGTGTCGGAGTGTTAATCAACTAGCTAGCCACTAAACATTTACGGTGCTTAATAATTTCAGCTTTTATTAGAATTGACATGTTCTCTAGTTTGTGCAGTTGGACTCTTGCAACTTTACTCATTGCATTTTCTCTAGCTAGCTAGTTTGCGTATTTACTTACTACAGCCTCCACTATCATGTTCAAAAGTCTAATAATTGAGCTTACTGCCACTACAAGCAAAGTGTGCGACGTTGGGAATATTAGATGATCCTCTGTTATTTTGTTTTCAAGAACATGGATTGTAGAAACGGCAAGGAAGGAGAGAAAGAGAATGGGCTGCAGGGTAATGTTACTTGGACCAGAGATAAATAGACTGCTGTTGAATGAAAGGCAAGAGTTGAGGCAAGGCAATAGATAAGAACTGAATTCAGGACACTCATTTTCAGAGTTTGCGTAAAGAATGGGTGATGGAGAACAAAGTCTCTGTCTCAAATATTTTCTAACCTCTCACCATGCGCGGACCATTTCAACTCTTCTTTTTCGATTTCAACATACATTCTCCTAAACCCACGTCCACCCAAAACCCTCCACTACAACTCTCAACTTCACCCATTGAATCCAACAAGTCAACCTTTTGATCCCCGTGACAAGGAGGAGGGTGGTCTGTGAAGGAATGGTTGCTCTTGGTGAAGTAGTCAACTTAAGAGGATCGATCGATTCAAACAATCTCATGTAGGGCTAGTCGGGTTAGTCAAGATGTCTGAGTTGGGGTGTAAAGCCAGCTAGTTAGTTCAAGCAATTGGATGGATTATAATAAGTTTTGAAGGGTCTCCTTCCATCATTATACTTGTATAATCATGTATACTATCGACGTGCCTTAATTTGATGTAGTATATATAAACCCAAGAAACTTCACTTATCCGATCCAAATAAATGTATTTGGAGACTGAAAATACTTATCATTTTTGTTAAATGTATTAGTTTCCACCACTGAAAGTCCGAAACAGTTGGTAAGCTCACCTAATAGCAAGAAGCTAAACAAATTTGCTCGAAGATCATCCTTGATTAGGTGATTTTCCTTCCTCAATTTCCTAAGGTTGGAGGGAAGGAAGTCAATGGAATGGAGATGCACGAACCGACTTTGTTTTTGTTGGATATTTTATGTAGTGGACTAGCATAAATAATTTAGTTATAATTATATTCAAGATTAATTAGATGTCAAATTATGTGGATATGGTGTTGTTTGGTTAATTTTATTGGGCTTAGCTATAATGGGCAGGCTTGTCCCAATTTTCCTAATATGCAGAGGCCCCTACTCCTAACCCTAATATAAAGTGATCGTTGCCCCATTGAGACGACACGGTTTTTTTTTCCTTTTGTGATTGACGGGGTGATAGGAGGAGTTACTCTCTGCTGTTTGTCTTCCGCTCCAGTAAATAATGGATTCGATGGCGTCTTCCGCTCCAGGTGATTCTAGCACCTAATTATATCTATTGCATTATCTATCATTTGTCGTATTTGGAATTGGATTTCGATCTATCATCAAAACATTGGATTCCGATCTGTAATATTAGGTCTTCAAATGGTATCAGAGCCAAGTAAGTCAGTTCCAAGGATCCCATATGAACTTATGACAGGGAGAAGGCCTACTTTGAAGCATTTTCGTGTCTGGGGCTGTAAGGCAGAAGTCAAGGTCTACAATCCAGAAATAAAGAAGCTTGATCCTAAGACAATTAGTGGATTTTTTGTAGGATATTGTGTTGGATCTAGGGGTTCTAGATTTTATTGTCCAACTCATACCACTAGAGTTGTTGAATCTGAACGTGCTATTTATTTTGAAAGCGATTTAGAACATGTTGCAACTCAGGAACCACGTGTAGTTAACTTCAGAGAAGAATATGTTAATATTCCTGTACCTATTACGCCTTTGCCTGAATCTATGCCAGTCATTACTACTCATGATGAAGCCACGAATCCCATTATTGATACTAATGTTGATATGCATGTTGACTATGATGTTCAGAATCCTGATGTTATTATGCCTAATGTTGATATGCATGCTGACAATGATGTTCAGAACCCTGATGTTACTATGCCTCAATTGAGGCGATCTCAACGTGTTTCCACGTCTACAGGGTCTACTAGGTTCAAGGATTATGTTGTTTATTTGCAGGAACATGAGTTTACATGTGTTGGGGATTCTGACCCTATTACTTTCCATGAAGCCATTTCTGACCCTCATAGTTCACAGTGGCTGGTTGCTATGGAAGATGAATTAGCTTCTATGCGAAAGAATGATGTTTGGGATTTGGTGGTATTGCCCGAAGGTTGCAAATCTGTTGGTTGTAAATGGGTATTTAAGACCAAACGTGATGCTAAAGGAGAGATAGAGAGGTACAAGGCCAGACTTGTTGCAAAAGGGTACAACCAGAGAGAAGACATAGATTACAAAGAGACGTTCTCTCCTGTATCTACTAAAGACTCTTTTCGTGTTGTGATGGCCTTAGTTGCTCATTTTGATTTAGAGCTTCATCAAATGGATGTTAAGACAGCATTCTTGAATGGTGATTTATTTGAGGATGTCTATATGGATCAACCTGATAGTTTCGTTGAAAGTGGTAAAGAGCACATGGTTTGCAAATTGAAACGATCTATTTATGGTTTAAAACAAGCTTCTAGACAATGGTACTTAAAGTTTGATCATATTATAAATTCTCTTGGTTTTGAAGAAAATACAGTTGATCAGTGCATTTATCTAAAAAAGAGTGGGAGAAAATTTGTTATTCTTGTTCTTTATGTTGATGACATCCTTTTGGCTAGTAATGATGTGAGTTTTCTGAATGAGACTAAACAGATGCTTACGACTTATTTTGATATGAAAGACCTTGGTGATGCATTTTTTGTTTTGGACATTGAGATTCATCGTGATAGATGTCGTGGTATCCTTGGTTTATCTCAACAAGGATATATTGATAGAATCTTGAACCGGTTCAATATGCAATCTTGTAATCACTGTGTTGCACCAATTCAAAAGGGTGAGAAGTTGTCTAATGATCAGTGTCCTCAAACTGAAAGCGAAATGGCAAATATGAAGAAAATTCCATATTCTTCCGCTGTTGGCAGCCTTATGTATGCTCAAGTTTGTACACGCCCTGATATTGCTTTTGTTGTTGGTGTACTTGGGAGATATTTAAGTAAACCTGGTGTGGCACATTGGCAGGCCGTAAAACGTGTTTTGAGGTATCTAAAAGGTACCAAAACTTACATGATCACATATAGGAGATCAAATCATCTTGAGGTAACAGGTTATTCTGATTCTGATTATGGTGGTTGCCCAGATGATCATAAGTCCACATCAGGTTATGTATTCATGTTAGCTGGAGGAGCTATTTCTTGGAAGAGTGTCAAACAGACTCTTACAGCTACATCAACCATGGAAGCAGAGTATATAGCTTGTTATGAGGCCACACGTCAAGCGATATGGTTGAGAAACTTTATTGCTGAGTTTGATTTTGTGGAGAGTATCTCTAGACCTCTTACTATATATTGTGATAACTCTGCTGTGGTGAGTTTCTCTCATAATAATAAGAGCTCAAAGAGGACAAAACACTTTGAGACAAAGTTTATGTTTGTAAGAGAGAAGATCCAAGAGTTTAAAACTATTGTCAAGCATATCCCTACAGAGCTAAATGTTGCTGATCCCCTAACAAAAGGCATAACTGTTAAAGCCTTTGTTGACCATGTGACCCGTATGGGTATAGTGAGGTCTTTTTGATATTTTGGATTAGTGGGAGTTTATGTTTATATTTTGTTATGACTTCATACTCGTAATATTTGAGACATTGTTCAAATAAATAGCTATTGTTGCTATTTTTATTTGCCATATGATTATTCTGTACAGTTCTTTATTATTATAATTATTGTTGTGTGTGTGTGTATATATATACATATATATTGTGATGGCATATTATGGAGACATTTTGGACCCAGTCTCAATCTTGTTGTTATCATATGGCATCTTGGGCAGATGCTTGGGCCGTTTGTTGGGAATAGCACTTTTGTTCAAATTTGACATGTCATTTTGTTGTGCTTTCTCATTTATGCATATTCCACTTTATTGTTGGGTCACTGGATACAAGTGTCGTGCGATGCATGATATCATTATTCCTTCGAGTGTGATTTTCTGCATTGTTGGGATGCTTGTAGTTCCATTTTGGACCTTTTCTTTCGTGGTTGTGTTGACTTATTTTGGCATCTTGTTGTGGCCACATATTGTTGATTAATCTGGTATATCATAATGAACTTATTTATGCTGTCCAAGTGGGAGAATGTTGGATATTTTATGTAGTGGACTAGCATAAATAATTTAGTTATAATTATATTCAAGATTAATTAGATGCCAAATTATGTGGATATGATGTTGTTTGGTTAATTTTATTGGGCTTAGCTATAATGGGCAGGCTTGGCCCAATTTTCCTAATATGCAGAGGCCCCTACTCCTAACCCTAATATAAAGTGATCGTTGCCCCATTGAGACGACACGGTTTTTTTTCCTTTTGTGATTGACGGGGTGATAGGAGGAGTTACTCTCTGCTGTTTGTCTTCCGCTCCAGTAAATAATGGATTCGATGGCGTCTTCCGCTCCAGGTGATTCTAGCACCTAATTATATCTATTGCATTATCTATCATTTGTCGTATTTGGAATTGGATTTCGATCTATCATCAAAATATTGGATTCCGATCTGTAATATTAGGTCTTCAGTTTTCACTACATCTCTTTCCTACACCGTCCAAATAAATAATAATCAAAATAATATTCATCGCACCACTCTCTATCAGTGATACGGTGAGAATGACTCCAGCAGAAGCAAATCTGGTCGTCAAATTGCAATTTGTTTTGTCAAGTTTACTGAAGACAAAGTACTTCTTCCCCCTTGCTATGAAACGATCCTTAAGCATCCATTTAAATCCAAGGGCAGGGGCAATTAGCTGTATCCTTGCTCCTACCTTTTTAATTACTATAATTCTGTTCGATATATAGCTAGATCTTTCTTAAAAGGTTCGGATGAAGATAAAGAAGGGGTGGATAACAGTCGAAGTTGGTCGCAAGGAGGAAGGAGATAAAGGATCACAAAAGTTCATGGTGCCATTACTTCATCTGCACCATCCACTCTTTGGCAGTCTCCTTGACAAGGTCAAGGACGTTTATGGTTACCACTCTTCAGGGTCACTTAGAATTCCTTGCTCTGTCGATGAATTCATCGCTGTTCGACTGCAAATCAAGCAGAAGCAGCGTCGCGCTCGGTCTTCCTTCCACTTGCTGCCTTGCTCCACATGCCAGTGTGTGTATTAGGTGCCTACAATCTATACATATTTGCCCAGGAGATGAAGAAAGGATTATTGGAGGCACTGATCAGTTCAATAAAGAGTTCTAATACATTCAGTGAAAAATTCAATGAAACATTCAGTAAATGACGTAGTATTTTGTATACATACGTTCGATTATCGCTCAGATACTATCGGCGGCCTCCGGCCGCCGCCCTGAATCAAATTATACTTTTGGGGGCACGGTGAATCCATCGAAAATCGCTGCATGCAAAATGTCACGTCAAATTACTGCTTCCAAGCTGTAGAATCTGTATAAATGCGAGAACTTCAGATTTATGGGAGTTGAGCTCAAAGTAATAGATCAGTGACAGATGAATTGATCAAGATGGATGAAAAGCTCAAGCTAACTGAATCACTTTTAGAAAACAGAGTACTTCCTATAATGAAGTACTTTTAGCACAGGTTCCTAGATTTAAAGAACCAAAGAAATTTGCAACAAGAAAACGAACAATTAATACTAAGACTTTTGTTCAACAATACAATAAATAGGTAGCATATATTTGTAGAGAATCAGAGTAAAGACTATTGTAACTAATGTACTGTACCTAGAAGAGAGCAACAGTTGTAGCATACAATTCAAAATAGAATACTATTTAATGTTTTAACTTTTAACATTATTGTATTGCAAAATATTCGAACTTCAAAGAAATGCAGAAAACCGAACTATGTAGCCTGCTCTTTAGGCTGTTATCTGAGTACTGAATAACTAGAAAAGGAATAAGTAATCACTAAATCATTACTGAGCATACACAATTATTGTAGTCTAGTAACATGAAGATTCAAAGTATCAGTACATTGCATACACAATTGAGGCAATTTAACAACCTAAAATAAGCAACTAAAAATGATTGCATTCTGTGATAAGATTGTAAGACATCTAACTTGTTCCTATTAGACGTGCATATCAGCAACTAAAAATGAGTCATGAGAACTTCAGATTTATGGATGTTCAACCGATTGAGGCAATTTAACAAACACAAAGCCAGCGAGAGTTCCGGATCGATGAATGAACAGAGGAGATGATCTCGAGGTGGTTTTGATGGGAAAATTGTTTGTCCACTTACGTAAGTGTTGAGCTCGCGTTGCTGGCGCTCCAGGAGACGACGAAGGCAAACAATCTTCCAGACGACGAAGCTCCGGGAGAAGTCGCGTTGCTGGCGCTCCAGGAGACGAAGGAGTTCGTCGCCGTGAGCAAGGCCGTCGGGTGTGGAAGAGAGGAAGTAGAGGATGGACAAGGCGTCGCAGCAACTCGTGTGAGCTAGGGCGTTGGGAGTGTTTCTCCAAGGGAGGACGAACTGACGAAGAGGGCGGTCGGGATTTAGGGTTGGGGAAGAGGGCGTTGGCGCTTGGGAAGACGGCGCTGACGCTCGGGAAGAGGGCGCTGGCGCTCGGGATTTAGGGTTGGGGAAGAGGGCGCTGGCGCTCGGGAAGACGGCGCTTACGCTCGGGAAGAGGGCGCTGGCGCTCGGGATTTAGGGTTGGGGAAGATTTAGCGCTCGGCGTCGGGGCAAAATTTTGAGATCACGCGCGTGATCTCTAAACCACGTACGCTGCGTGAATTGCGCGGCGTCCACGCGGCGTGAACGACTCAGCGTGCCACGTCGTTCACGCTCAATTCACGCCGCGTAATTCACGTAGCGTATCATTTCTCTTTTGTTAAATGTATTAGTTTCCACCACTGAAAGTCCGAAACAGTTGGTAAGCTCACCTAATAGCAAGAAGCTAAACAAATTTGCTCGAAGATCATCCTTGATTAGGTGATTTCCTTCCTCAATTTCCTAAAGGTCGGGGGGAAGGAAGTCAATGGAATGGAGATGCACGAACCGACTTTGTTTTCACTACATCTCTTTCCTACACCGTCCAAATAAATAATAATCAAAATAATATTCATCGCACCACTCTATCAGTGATACGGTGAGAATGACTCCAGCAGAAGCAAATCTGGTCGTCAAATTGCAATTTGTTTTGTCAAGTTTACTGAACACGAAGTACTTCTTCCCCCTAGCTATAAAACGATCCTTAAGCATCCCTTTAAATCCAAGGGCAGGGGCAATTAGTTGTATCCTTGCTCCTACCTTTTTAATTACTATAATTCTGTTCGATATATAGCTAGATCTTTCTTAAGAGGTTGGGATGAAGATAAAGAAGGGGTGGATAACAGTCGAAGTTGGTCGCGAGGAGGAAGGAGATAAAAGATCACAAAAGTTCATGGTGCCATTACCTCATCTGCACCATCCACTCTTTGGCAGTCTCCTTGACAAGGTCAAGGACGTTTATGGTTACCACTCTTCAGGGCCACTTAGAATTCCTTGCTCTGTCGATGAATTCATCGCTGTTCGACTGCAAATCAAACAGAAGCAGCGTCGCGCTCGGTCTTCCTTCCACTTGCTGCCTTGCTCCACATGCCAGTGTGTGTATTAGGTGCCTACAATCTATACATATTTGCCCAGGAGATGAAGAAAGGATTATTGGAGGCACTGCTCTGTATTAACAGTTCAATAAAAATGGCTGACCTTCCGAAATGATGGGTTAACCAAAAAAAAAAAAAAAAGTTAGATCTGCTACATTGGCAGGTCGTTAAAGTCGGTTCTATGAATATGAAAGGAGATTTATAAAGGTACACATATAACAGATATATGATGGGGCTGAAAATAAAATGATGGGTTAACAAATCACACTGTTAAGTTGTTACGAGGATCCTCTTTAATTTGCTATTTAAGAGAACAAATTAAGCTCCATTGGATGACACAAATGTCCCAATTGATTGATCAAGGTGATACTTTGTGAAGTATGTGAATAATTAGGAGAGTAAAAGAGAAAATAGATGAGTGTGTTTTCTCCTAAATTTTTGCAATGACTTGCCCACTTGATTAATCAAGTGCAATAATGATAAAAGTGTACTTACATTGTGGTCGAGTCAACATTGATTGTTTTTAGATTAACATTTCAATATTAGGTCATTAATTTGATTTAATAATGGTTAGATGATAATTATATGGGTTTTATATTTGGATGGGTTAGGAAATTTTAAAGACGAAAATCCAAGCAAATATTATGACAAAATTGTTAAATAATCCAATAATACACACTATGACTTGGCTTATCTAATAACTTGAAGGGATGGTGCGGTATAGAAAACCTACGCCGATGGCACCGCCAGCCACTTAAACTCGGGCGTTTCGGATAAAGAAGTGAAATGGCTGGCCTCTCGTCCATGGCGTCGTCGCTGCTTCCCCTCTCATCTTCGCTCCCAGTCGCTAGCAGAAGGACCTCCTTCTCGCTTCCTACCTTCATCGCCTTCCCTACTTCTTCCCCTGTCTTCAAGGTACTGCTTTTTGCCCTAATTATCTCCCCTCCCCTTTTCCCCGTCCGTCGCTGATCCTAACCTTCTATTCTGACCTCCTCAACGCAGCCGCCGGGATCCCTGACCATCCGCTGCGTTCGTGTCGGCGGTGTGGAGATACCCAACAACAAACGGGTAGAATTTTCGCTCCGGTACATTCACGGCATCGGCCGCGTCAGGGCCCGCCAGATCCTTTGCGACCTCTCTTTGGATAACAAGATCACCAAGGACCTCTCCGATGAGGAGCTCATCTCGCTTCGTGATGAGGTCTCCAAGTATATGATAGAAGGCGACCTTGTATGAGACTAAACCCCTCAGCTGTTTGTTGCCTTTGTTTCTGCATTGTTTTTCTTTGCGATAAAGTTGCAATTTTGATGTTCTATTTTTTTTTTTAAATTCTAGTCAAATAACTATTTCTTTGTAGCAAGTTTAGTATGACTTTTGCAAATTAAAGAATATCACTTCCTCGACAGAAATGAATCCTCAGAGAATGTGAACAAAAGAAGAAGAAGAAGAAGAAGAAGAAATCAAATCTTGCGCTTGCAGAAAACTATGACTTTAATGTGTTGCTAAACTGAATTTTACTTTCTTATCAACATAAACGGTTTGATAAAAAAAAATCTTGACCTTTTTGATGGGATATTGATATCCCTAAATGGTCAGTGGGAATTCTAATACCAAGTTCAATAAACCATGATATGTCTAATTCCTAACACATATTTTTCATGTAGCTGTCTTATTGCTCATTCTGATCTCTGGTGTTGAACTCTATTTGCAGAAACGGTTTAACAGACTTGCAATCGAGAGGCTGAAGGAGATCAGGTGCTATAGAGGGATTAGGCACGACATGGGTCTTCCATGTCGCGGGCAAAGGACAAAGAATAACTGCCGCACACTCAAGGGCAAGAGGGTCACAGTCGCTGGGAAGAAGAAGGCCAAGTAGTCTACATTTTTTTTAGCAGCGTATGTATGTTGCATTTGGATTGTTAATACTTTGTACCATTTGAATTGGTTAGAATTTTCCCCTCCACTGTTACCTTTTGATAAACAATTCAACTGGTGTTACCTTTGGAGATTAATCGACTCACATCGGTCTCAGGGTTTGGATACTTCTATCAGTGATAAGATTTAAGAATAAACCCATTTCTTTAGGTTGCCTTGTTTACAACATATATTCTGATGTCAAGCTCACCAATGCAAAGGCAGGTTTGTGCTGTTCTAGTATTTAACATCTTTTACAATGGACATGTAGTTGTTTATGTAATTGAGTTTCCATCTGGGTCATCAATTACCTTACTACTGAATGATTTGGCTGTTTCATGTACATTTTCCTCTGTGATACCCACTTAAGTATTGAATTTAACCGTTCATTAATGTATATTTGTCAACTTCACATTTATTATTTTTTATTTATATGTATATTTTTAATTCATGAAATTGCTATATAAATCTTGACATAAACTTAATTTACTTATTCTATTGGAGTTCTCATAGAGTTATGCATTGCTTTCCAAATAGATCCTTGATTTGTTTTATGCATATAAAAGGTAGACGCATCAAATCCCTTTCTATGGTAATGTTATCCGAAACTAGCAACATTGCTATCTATTTACTAGTCTAATTTTTCCCTTTTAATTGGTGGCAATAAACAAGTCAGATTGTAACTATATTTATTCAAGTGCCACCATCTTCAGTCTGCAGTTTGTTTGGATAGTTGTTCATGTTTTCCTATTGCTTGCTAATCATTATTGGATCAGTAACTTCATAATTCAGTGATCGACTTGGATGTAGATCGTCAGCTGAGTTTGGATGTAATTGATTATGTTTGAAAGCCCTTGAGTTGCTTTGATTTATTAAAAGTGTGGTGGGAAGACAGAACCAAGAGATAAAGACTTGTTTGAAATTTGAATTGATAAAATTGAAATGTGGCACCTCAACATTGTGCACAAAATATAGAATACCTCTCGGTATATTTTCTAGTGTGATTCTATTCAAGAAGTTGAATAATTTTAGTACTCCTTGAATATTTTAGGAAGGAAAAAAATAAAAAGAAATGAATTTGATGTGCTCCTATACTTCAATGAACATGTACAAATGTCCAACTAGCTGAGCGTCAAAATTCAGCAGGTGCCGCCGCCGCCTCATGTAGCAACCATAACTTGCCACTATTGTTAGGTACAATACTTCTTTTATCCGTGTGAATCGTCTTGGACGAAGATTTTACTTATGAAGTCCTGAAACCTCCGAGAGTACAGCTTCGGGTCCACTGCGGAGATGGAATTGGGATTGACCTGCAACGATTTGTAGGCATGTTCCAATTTCTTGGCAATGTCGTAGTCCTGAAGGATGTCGATTATACCAAAGCAGAGGAGGACGTCGTGGAGCTCATTGCTTGCTGTAGGTGTTGACATTCCACTATTAACTGCAAGAAACGCCTTGAATCTAATTTGCTCTGCTCTTGCCGGCACGTTTGCTCCCAACTGTTTCCTGATTATTAAAAGATTAACGCGGCATCTGAGAAAAAGTGCATTGAAATGAAGAAAACGCTTTCAATGGTTTCATGTATGCGCTACACTTGGAGCACATGACCAATGTTAGCAAACTAGAAAAGTGCAACGAGATCCTGACGAAAACAACACCATTCCATTTAAATCGGAGAGAAACAGAATCGGTCGCTGAAGACTGGTTGACTTTGAATTTTAAAGACTCAGCTTTCGAGGGTCTCATTAAAAACAAGTTCCAATAACCTTTACTAATCAAATTCCGAGTCAAGAAAGAGATGGTAGACATACCGTGCGTCCAGTGTCTGATCCATACTTTGGCAATTGGATGCTGAGAAACGTAGCTCAGAGCAAGGCTCTCGTTGAAATGATTCCTTCTTGTATGACACTGATTAAGTAGCATTGCTATCATCAGATCAGTGTCAGATATCCCACGAGTTGTCTTCAAGAAAGAAGAACTTACAAGTCTATCAACGTACCTGGTGAAGCATGATTAGGTGGTAGGAAGTGAACTCCCACCAAGAGACTATAATCCATAATCCCCTCTGATTCTAAGAACTCACAGTCCTTTTTAATTTGCCTAGGGGCACAAGCATGGTTTTCTCAGAGAAAAAGAATGTTGAATGAATCCAAGTGTTGGAATCAACCAAACTTCAAGGTGTAAAATGAGAACTTACTCAAGAAGCTCAGAGTAACACGAATTTTGTAGATGAAATATAAAGTCGAGATCAAGATCTTTGAGTGTAGTTGTCTCATCAATCTCTTCCTCATTCTTCTCAGTTGTCCGACCATGGGATGAACCCTTCAAGTCAAACCTTCTATGTATTTGATACTCGGAGTAGAATACATTACCCATAACAACGAACCGGACCTGCTTTTGACAAACAGACATGCAGCATAAGGCCAGAGAATCACCAAGGGATACATAATTATTGTAAAAAACCGAAACTATTACAAGAAGATACAGTGTTTAATGAAAACCTTTTGACCACCCATAGGCTTAACGCAATGCACTCCATAGAATCGAGTCACCAACGACTTCTCATGCTGGCAAACATGTCGGGAATAACTGGGCAACATCCTAATGAGTACCTGATAAAGAATGGTAAATTAATGGAGTAGACTGACTACTAACGACTAAGAAGACTAGTCATCAACATTCATCGGAAGATGATTAATTCTACTCAAACAATTCAACTTCAGGGAATTTTTCCTGTAGAATGAATCAGAACGAGGCGACTGGATACTCGAGAGTTCTGGTTAACTCAATCCCTCGTGTAGAAAAGTCGGATAATATCTAACCTTCAGTTCTGATTTTTTTACTGTCTTGATCACGAAACGATCATCCTGCGTTAGAAAAAAGAAGCTCCCGCTTTTCCCAGGGGATGAAAGCTCCCTCAATGCATCATTTCCACAAATGGCTAGCATGTAATCTGCTGGATCCACTGAAAATAATTTTCTTAGGCGCCTGCAATCCAAGAGCCAAATCAAATAGAAATTCCCTTATGCTTCGTAAGAGCACACTGATTAAATCGATCATACCTGAAGACCATAGGGCAATAGTCTTTCCAACGGAACTCCGGCGACTGATGAGGAGGAGTTATCTTCGTTCCTTCAGGAGGGAACCTCGTCCAGGACTTCTGCCTTGGATCAAAATCCGTCTGCTTCAGCTCCCTCAACTGTGCCGAACCAGGCTTTCCGATTGTGTAGCTGAACAAAAAACCAGAATTTTTTTTACCAAACAATAAATCACCTGGATTTTCAAGTAAATGCCAATTATTCGGCTCTTTAATTAACCATTTACCTGATGCCTAATTGGAGATTCAACATCAGGTCGTAGTTCTTGTGCCCTTTCGATATCGTCTTCCCTGGCTTTTTGGCCTCCGCCGTTGACGGCGCACTGGAACTCTGTAGCCGTTTCACGGTTCCAATGAGACTTCCGCTATCATTAGATGATTCGTCCCTGTACAACAAAGACGACTCGAGGCTGTCGACGACATCGCAAGTGATATCCCCGGCCTCGGAGTTCGAATCCCAGATGCAGATTCTGGGGTAGTTCATTTCCGCTGCCAAGCTGCCCTGATTTGGTGATCCCTGGGATCCATCGATCGAGCACCCATTCGCGGACGAATCGGACATCGGTGTTGCCGGAGCCGATCTATTCTCCAGCTGAAAGGAGGGAGAGAAACTTCTCCTCCCAGCGGGGGTCTCTTTCCGCGATGCGACTCCGGTACGGTAATAGCCTCCGTCTAGGGCATTGGGGTCGCCGCTACTCCAGCTGTCGATGTAACAGCTACCGTCGGGACAGGTAAATGCACCCCTGCCCTTTAGGGCGGCGCCATTCTCCCACTGGCCGACGCAGCTGTTGCCGTTGGCCCAGATGAGGGTGCCGCGGCCGTGGATGACGCCGCCGCGCCACTCGCCCACGTACTGGTTGCCGTTTCGCCACAGGCAACGCCCATGACCCTCCTGGAGGTTGCATCGCCACGTACCCTCGTAGTAGTCGCCGTTGGCATAGGACTTACTTCCGAAACCCTGCTTGCGGCCGGCCGCCCACTCGCCGTGGTAAGTGTCGCCATCGGCGCCGGTGAAGGTACCAACGCCATCCATCCGGCCCGATCGGAACTCGCCCTCGTACGTGGCGCCCGACGGCCAGGAGAACTTCCCCTTCCCGGAGGGCTTCCCCCTCAACCAGTCCCCCTCGTACATGCATCCGTCTACCCATAGGTACTTCCCACGCCCGTGAGGCGCGCTGCCGGCGAACCTACCTGTATATAAGTCCCCGTTGGGAAGCACCTTCTCCACGACGACCTCCTCCTCCTCTTCAGAGGGATCGACCGCTGGGGTCACCCTCCGCCCACCACCCCCACCGTGAGATCTTCCCCTTGCCTGCGCGGGGAGCTTCTCTGCAACGTCGTCCGCCGTGTCACTCGCGACTCGCTCATCATCGGAAGGCCGCCGCATTCTACGACTCCGACACCACCTTCGTCGAGCAAACGCCCTAATAACAAGAAGTTGCTTCGGTGCATTACCCACAAATGAAGGCGAATCCAGCGTTACTTTTACTCCGATCAACCACCCCCTCCCTCAAAATCCGCAAAGAATAAGGAAACTCTCCTCCGAACCTAAAATCCGAAGAAAATTCTAAGAAATCGCGACGAAGAAGGGCCAGTTGACGGCGGAGAGAAGGAGGAAGAGCCACCCCGACGCGCGTTTACCTTTCCTTGAAGTCTTACAGCTGGGTCGGCGATGGAGGCGACGAAGTTTTAATATTAACAATATGCGACAAGCTGATTAGCTTTAAATTACCTCAATAGCCCTGGATTAGACCAACAGTTACAGGACACGTCTGATTTAAAAGTTTGTGCTTTTTGACGCGTGGCAGATATCTGCGACTGATGATGTGGCCCGGTCTGGTGACACGGAGCGCGTGTCGGTTTCGTTGTGGAAAACCCCGATATGATACGTTTCTTTTCCGGTATCTTTTTGTTGCTAAATGTGAGAGTGATATATACGCCGGCATTGGTAGCATAGTTACCAAATATGGATAAGGACGGCTAAATATCTTTTAAAAATATTGTCCGCGTTGACTTACATCACATATTATAAAATGATTTTTAAAACCCTTGTCTCGCTCATCATGGTAGTGGCCGTAAGATGAAGGGTCTAAATGATTTTCTTCTCTCAAATTTATCTTTTTTAGATATAATTTAAAATTTATTTTTTAAAAAAAATAGTTATAAGATTATATTTATTCATTAAGATATAAGATTTTATAAACCTTTCTCTCTTACGATCTTAATTTATTTCCATTTTTAACTTTCTATAGTTGCTTTTGAATTTTTCTACTCTCTAGATATTTATGGGTGACAAAAATAATCAGACCTGTCCATCTAATCAGAGTTGTTAAAAAATATCGTATTAGGATTAAAAATTTTAGAATGTGAATCAAATCAAGTTGGACCGGAATCTAAAAAAAAAATTAAGTTGAGGTTCGGATTATCCCAATATTTTTTATATTAACTCAGATTAAATTGACATATCAGATTAAATTTTTTTTATAATACTCTTCCTTCAATCTAATTGATACTCATCTAATCTATCCTAAAATATTCTTAAGATTTCACGGCTTCCTTCTTTTTCTAAACCTTGCATCTCAATTATGATGGTCAACTTTTATTTCTAACCATGATGCTCAGTCTCTATTTTTAATACCAATTAAAGCAAAGTTATTTAAAACTAAAATTCAACTTGTGACTATTTTTTTATTGTCTTTAAAATATGTCACATGCGATCGAGATCACTTAATTAGAATAAGTTATTTCTTTTATTTTCCTTTAGAATTAGTTCTAAGGTGGACTTAATGTCAGTTAAAATATTAGTCAGAAGTATTATTTTCTATAAATTAATTGATAGGTACGTATTAGATGCCTACAAATAAATAGTTGTTACGCACCGACACCTAATGCACGGCTTGCTATTATATGCATTAGGAAGTTAAAATCATTGTCAATCATATAAAAAAACATACAATACTAACAAGAAGAGAATAATCATTTAGTAAAGTTTCTTGAGATTATGATCTCCACGATCAACAATGATCAAGTCGTCCCTGAAACAATGGTACAGTGGCAAGAGTTTTCTCAATTTTCAGATATTTAAAATTTGGATTTGAGATTCGATAAATTAATAAATAAATTTCTCTTAATAAGCCGTGAATACTAGGTTAATGGATTGCCACTGTGAGTACTTATTAATTTACTTTGATAGCCATAGAAAAATTCTATGAAATTAGACTGATCACTTCTAAAATTAGTCGGCATAAACTATATACTAATATCCACTAAAATACTACAACAGTAATAATCTCTAAGTTAAAATAATTTATATTATTCACCTTCAAACATTTTCAATCTGAGATTGTTGAGATCGGTAGGCGAGCTAGAGGGGGGGTGATTAGCTCCTATTTACTTGTAGATTATTTGTCGCGGCGAAAGACTTCAAGCAATCGCTAACACAAGGATTTACTTGGTATCCACCCCGGGCGGGTGACTAATCCAACACTCTCCTCACTCTCTCATACACTATGAAAGATCTCCTTCTTGAGATGGAAAAACCTCTTACAAGCTTTTACAAGATACAACAAGAATCTAAGCAAATACAAAATGAAATCTTACAAGATTTACAATGATAAGCTCTCTTTGCTTTCCTTGCTATCTTCAAGCTTATGATTGCCTCTAGAACCTTAGAAATGCAGCAGCAATATCCTTCAAGGCTTCCTTTGAAATGACACTGATGAAGGAGAAGAAGGGGAGAAGTCTTATGGCACAAAACCTGCGCGAAAACCCTTATACCCGACGCCTAGGGTTTCTGAATCGATTACCCAATCGATTACCACGTCACACTTAGCCGTTCAACGGCTAGTTTTCAAACCGTAATCGATTAGCCAATCGATTACCAGTGCCCTGAATCAATTACCCAATCGATTCAGAGTTTCTTTGTTCTCTCGCTCAAACCTCAATGATCGATTATCCCAATCGATTAAGAGACACCTTAATCGATCGACCAATCGATTAAGGGAAGGCTGAATCGATTACCCAATCGATTCAGCCACCTTCTGTTCTCGCAACAAACTCTCTTAATCGATTACCTAATCGATTAAGACCGACCTAACTTGTGCTCACAAGTCTAGGGTTCCCTACCAAGTGTCTGGTCAACCCCTTTGACCAACCTGGATTTTTTCTGCCTAGTTCCCAACTAGGACTTAACCTGATTCCCCACCAGGTTTGTCTAACCCTCGAGTTAGGTCTAGTCTCTCGGTAGACTTCCACCTTGCCAGCATGCGATCTCCCCGATCCACCTGGACTTCACCTAGTCCCACTAGGTGTGCCTAGTCCCACTAGGTGTGCCTAGTCCCACTAGGTTTTTTTCCATACCAGCGTGCGATCTCCCCGATCCACCTGGACTTCACCTAGTCCCACTAGGTGTGCCTAGTCCCACTAGGTCTTTTCCCATGCCAGCGTGCGATCTCCTCGATCCACCTGGACTTCACCTAGTCCCACTAGGTGTTAAATCCGACATTTTAATCCTGCTCTAGGAAATTTTTCAGAAAACACTCTAGGGGTATCGGGCCCTTAGACAAAATTTTGGGAGAGTAAAATGAAATACAACAAAATATTTTGAGGTCTAAAGGGGCTTAAAACTTCAATCAAGGGTCTGGATGCAATGGAGCATAATTTAGAGGGGGTTAACTGCTAAAAACTCGAAACTAAGGGCATCCTTGCGATTTGGCTAAAAACTTTGTGGACTAAGGTGTAAAATTTCCATTTACACCTTAATCACCCCGAGCCCTAGGTTGTAGCCGACTCAATCCCCGTGCCCAACTCGATTTCTTCTCGTCGCCCGCAGCCAAAGCCAACAGCCGCCACTCCTACACCCGATACCTTCGTCTCCCTCCTCGATCGGCACCGGCGACGAACTCCGACACTTCCACCCCCACCCGGCCACTAGCTTCAGAAACCGAGTGAGATAACCCTCGACCTTATTCTCGGTGGCTTCGGAACTCACTGCCCCTGAGTCGAGCTCGAGTTAGTAGGTTAGGGCAGCTGTGATCTTCTCTGCTGCCGGCCACCGGGATCATCTCCTCGCTCAGGAATCGCCGAAATTGGAAATAAGAGGGGGGTGCGCAGGATTTGAGGTAAGTTGGTGGGTTTGCATCGATCACCATCTATGGAATTCAAATCGTGTTTGGCTTGATTGGGCAGGATGGGAATCTGAGGATGGTCTCGAAGATAAACTGAATCCCTACATCAGACGTTGACGGTTAGCTCAGTCTCGGATCTAAAGCTTGCCGATCCTTCTTCTCTCCCTAAATACTCCCGTGGCTGAGGTTGGATTTTTGATCGGCAACCATTAGGTTAGGTAAGCATAGTTGTTGTGGTTTTCTTTGGCATTTGCTTGAGATGGGGTTGTTGGTTTGATCTATGTGGAGTTAAGCTTAGTATTCCTTTTCAACCGTGATGTTGTTCTTAAAGCTTAATCAAATTTCTGGATTTGTTCTTAATCAGATTAGCGCTGTTAGTTGGATTG
Source organism: Boesenbergia rotunda (assembly GCA_024364735.1). Taxonomy (NCBI): domain Eukaryota; kingdom Viridiplantae; phylum Streptophyta; class Magnoliopsida; order Zingiberales; family Zingiberaceae; genus Boesenbergia; species Boesenbergia rotunda. The sequence continues at coordinate 29,627 of JAGFNQ010003768.1, forward strand.
AAACTAGCCTTGGTTTTGGTTTGGAGCAGATTCATGTTTGTGATTAGCTCTCAGAGTTTAGTTGTACTATCAAATAATTTCTAATGATAGATATGTTGGAACTAGATTTTTGATCGAGTGTTGATCCTACTGTGAGCTTAGTTTCTTATTGGAACTTGGTTTAGGTGTGTTCTGTTGTGGCAAACAATCATCCTTTAGGTATCTCTGATTTTGATAGAGGATGATATGTTATGGCATGTTTAATATGAAACGAAATGGTGTTTGTATAGATGTTAAACCTGTGTCGGGTTGCTTACAATGAGATGAAGTTGGTTGGAATTGAATTGGGAAACTTTGGATCAATTCTATGTTTGGCCGTATTATTCATGGACTTGTGTTTGATTGGAGTCTTCCTTTAACTTTGGTAATGTCTATAGGGTTGGATTGTTGAGGAAGTCTAATTGTGTTGTTATTTTTCAAGATTTGATCAGATTTATTTTAGGATTCTACTTGGATAATTGTCAGTTGGTTTAATGAATGTTGTTGAAGATCGAAGGGTGTTTGTAAACGATTGGGTAATGATTAAGATGATTAGGATAGCTACCTGAATAGATTAACAGTTGATTAGTGGTTATTTCTACGCAAATAGCTATCTAATATGTCCCTGACACAGGACACTGATCGATTTGCGTTGGACTTCTTGGACGGGAGATTCTCTGTTGCTACGAGCATCTTCATTTGAGGCGGGTACCCTTTGACTTATCTTTTAAATATTGTCATATTGCTATGCATGGTTGGTTATAGATAGCAGTAAGATTATACGCTAGCCTTGTTTATTATGCCTGTCCTGGATACTTGTTAGTTATCCTTGAGTTATTATGAATGTTCTGGATACATGTTAGTTATCCCTGAGTTATTAGGCATGTTCTGGATACTTGTTAGTTATCCCTGAGTTATTATACCTGTTCTGGATACTTGTTAGTTATCCCTGAGTTATTATGCATGTTCTGGATACTTGTTAGTTATCCCCGAGTTATTATACTTGTTCTGGATACTTGTTAGTTATCCCTGAGTTATTATGCTGTTAGTTCCTTACAGTCTCAGGTATGCGTATCTATCATACACCATCCTTGCACTATTGCATGCCGGCGATCAGCGACTCCCTTGTGGTTGAGCCTAATCGTTTTCCGGTACATGATATGCACGCACGGCCACTCATGGGTTAGTGGATACCGTAGATGTGTGCATTTGCCCTGTATTGCTCCGTTCGGCCACTATGAGGAGGGTGAGCGCGGGCGTGGTAGCAGCCAGGGGTCCCTTCTCGTACTGAGCCACGAGGAGATGAGAGCGGAGCTCCCTCATATATACATGGGGTAGGGGGGTGGTCCCCCGCCAGCATCCTGTCCACCCGGTCACTCAGGAGCAGTGATGGCAGGGTGCGTACAGTTTGTCACAGCTCTACCCACGCGGACGTCGTGGACGATATCCTGACTGGGACTAGGGGGTGACACATGTCATTGCACCATGTGCATATTTTGCATCGTGCATTGTTTGCTGCACTTATTTGCTGCACTTGTTTGACATGCATATTCTGGAGACTTGTTATTTGAGATCATATGTCTAATGATATTCTTTTGGTACTTATTATCCTCTTTTCAGGTTAGCTGGATTCTGGTATGTATCTACCTCAGTATTTCCAGTATTAGTTTTTCCATATTGTTGATATGAGACTGTATTAACGTAGATGCTTATTGTTATTATAACATACTATGCATATCTGCTGGGTATTCACTGAGTTTATGGACTCACCCCGTTGCCATATGATTTTATTTCAGGTTGAGATACTTGGAGTCGCCAGAAGAGCCCAGCAGCCAGTCCCTACCCATCGCGACGGCATAGTTTCGTTTTGTACTTAGTAGCGTCTATTTTTATATTTACTTATTGGTCTTGTATATGTCTTGGGAGTGTCGTCGTGTGCCCTAAGGGGTTTTTGTATTGGTTGTTTCGTCGTAAGTCGGACCGGTCCGCAGTCAGGTATGATCTACTTAGTTGTCTTGTGATTTATGTTGTGTTTATCTATTTTGGAGGCCTGAGGCCAAATATAAACTGCGTGGTGTTGTTATAGTTGTTGTGTATGTGTAAATTGTCCGCCGGACAGGGGAGGTGCTGTCCGATTTTATATTGGATCAGCGACTCCTGGGTCTCGGGGCGTGACACTAGGTGTGCCTTGTCACGCCTCGAGGAGCTGCCCGTCCGATACCGACCGGACTGCCACTCCCTCGACCGACGGACAATTCGGAAATCAATCATCTACAACCACCTCAGTCGACTGTACCACAGCCTATAGGGCTGGAACAACCGTCTGAGATACACGAAAACGAAACGACAATAAAAGCTGCGTACCGGTACGACTTACGACAAACGCAAAGCACAAGGCCTCCATGGCTCACAAAAGTACAACTATACCGCCGTATAAAAGGACACCACCAAACACGAATACAGCAGCGGAAAAGTAAAGTAAAAGAAACAGAAAAATGGGTACCAACATGTACCACCAACAAAGTAAAAGAAACATCCCGGATCATCTCGAAGAAATACGCGAACTGGGACAGGCTGCCGGGTACTCCAGACAATCATCCTGAAATAAAAACAGGGAGCTAACGGGGTGAGTCACAGTACTCAGCGGATATCTCATCAGATATACAAGATAGTCTAAGCTAGCAATAGTGTAACAAGCTATCGAAATAAACACAGGTACGAGCAGGGGTAAGTACAACTGAAACAGAAATAGCAAATACCATACCAATGTGGCTGAGTCGCCGAAACCAGACATAAGGGTCTCCTGTATGTGCATGCCAATCATATGCAACATTCAAGTATAACAAGCACGAGCAAATGCAAATTATACGTATGCACATGGTGCGATGACATGGTCACCTCTGTCGTCGGTCAGACATCGTCACCTATGTACGGGAGAAAGCTGAACGGAGGCCACCCTCCGGCGTAGAGCTGTGATTGCCGTCCGTACTCTGCCATCACTGCTCCTGAGCGACCGAGTAGACGGTATGCTGCTCCTGAGCGACTGAGCTTAGATGGTTGAAAACTTTAAGGGCTAAAGTATAATTTTTCCAAAATTAATGATGTATGTGGGAATTTCAAAACTTTAAGGGCTAAAGTTTTCAATCATTAATTTAGGAAGAGCAGCATACCGTCTACTCGGTTGCTCAGGAGCAGTAATGGCAGAGTACGGACGGCAGTCACAGCTCTACGCCGGAGGGTAGCCTCCGTTTAGCTTCCTCCCGTACATAGGTGACGATATCTGACCGGTGACAGAGGTGACCATGTCATCGCACCATGTGCATACGTATAATTTGCATTTGCTCGTGCTTGTTATACTTGGATGTTGCATATGATTAACATGCACATACATGAGACCCTTATGTCTGGTTTCGGCGACTCAGCCACATTGGTATGGTATTTGCTATTTCTGTTTCAGTTGTACTTACCCCTGCTCGTATCTGTGTTTATTTCGATAGCTTGTTACACTTTTGCTAGCTTAGACTATCTTGTATATCTGATGAGATATCCGCTGAGTACTGTGACTCACCCCGTTAGCTCCCTGGTTTTATTTCAGGATGATTGTCTGGAGTGCCCGGCAGCCTGTCCCAGTTCGCTTATTTCTTCGAGATGATTCCGGGATGTTTCTTTTACTTTGTTGGTGGTACATGTTGGTACCTGTTTTTCTGTTTCTTTTACTTTACTTTTCCGCTGCTGTATTCGTGTTTGGTGGTGCCCTTTTATACGACGGTATAGTTGTACTTTTGTGAGCCATGGAGGCCTTGTGCTTTGCGTTTGTCGTAAGTCGTACCGGTACGCAGCTTTTATCGTCGTTTCGTTTTCGTGTATCTCAGACGGTTGTTCCAGCCCTATAGGCTGTGGTACAGTCGACTGAGGTGGTTGTAGATGATTGATTTCCGAATTGTCCGTCGGTCGAGGGAGTGGCAGTCCGGTCGGTATCGGACGGGCAGCTCCTCGGGGCGTGACAATTTATTTGGTATCAGAGCCAGGTTCTCGAGATACCTTGTGATCTTGTGGGTGTTGTCGGATTTTGTGTCGGAGTCGTTTTCTCGTTGGACGTGATTGGGACATGGCGGCGACAGGACATCTCCAGACGACGATCTTACATTCTGTTGCAGGTTTTGTTGTTAGTTCTAGAATTTTTAAGGCAAGTAATAATAATTGGCGTATCCCTATAGGTATGCCGCGATGTATTGAGTTGACTCCACCCCGCCGACCTGGTGGGCCGGGTCGTCCCTCGCATCGGACGACGCGAGTGTCTCTGCAAGCGACGGTGTCTGGGACAGAGGGGGTTCTTGTGAGACGGACACGGACAGGGTTTCGTGGCCGAGGACGATCTTCTTCTGAGACTCATGATGATCGGAGATCTCAGTCCCCGCGGATACCGTCACCACTTCTGACTACTGTACCGGTGGTACCTCCGGTAGGACCCACCACAGCGTCAGTCCCAGTGGCGCCTGCTGCAGCTCCTCAGGATACTACATCATCGATGATGCAACAGATGATGCAACAGATGATGCAGCAGCAGATGGCGCAGCATCAGCAGATGATGCAGCAGCAGATGGCGCAGCATCAGCAGATGATGCAACAGTTGACACACCAGCAGCAGATAATGCAGCAGATGTTTCAGACACAGGCTGTCGCACCATCTGCTCCACCAGCATCTGCTCCTGTTCAGTCAGAGCCTCAGACTACGCAGCTAATACAGCCGTCGGGACCGACTGTACCATCTGGAGATTCTGCATTACCCCCGGCGGCACCTTCTTCTACTACTACTGTTCCGAGCCGATCTGTGGCTCGGATTCCGGCATTAGCCCAGGCGGCCAAGGGCCGTCTTACCCTGTTCCAGGGAGCTGCTGATCCGACCGTGGCTTATTCTTAGTTGGAGACGCTAGAGAGGACATTCTCATACCTAGAGTGTACTGACCTGGAGCGGGTTGAGTTTGCGGGATACCGTCGCCACTTCTGACTACAGTACCGGCGGTACCTCCGGTAGGACCCACCACAGCGTCAGTTCCAGTGGCGCCTGCTGCAGCTCCTCAGGATACTACATCATCGATGATGTAGTAGATGATGCAGCAGCAGATGGCGCAGCATCAGCAGATGATGCAGCAGCAGATGGCGCAGCATCAGCAGATGATGCAGCAGTTGACACACCAGCAGCAGATGATACAGCAGATGTTTCAGACACAGACTGCCGCACCATCTGCTCCACCAGCATCTGCTCCTGTTCAGTCAGAGCCTCAGACGGCGCAGCCGATACAGCCGTCGGGACCGATTGTACCATCTGGAGATTCTGCATTACCCCCGGCGGCACCTTCTTCTGCTACTACTATTCCGAGCCGATCTGTGGCTCGGATTCCGGCATTAGCACAGGCGGCCAAGGGCCGTCTTACCCTGTTCCAGGGAGCTGCTGATCCGACCGTGGCTCACTCTTGGCTGGAGACGCTAGAGAGGACATTTCCATATCTAGAGTGTACTGACCTAGAGCGGGTTGAGCTTGCGGCATATCATCTGCGGGGTCGAGCGGAGACATGGTGGATCACTCAACGACCGGTTATGGACACTCAGCCGGTCACTTGGGAGAGATTTCGCCAGGCCTTCACCACTCAGTACTTCCCAGCTGCACAGCAGCTGACCCAATGGCAGGAGTTCTTGGAGATTCGTCAGGGAGAGCAGTCGGTGGCGGATTATGATGCAGAGTTCCACCGACTGTCCGAGAGTTGTCCTGAGATGTTTCCCGGAGATCGTGAGAGGATGAGACATTTCATTAGAGGGTTGGCTTCCTACATCCAGTCTCGGATGTCTCCCTGGGATCTGACCTCGTACGGACAGACACTGGACCGTGCCTTACATGTCGAGGCGATGCAGCAGAGACTATCATCAAAGCAGAAGAAGGAGAAGAAGACCTCACAGACTTCTCAGTCTCAGTCCTCGCGGAAGCGGGGCAGACAGGAGCAGTCGACACAGGATGCTTCTGGGGCCGCCTCTCGGCCTCGGAAAGAGGGAGGTTCTACGTCAGGAGCTGCTCAGGCCTCTGGACAGGACCAGCAGAGGACCGCGACATATCAGTGCACTTGGTGTGGTTCCAAGGGGCACGGTAAGTCGAGTTGTACTATTGGACGGGCAGTTTGTTTCCATTGCAAACAGCCTGGCCATCAGAGGCGTGACTGCCCGCAGAGAGTACAGGATGCGGGTACAAGAGGCACAGCTGGAGGAGGATCTTCTGGCCAGTCGGGGGCCCAGCAAGGAGCCCGGAAGGCCCAGACTTCTACCCGACAGCAGCAGACTGCCACTCCACCGATTCAGCTCTACTGCTTATTTGGTCAGGGTCAGGAGGCTGCATCATCATCTGTGGTATCCCAATCTCCATTTTAGCCTTCTGTTTCAGAGCCTCGTCAGCAGTTGTATGCCGGGCATCAGCTATCGGTCTATCAGCAGTCTCAGAGTTCTGGAGCACCGGTGCCTCAGCTACCTTCGGTACCGACTGTTCAGGCATTACCCCCACCTCCACCCCCACCAGAGTCGGGTCGGGTGTATGCTGTTACCCGAGAGGAGGCTCATCGAGCGGATGGATCCGTTTTCCGAGGTACAGTTTTACTTTATGCATTCCCTGCAGATTTGCTCATAGATACTGGTAGTTCATATTCTTTTATATCACGGGTATTCTTGAGCAAGATCTGTAGGTTGTCGACCCTTAGGGAATGCATACATGCATGCAGTGTCCTTACCTTCAGGAGACATTCTGGAGGTAACCCAGGAGGTTAGAGGGTGTCCCTTGGACTTTGGGAGGGTCACCCTTACCGTGGACTTGTCAGTGCTGGATATGATAGAGTTCGACATCATTCTAGGCATGGACTGGCTCACAACATCACATGCCACCGTTGACTGCCATTCGAGGGTGGTCACTTTTCGACCTCCAGACCAACCCTCATGGGAATTCCTTGGCATCCGGGATGATGGTATAGCAGTTATCTCCGCACTGCAGGCGCAGAGACTCATTATGCAGGGTTGTCAGGGTTTTCTGGTGTCATTACTTAGCACTACAGAGGGTAGTACTCCTCAGATCTCCGACGTTCCAGTGGTCAGGGATTTTTCGGATGTATTTCCAGATGAGTTACCGGGCTTGCCTCCCCGGAGAGAGGTCGAGTTTGCTTTTGAGTTGATACCGGGGTCTGCGCCGGCATCGAAGGCACCATATCGGATGGCACCGCGAGAGTTGGACGAGATGAAGGTCCAACTCCAGGAGTTACTAGATCGTGGATTTATCCAACCGAGTGTTTCTCCGTGGGGTTCTCCAGTCCTTTTTGTGAAGAAAAAGGACGGTTCTATGCGACTTTGCATTGATTATAGACAGCTTAACTCAGTCACAGTCAGGAATAAGTATCCTCTGCCGCGTATTGATGATCTGTTTGATCAGCTGAGGGGTACATCTGTGTACTCCAAGATTGATTTGCGATCAGGTTATCATCAGCTGAGAGTCAGAGATTCAGACATTCAGAAGACGACATTTCACACCCGTTACGGGCATTATGAGTTCTTGGTGATGCCATTTGGGCTCACCAATGCCCCGGCCGTGTTCATGGATCTCATGAACAGGGTATTCCTCCAGTACTTGGATCAGTTTGTTATAGTATTCATCGATGATATTCTGATATATTCCCAGTCCGAGGAGGAGCACGCTCGCCATCTTCGTATCGTTTTGGAGGTTCTCCGAAAGGAGAAGCTCTATGCGAAGTACAACAAGTGTGCATTTTGGCTATCTTCTGTGGGTTTTCTTGGACACGTAGTATCCAGTGGAGGCATCTCAGTAGACCCCCAGAAGATCGAGGCTGTCACCAGTTGGGAGCAGCCCCAGTCAGTCCATGACGTGCACAGTTTCCTGGGTTTGGCTGGCTATTACCGACGCTTTGTCGAGGGATTTTCTAGCATTGCATCTCCACTCACACGCCTGACCAGGAAGGGCGTGAAGTTTGTATGGACTGACGCTTGCGAGACCAACTTTCAGGAGCTGAAGCAGAGGTTGGTATCTGCGCCAGTTTTAGTACTGCCTTCAGGAGAGGATGGTTTCACTCTGTACACTGATGCGTCACTCCTGGGATTGGGCGCGGTACTCATGCAGCATGGACGGGTGGTTGCTTATGCTTCTCGGCAGCTGAAGGAGCATGAGAGGAACTACCCCGTCCACGATTTAGAGTTGGCTGCTATTATTTTTGCGCTGAAGATCTGGAGTGTGCCTAGTCCCACTAGGTCTTTTATGTCAAGTCTCCAGTCAACCTTGACCCACTTGACAGCATACGACATTCAAACATAATGCGACATTCAAACATCATTATCAAACATCGAAACTTCCAAGCATAAGCTCACCACGCTTATCAGACATCGGCTCACCCGAGCCTAGTCAATCTAGGTCAACCTTGACCTAACCAAGATTGCACCAACAAAGATAACCATGACTTCTCCACGATCATGACATCTATTCAAGCTTTGAGACATTCGACGAACGAGTCAACAATGAAATGTCCAGAATGTTGACAAGTTAGCAATGACAGAGAGAAAGGAGAAGGTGAGATGTCATTTGTGTCGACCATGTCACGGAGTCTCCAAAGAAAAGGTAAACTATACTCATCGCCGGAAAAGCCAAGAGGGAGGTGGGGGTGATAACAAGCATTTTGACGGATAAATTTTGTGCAATTAGTGAGGGAATTTGAGGCTTTGTGGTGTATTTGTTTATAAAATGATGCATAATTATGAATAGGATGTATTTTCATTGGTTAATTAATTTTTCTGCATTTTCACACTCATATTTCATTATATTGAATTTTTGGATAGCTTGTGCATCATTGGATCAAAAGTCTCATTCTGTTGAAGGCCTGATTGGTCACCAGACCAATCAGGAGAAGGCCTGATCGGTCCAGTGACCGATCAGGAGCAGATGGCACAAAAGAACTTAGAATTTTAGCTACTGATCAAGTCCTGATCGGTCCCCAGACCGATCAGGGAGGTTCCTGATCAGTCCCCTGACCGATCAGGGAGCATCCAGACCGATCCAGAGCCATTCAGTCCGATCAGTAGCTGTCCAGATGCGATCGGATGCACGGGTCATCACAACCCTCCACTTGAATCTGGCAACGACGATTGATGGAGCTTCATTGCAAGTGATCTCAGCCACTCATCAGAGGAAATCAAGGGTGGAAAGGAGGAGTAGAAAAGGGGATTAGGGCAGCCAAAGAAGGGGATCTCATCACGCCATCGCAACTTTCTTCCACCGGACGCCCCTCTTCTCCATCGATCGCCACCAAGGGCCGGCGGTTCCTCCATCCACCTCACAGCCGCCGGCCGGCCATTCCCTCTCCTCGCCATCTCCTCCTTTCCCTCTCCCGGTTGGAGTTCCACTTCTTCATCAGATTTGGCAAGAGCAACTTCTTCTTCATAGCCACTTCCAGCCTTCATCAGATTGGATTGATTATTTCCTTTGTCAAATTGTTTGATTGGTTAAATGTAGCTGAATGTTATGTGCTGGATGATGAATGTTTGTATTGGATTTGATTTTCCATGTTTGGATTGCACACACCTTGATTTAATTCACTCATGCCTATCATATATTTGATGAATTGTCCCTTCCATTAGATAGATTTCAATTTTACATCTTCTTTAGCTTAGATTCTTTTAAGATGTTTTAGTTTGATTGCTTTATGTTTCCTTATGGTTATGTCTTTCAGTTTTATGCAATTAGGTTAGGTTAGGTTAAGTTTCATTAATGCTCTATTTCTTGAATGCTTCTTTTATGTTGCTTTTCATTTCCTTGCAATTATAGTTTAGGTTAGGTTAGATTTTTTTTACTCGCATTGTCTTTCATTAATTAGGATTAGATTTCATACTTGCGTTGCTGTTTCATTTCGTAGTCTTAGTTTTCAAATCCAAACCCCCAGTTTAATATCCAAAAACCCAAAAACAACAACTTGGAATCCTAGGATTATTAATCTATCATTACATTCCTTGAGAGACGACTCGAGTTGCTCTATACTGCATTAGTTTAGAGGAGTTCGATACTTTAATTATATTTGAAACCGTAACGCGACTAAAGCGGTTATCAGGGGGCAATCGGAGATACTTGCGAGGAGTAAAAGTGCGAATGAGAGATTAGAATGGAGGTCGGGAGGGCCCCTGCCTAGTCCACTCCGACACTGAAGTCAATGTCTAACAAGAGAGATGATAAGATGAATAGTAGTAGACTAATGAAAATGAATGTGTGCGAATATGTACGTGTATATCCGGCCGCCAGAGCTGAAGTCTTTTAAACACAAAGGGATGAGACGTCACATCTGTAGTTGTCGGAGGGATGGTGTGCTCTGACAAAATGCCCTATCACCATATTAGAAAGTCACCTCATCCATATCTAGTACTATGGGAGAACTAATGAGATCATACTATATCAACCATGTTATTCCATGTGTCATATCAATCCACGTGCTACGGAATAATTGGATATTTTGGCATAGACAAAGCATGGGGTCGAAATGAAGATGAGCTAGAACATCTGAAAGACAGCCAATCGGAGATGAACTGGATGGCTGGCTGAAGAGGTTGAATGGAGAGTTGAGTAAGCTTTGCAAAGCCAATAGGAGAGTTAGATCAGGAGATTGAGGTGGTGGCGTCATAAGGAGGGGGAGAGGCAATGGCATCGGGGGAAAAGAAAAAGGGGGTCTCTCCCTTTTTCTTCGACAAGGAAACCCTAAAAAAGGGGGAAAGGCGGGAAAATCTCCCCTTTCCACGAAGCTTCACATCCATCCCACATTCTTTAAGTCGCTCCCGAGGCAATCGTGCAATGGCAGAACACTCTCTCGATTTCCATACATTTAAGAATCGAATGTCAGTTTTGGCAAATTAACGAATAAATTTTTTTTAATGAGTGGTTGACGTAACAACACTTGGTTGACGGGCAATCCCTTACGAGCGCTATCTTAATGATCAATCAAAAATTTTCATGGGATCAGACCGATCAATCTTAAAATTAATTGACGTAAATTAAAATCATAATTAAAACAACAGTAAATTGTCGTAAACTCCCCAATAGCCCTTTGAATTTTGCATTCACTCCTCATACAAGTTTTTTTTTATTTTTACTCCCTGATTGATTTGAGTAAAAAAGAGTGAAAATTGAGTATACATAAGTGAAAACTGAGTATAAAAGACTGAAACTTGAGTATAAAAGAGTGAAAATTGAGTACAGGGTTATTGATGTGGTGGATGCAAACTGTCATACTCAATTTTTTAACTTTTATACTCAATTTTCTTCAAATAATACTCACCAAACATCCCATCAGGGACTGCATGCAAAGAAAAGTTTGTGTAGGAATTACATGCAAAATTGACTTGGTAAGTGGGGAGTTTAGAAAAATTTACCCCTTTAAATCCAAATAACTTATATTATTCACCTCAAAACATTTTCAATCATAGTTAGCCATGACTTATCCACGGTCATGGCATCAAATACATAATTTAAGAGCAAATTCCCATATTATACACGATTGAGCTGCTTGATTGAGGGTTTCATCATCGCTTTAGATTACGCAGAAGCTTTGATACTCCGACGGTTACTGTGACCGTTGAGAAACCTAACTACCTTCTCCATTATCTTTCCATTCTTCTTAGAATCCAGGGTCCTTGGAGCTATAGATTTGAGGCTTACTTGCTTCTTCAGCAATCTCGGCGAGCTCTGGCCGTTAATCCTCCCGGAGATACTTCCGACATGAAGAGACCTTCTCGGCATCGCTATAGCAAGCTTCGTGGTATGCCACGACCGGGGGGTCACATGATCGATGCCTCTCTCTTGATTCACCGCCACAATCGCCCACCTTTCCCCGCCCTCGGACTCCGCCTTCGCTTCCTTCTCCTTCGCCTCGAAGACCTCCTTCCATGCCAGCGCCGCCGTCACCTTCTTCTCGGCGACCTCCTTCGCTGCCTTGCCCTTCTTGATCAGGTAGTAGTACTCGAATTTGGAGATCGTTATAGTGTCGCTCCACAGAGCCGAAATCGCCCTCTCTGTCATGGTGCTCTCCGTGACTTGTTGCAATTCCTCCAGCGCCATGGCTTCCGAAGACTTCGCGATTTTGAGCGCCTCCATTGCCGCCCCGAGCCTTTCCTCCACTGACTCAGTCCTCGACTTGGTTTCTCTGTTTGATTTTTTACTGCCTTGGTCTCTTCGCGGACCAGCTCTGCTTCCCGCTTCGCTTCTCCTATATCGGAGTGGAGCTGGCGGAGTGCGACTGAGAGAGAGGCGATGTTAAAAATACGAAAAGTTTAGAGGCTAAAAGGCAAAGATGCTTAAACTTAGGGGTTTTTATGGAAATATCCAAAATTGGATGGGGCTGGTTGCAAAATGGCTACCTTTATATTTGTTTTTTTTCCCATTTTTTACGAGTGGCTGCCTTTTCCCCTTTTTCCTCCACCCGAGTGCCCTAGCTTTTCCGCCGACGGCTTCCTTTCTCTTCATCGTCGCGACGGTTGAGCACCCTTCTTGATCATGTCGTCGGCCGGGGTGCGTCCAAGAAAGAACGCAAGATAGAGCGAAGAACATCCAACTCAGTGGGATTTGGTTTGTGGAAGTCGGAGAACTTTCCGATCTACGCGTGATCGTTCTTTCGACGACGAGCGCGAAAGAGCGAAGGACGAGCGAGAACTCCTGTAAGTGTTTACGTATTTGCAAAATTTATTTTTTCGGTTTCATGCTTTAGATCAACAACGACCACGTCGAGTGTCCGTTGATCGGCGTTCATGGCCGATGAGCGCTAGCAACCGCGTCAAAAGGTTGACGATTGAAAATTATGTAAGTTAACATCTTATGCTCACTCCTCTTTTCTCTTATAAGTATGCGCCCAAGTTGAAGATAAGAAAGAGGATAGGTCTGTATCAAAGATTTACTCCGGAAGGTAGCGTGTCTTGGTAAAACCTCATGAGGAACATTGATCAGAAGGAGAGATTTTGTTTGTGAGCTAGTATGGGCGGTTTAATTTTATGATCGCTCTTCCGATGACAAACACAAACAACACGTGATCTGATGTCATCGACCCACTGTAGGTTCTTATCGTTTACATATTTTGTTTCTGTATTTTTGCCTTAGAAATTTAACATATTACAATGTCGCTACATGTTCAGTGCGCCATTTTTGATTTGCCACGAAAGAAATCATGCATGGAGTTGGTACTGCTGGAGTACCTTGCTGTTGTGTTGTTGATGGTGTTATATCATGCTTCCCATTCCTCTCACGTAGGCAACACATATATATTAATGAATCCGATTTGATTGACGTTCTACTGATTGAGAATTATATTGGTGGAGGAAGGAGGACAGCTCCTCGTTCCCATTTTATCTTCTATTCCATTTATCTCACTCTTCGAAGTCGGTCAGAGAGTCCTTCGATCGTCGATCGGATATCAGTCATAGTTTCCGACTGTTGTCCCAGACAAAATTATATCCTGGGGGATACGATGAATCTGTCGGGATCGTCGTAATTACGATCTCGTCAGATTCACCGTTGAATCCAACGAAATTGTAATTGTAACGATTCCGATTCACCGTTTTTTCAGGATATCATTTGATTTGGTATGATGATAAAAAATTATTGATAGTGTCCGATCGACCATCGAACGATTGATTGACCGTCGCCGACAAATATAGGACAGAGATTCTTGGCACAGATGACCCCGTCGGAGAGAAAGAGCCTCGAAAAGAAATCCAACCGATCGAAATTAAAATAGTCTTATAATTTATTATTCAATCACGGACCTTGACAAAAACAGCCTCGGTGTCGTCGTCCTTTTTACCAATTGATGCCTCAACAATCAAGTCTTTTTGAGTTTTAAGCTTCCTCTAAATTGAAACGCAACCCGTTCGATAAGGACATAAGGTGCATTATTGCTGTCATAATAAATTACTTCATCAGCTAGCTTCAATTATTCTGCATAATTTATTCTGCATAAATTACCGAAGATATGAAACATCATCTGGAATTGGCGTTGCTTCGTGTTCAAAACTAGAACCGATCGACGTTGAGATAGCCACCCCCCACCAAACGGTCCATGCGTCTAAAGGTTGCTCTCTTTTGTTAATTATTATTTATGCCCATTAATTAAAGATCAATGAAAAGCAATGTAATATTGATCTAGAAATTGTTGAGAAAAAAAAACTGTTAGTGGAGACTCGCTCAAAAACCACAATATATTTCATCAATTTAGTCTTTGCTTCATATAAATACGTCTTAAACAAAATCTTATTTAATATCTATATGAATGATCACAGGTAAAGTGAACTGAACGGCACACACCAGTATGTCGACGCACTGTGTCTAATTAATCATCTACAGGAGCAAGTATGTGACGATGGAAAGTACCAGCAACGGCACTAAGATTGCACCGCCACGAATTACAGCCGGAGCAGCAGACAGCAGCGGCGGCGTCCTCCGGTAGTAGAAGGGGAAATAAGGGAGGATGGGCTCCGGCGGCGGAGGCGCAACTAGCAGCCCGTAGCTCGGAGGAGAGTAGGGCATGTAGGGGGGCGTATAGAATCCGCCGTCCGCTGGTTGGGGAGGAGAGTAGCCGCTCCATGCGGGCGGTGGAGGGTAGTTGGCGGTCCACGTCGGCGGCGCAGGCAGGGGTAAGGGCACGCCGGCGAAGGATCTTCGGAGAGGCAAGAATTCGAGAGCAGTAGGAAAAAGAGGAGAATTGAGAGATTTGATCGCTGCATGGTGGAGCGGTTTCAAGAGAAGAAGGGAAGGTAAGAGCAAGTTGATTGATTGTGCAGTGTGATTTAGTGGAAGTGGGTGTGAGATGGAGAATGGAATGGGCGACTTTGTCCGGGGATGCACTAATCATTTGATAGGATCTCGGAAAAAAAAAGGAAATATGAAGTATTAAAAAATATAACCACTATATTCTACCTGATATATATTTTTAAAAAAAATAGGGCTATGTTTATAAAAAAATATTTAAAATTTAAGCATTAAATTGTGTCAAAATTTATACCATGTCATTGTAAAGTCCCTCACCTAGAGCGGATGATGGGACACATGGATCCATCGGCCGACGATTTAGTAGAGCGGAATAGGTTGATCCTGTTAGTGAGAGCCCTAGAGTCAATCATGTGATGGTTGTTGTATGGACTTATTGTATCATATTTCATATATATATATATATAAAGGCATTTGATTATGGTTATTATACTTGTATTGGTGTCAAATAACTAAGTGTAATTACGTCCTTGGTAGTAGGTTCATATCTATATCAATCGATTGGTTGAATCGATAGTGAGATGATATAGAGAACACTACTCTTAATTATTCCTAGTCAAGTATTAACATTCAGGGACAATGTTAATGCATAGAGACTAGCATGTAGGTCAACACGATGACTTGATCTCACAAGTCATGGATATGAGATATCAAGTTGACACATGAGTATGCATTGGAGAATGTATACTGAATGACCCACCATGAGAAAGTATCATGGATCGTTATATGAGTGTCATATACTTTCTCATGTGACTATTAGTATGACTATTAGTCCTTAGACCTGAAGTCACCATAGTTCCCTACATAAGGAGTTATGTACTTTGGTTTCGTCAAACGTCACCCGTAACTGGGTGGACTATAAAGGCGATTACTGGGTATGTAACAAATTATGCGGAGGGATGTGAGTGATGTAGATGGGATCTATCCCTCCTATATGACGGGAGAGATATCATAGTCTTGATAGAGTGAGATCACTAAGTGCATGGCCATGCCCAAATAAGGCAATATGAGATATTGAGCTTATTTGATTATAGTGAGTCTACTTGGAGTTCAAGACACATAGATTGATTGGAGGATGACACGGTCTATGCTTCATAGAAGATCAATCTAGATATCGACGATAGAAGGACATTGTCACATATTATGAAAGTCATAATTAGTAGTCACATTGGTGATGTTGGATCTCAACATTCTTGTAACTTGGGTAGCAATGATGTGTTGCTAGATACCGCTCATTGCTTATGTTTCTAAGAGGTTAGAAGCATTGCCAACGTTACAAGAACCTATAGGGTCACACACAAAGAACAAATAGATGGAGAAAAAATGAAGTCAAGTTTGACTTGGCTAAATATGGAAAGTCCATAAAAGGCAAGTTTGACTTGACCCAAATCCAAATCAAGTTTGACTTGACTTGGTTCCACTTCAAGTTAGACTTGACATGGGAGAAGAAATGGAGTCAAGTTTGACTTGACTAAATATGGAAAGTCCATAAAAGGCAAGTTTGACTTGACCCAAATCCACCTCAAGTTAGACTTGACTTAATGCCACATCATGGTGATGAATTGGCATGGAGCCAACCATTGATGATGCTCCACATCATCAAGAGCATTAAGTGTGGATGCCACCTCATCAAGGAAGATTAATGGTCAAGTTTGACTTGACCAAAAGGCCACCTCACCTTGACTTGACCAAGTGATGACTTGGCTTGGTATTTGACCAATGATGATGCTCCACATCATCTCCAAAGGTTGTAACCCCCCATTTGAATTTGAATTCAAATTGAAAGGGGGTTATGGCCGGCCACTTAATGGCCATTATGTGGCCGGCCACAATGAGAGAACAAAACCAAGTTTTGGTTCCATTTTTCTATGGGTGTCTTCTCTTCTTCCTCCTCCAAGTGTTGGTGCTCTTCTTCTTCTTCTCCTCTTGGCCGAACCCTTGAAAGGTGCTAGCACACCTAAAGGGTTTCCTCCATCCACTTTGTTCGCGTGGATACTTCTAGAGGGACGGCACTTGACGTCCTAGAGATCCGACATCCAAAAGGAGCGAGCGGGATTAAGCGGGGCACGCACCAAAGGTAAAATGGTTTATCCCTCTTTAGATCTAGGAGTAGATCGAGTTTTGAGCATGAAATGAATACGTGATTTTTGTTTCGGAATTTTTCTTCGCACGAGATCCATGGCTTTGGGTTCTCGGGGTTTCCGCGACGCGAAAAGGCGGTTTTCGCGGCCCGAAAAACCCAACAGTGGTATCAGAGCCACGTGCGAAGCACGTATTTATTTTTTTTGTATGGGATACAAAATTTAGAGTAGTTTATGATTCTGTAATTTTTCTAATTTTTAGGATTTTATGAGTATTTTTCTCGTAGAGGCGAAGCAACGAGTGCGAAGCACTTGTACACTTCGACCACCGAGAAAAACTTCTCCGAAACGGCAAGTTTCGCCCAAATAGATTTTGGGACAGCGGGTTAGGCACTGTTAGATCGCGATACGACACTCACGAAATTAATTTCGTGAGTAGGGGCGCCGCCCCTAACCCCGCAAGGGGCCTTGTCACGTGATTGTGCCCGAAACCCGCTTAACGGGACCGCCGTGGAGTTGTGACTCATAAAATTCGTAAAATACATAGAAAAATTAGATAAATTTCTGTAAAATACATAATTTTGAATTATGTACAGTAGTGTGATGGTCATGGCCCAAGACCCTATTTTAATTAGATTAAAATATATGTGTAATTCATATTACGGCCTGCGTGCCGTTATTTGTGTTGTGTGTGTTGTATTGTGATTGCGACCTGCGTGTCGGTCGTTTATTTATTATTTCTATTAAAATTAGTTTAAGACTCGAATGTAACTCGAGTATAAATTTTGTAATGTTATTTTAGAATTTAAGCACCGAATTATGTCAAAATTCATATGATCACGCATATTAAAAAAACTGCTTTAAAAAAATAAACTTTTTTTTGGATATATATTTTTTTTCCAATTTGTGTTATTTTTAAATAATTTATTTTAAATTATTAGCTCTATGGATTTGGAATGACTCCTTCCTCTTCTGTTACCGCTCCTTCCGCCCCTGTCATGGACAACCTCTCTGTCCACCAAGATGAGACGACCTTTTATCTCTTCAGGATAGTTGGTTAATATATAAAGTCTAGGATAAAATCTTAATAAATAATCAAAATTTTATTTTCTCCTATGTATTGATTATTATTTAAATAAATAATCTATCTTTTTTAAATAATATCTAAAGACGAAGTATGGGAAAGACTAGAGAGTGTTTGGGAGAGCTTCTACTACCTGCTTTTTAGATTCTGGCTACATAGAAGTATTTTTGAGTGTTTGTGAATACCAGATTCTGCTTTAACTTCTATAACTTTTAGCCAAAAGTTGAAAGCAAGAATTTGATGTTTTTTTCTGCTTCTACTTTTTTGCTTATGGTCTAGAATTAAAAGTAGACATTTATACCCTTAATAATTTATCATTTTACATAATTACCACCATAGTTTTAAATAAAATTTTTATATTTTCATATAATTTATATATTCATAATTTTTTTATAAATTTTTATAAATTAATATAAATTTATCATTTTTT
>JAGFNQ010003768.1:48076-366798 GCA_024364735.1 Boesenbergia rotunda
CCTTGTCACGTGATTGTGCCCGAAACCCGCTTAACGGGACCGCCGTGGAGTTGTGACTCATAAAATTCGTAAAATACATAGAAAAATTAGATAAATTTCTGTAAAATACATAATTTTGAATTATGTACAGTAGTGTGATGGTCATGGCCCAAGACCCTATTTTAATTAGATTAAAATATATGTGTAATTCATATTACGGCCTGCGTGCCGTTATTTGTGTTGTGTGTGTTGTATTGTGATTGCGACCTGCGTGTCGGTCGTTTATTTATTATTTCTATTAAAATTAGTTTAAGACTCGAATGTAACTCGAGTATAAATTTTGTAATGTTATTTTAGAATTTAAGCACCGAATTATGTCAAAATTCATATGATCACGCATATTAAAAAACTGCTTTAAAAAAATAAACTTTTTTTTGGATATATATTTTTTTTCCAATTTGTGTTATTTTTAAATAATTTATTTTAAATTATTAGCTCTATGGATTTGGAATGACTCCTTCCTCTTCTGTTACCGCTCCTTCCGCCCCTGTCATGGACAACCTCTCTGTCCACCAAGATGAGACGACCTTTTATCTCTTCAGGATAGTTGGTTAATATATAAAGTCTAGGATAAAATCTTAATAAATAATCAAAATTTTATTTTCTCCTATGTATTGATTATTATTTAAATAAATAATCTATCTTTTTTAAATAATATCTAAAGACGAAGTATGGGAAAGACTAGAGAGTGTTTGGGAGAGCTTCTACTACCTGCTTTTTAGATTCTGGCTACATAGAAGTATTTTTTGAGTGTTTGTGAATACCAGATTCTGCTTTAACTTCTATAACTTTTAGCCAAAAGTTGAAAGCAAGAATTTGATGTTTTTTTCTGCTTCTACTTTTTTGCTTATGGTCTAGAATTAAAAGTAGACATTTATACCCTTAATAATTTATCATTTTACATAATTACCACCATAGTTTTAAATAAAATTTTTATATTTTCATATAATTTATATATTCATAATTTTTTTATAAATTTTTATAAATTAATATAAATTTATCATTTTTTTATATTTTTATTTTTATTAATTATATATTTTTTAAACATATATATTACTAAAAAAATTAATTTTGATATAATATTTAAAATATAATAATAAATATATAAAATATTATTGATGGTGTATCAAAATTATATTTAGATAATTAAAAAAAATAATTTATATAGTTTAAGGATATTACTGTCATTTAATTAAAAATTAAGCTTGGAAGCAATTATTCACCAAACACTCAAACTTTACCTTGTATCAGCTTTTAGCTTCTATTTCCAAATACTCCATGTTTTAGCTTCTCACTGACTTCAAGATAATTTCTACAAGAATCACTTTTCAAGAAGCAAAAGTTCTCCCAAACACTCCCTAAGGACATGTTAAAAATACGAAAAGTTTAGAGGCTAAAAGGCAAAGATGCTTAAACTTAGGGGTTTTTATGGAAATATCCAAAATTGGATGGGGCTGGTTGCAAAATGGCTACCTTTATATTTGTTTTTTTCCCATTTTTTACGAGTGGCTGCCTTTTCCCCTTTTCCTCCACCCGAGTGCCCTAGCTTTTCCGCCGACGGCTTCCTTTCTCTTCATCGTCGCCGACGGTTGAGCACCCTTCTTGATCATGTCGTCGGCCAGCGTCGACCCTCGTCCGGCTCTCTGATCTCCTCTCCCACATTGCTTTCCTTCCTTTCCATGTGTCGATCGCCCAACGTCAAGATCCGCCGCCTTCTGCGCTTGATCTTTGTCCTAGAGCACCGTCGCCGGCCATTGTGTGCTCCCCTCCACTACTTCCTCTGAGGTTGTAGTCCGATTGATCCGATAATCATCCGATGTCTCTCTGATCGCCGGCCAACCTTTCGATCAGTCGCCACCGACGCTAGGGCTTCTGGCCTACTACCTCGATCTGGAGTCTAGCTCTCGCCGACGCCGTTGATCATGTGAGCCGCTGTCGTTGTTGGGTGCTGCTGATTAGGGGTTGAATTCTGATATGGGGTGCTGGATTGGTGATTCCATCTCTCGTGTTTACTCTGGTGTTCTTGACCTGCTCGCTGGATTGGGCTTCGATTTAAGGTAAGTTTTATTCTGGTTCTAGCAACCTAAGATTGAATTGTAGAGTATGTCGTGAGCATTTGGTGTCGCAATCCTGTTTGTGTTGGGTTTTGTTCTGCCGTATGGTTTTGATCGCAGAATTGGATTGGTCTGTGTTGTTTTAGTTCGATCTTGAACTTGGATTCTTATGGATTGCATGATTGCTGTTGTTTGGGTTCGGTAGCAGTTTAGATCGATGGAGTAATTGTATAGCTTTATCTCTATTCTTGATTCTCCCTTTGCTGTCGTGAGTTGGATCCAAGGGGAGCTAATATTGCGGTTGTGAGCATTTGTGGTTGGTTGTAACTAGGTCTTGGATGGGGCGTTCCTATTCTTGCCATAGATGAGATTCTGAACAATGAAGGAGTGGAATTCATTTTATTGGATTTTTGATCTTGTTAGCAAACATGCTTTAGGTCAAACTGTAGAACTTCTCCTCTCCATTTGGTTGAGGATATCTCTGTTTTTGCCGTGAGCAACTTTTGGAGAGGGGCTCAAGGAAACTTGATCTGAAATTTTTATGGGGCTTGGGCTAAACCTAAATTCACCTAGACTCAATAAATGAGATTAGTCATTTAATTAGAGTTAATTAAATGACTTCGGTAGTAGGTTAACCCTAAAACGACTTGGGGATTTTGATTAGCTAGTTACTTTGTGTATATAGCTAATATTATATTTTGATGCAGGGCATTGACTGATTTCGCGACCGTATTGCGGAGATATTATTTTTGGACAAGGGGTTCTCGACGCCTGGACTTCTTCATATCGAGGCGGGTACCTCTGACTTATCTTTTAGATTAGTCCTAGCAGATATGCTTGATATGCTATGTTTAGCGGTAGGGTAATGTAGGATTTTATACCTGCTCTACCTTTGCTGATACTGTTTAGGATATACCTAGCATGTGATACCTACAACATTAGGTTCTAGGTTATGGTGCATTACTTATGATCCTTGCATATCATGTTGATATAGGTTGATTAGATAGTGGATGCTGTTTGATCAGTGTCATGCATCATCGTGCACGGCGCATCACTGTCGATCAGTGGCCCCTTATGGGTGAGTCAGGTCGACAGTCATACTGACCTATCCATACGACCACTCATGGGTTAGTGGTTGACGGGGTATGGGTAGTGTGCTCTGTGCTGCTCCGCTCATGCACTTATGGGTTAGTGAATCGGAGCGTGGTAGCAGGCAGAGGTCCCTCCTTGAGTAGCCCATATACCAGGAGTTGAGAGAGATAGGTCTCTCCCCCATTTATATATATGGGGTAGGTGTTAACACTCAGATAGAGATATCCTCCAGAGATGACCTGGGGCTGATAGTGATATAGCCAGGATAGGTGATGACCTGGGGCTGATATAGATACCGCCAGGATAGGTTTTGGCCTGGGGCTGATATTGATACAGCCAGGATAGGTGATGGCCTGGGGCGGATGTAGATATCGCCAGGATAGGTTTTGGCCTGGGGCTGTTATGGATATCGCCAGGATAGGTCATGGAGTAGGGGTGTTACACCGACAGCATACCGTCTACTCGGTTGCTCAGGAGTAGCAGCGGCAAAGTACGGATGGCAGTCACAGCTCTACGCAGGAGGGTGAGCGAACACTTGCCGTGCTTGTTATACTTGGACGTTGCATTTGTTTGACATGCACATACAGGAGACCCTTATGTCAGTTTCGACGACCCAGCCACATTGGTATGGTAATTGCTATTTCTGTTTCAGTTGTACTTACCACTGCATGTACCTGTGTTATTTCGATAGCCTGTTACTCTATTGCTAGCTTAGACTATCCTGTATATCTGATGAGATATTCGCTGAGTATTATGACTCACCCCGTTAGCTCCCTGTTTTTATTTCAGGATGATTATCTGGAGTGCCCGGCAGCCTGTCCCAGTTCGCGTCTTTCTCGAGATGATTCCGGGATGTCTCTTTTACTTTGTTGGTGGTACATGTTGGTACCCGTTTTCTGTTCCTTCTATTTTACTTTTCCGCTGCTATACTCGTGTTTGGTTTTGTCATCTTATACGGCGGTATAGTTGTACTTTTGTGAGCCATGGAGGCCTTGTGCTTTGTGTTTGTCGTAAGTCGTACCGGTACGCAGCTTTCATCGCCGTCTCGCTTTTGTTGATTTCAGATAGTTGTTCCAGCCCTATAGGCTGTGGTACAATCATCTGAGGTGGTCGTAGAGGTTAGGTTTCTGAATTGTCCGTCGGTCGAGGGAGTGGCAGTTCGGTCGGTATCGAACGGGCAGCTCCTCGGGGCGTGACAGGACATCTTCAATCCATACACAAAATTATTGTATTTAATATAAAATCTATACCATTTCTCTCCAACCTAGATATTAAATTCTAACATCAAATATGGTATGGGAATAGTGCATCACCTAAGATGACAATGCAGTATTCCCCACCATATTTGGTATTAGAATTTTTTAATTTTAAAAATATCTTATTATATTATATAATCAATAAAATTAAATATAATATATATTATTAAATATTATATTATGAAATATCATAAATAAAAATTAATTTATAATTATTATTTTCCCCTCAATATTAATAGTAATATTAAGATATTTTTTACTTATTATAAATTTAAATTAATATTTAATAGCATATTTTAATATTATATTATGCATATTTATAAAGATTTAATTTATTAAAAATTTATTTATAATATATTTTAATTATAATTACATTTATAAATTTAATCACTAATTTAATAAAAAAATATAATAAAAAATATATCACTGATTAAATTTAAAAAAATAGAATATTTTTTTTAGTGTAATATGGCATAAGTAGGTTGAAATTGAAATAGTATTTAATGTTAAAATTATATTATTTTAATATAAAAACTATATCAACTATAATGATCGTGGTGGTCTGAGATGTCTTCAAAATAAATGTTATCACTTTTTTACCCTGAGATGAGATGACCTTTACTGACAAATTAAAAATAATGTCACATTCCCAAACCACCAGCAGCAGGTCCAGGACCGCGGCAGCCTTATCTTTCGGCCCTACCCTTCCCACCTCCTGGCTTTTCTTCATTCTTGATTCTCCTCCCCAAACCAAAAGCAAATCTAATTGCACCTCGTCATCTTAACTCTCATCTCCTTTTAAGCCGCACCTTCAGCAATGTTTTTCAAGTGAGAATCCAAGTAGATTCTAACACTGAAAAGGGTCATGGATTCTTATTTACTGCTGAAAGATCTCCTCCTCACCCCAAGCATTTTACATTGATTTGACAATACCATTGCTTTTTCTTTCTTTCTTTCTAAAATGAGCATATAAAGAAAATTCTTTAATTATGTCCTTGACTATGATTTAATTAACAAAATGTTAATAAAGATGGAGAAAATAAAGGCAGGCAACATTGGTCCTCAAGTAAAGCAAAGATTCGACGGGACCATGAAGTGTTCTTGGTGGTCAAAGAATTCACAATGACCGAATATTTTTCTTTTTTGTTTACTTAGTAATTAGTTATAAGCTCACTGTTCTTTTGGAAGAGCACTTCCTCCGTTCGGTCCTGAAAATGAGGTTTATGTCATCAAAGAACCTCTGTTTTTAAATGTGTGTTCATGCGTCCCTTCGCAATGTAGAAGTCACGCTTGCACAGGGAATTAATGCTCTCGTTATTTTATTACGACTATATCACATCTTCTACTTTGAAATTGAATAATGTTTGTGACCTCGAGCATTGACTACAGGGACAAACAAGTCACCAGCAAACTCGACTTGGTGTGCAGCATCGCCATCAATGCTCACTCCTTAAATTAATCTAAAGAATCATATCGGAAACGAGCACGCTGATTGAAAAAGGAAGAAGATCCCATCTCACCTCACTGCCCTTTCTCTAGCTGTGCTTCTTCTTTCCTCTCCTTTGTGGAGAACACACTGAAGTAAACATTGGGAGCAGACGCGAGTACAAAGAACAATTGAGTTGCCAAGCAACATAAAGAAGTGTTTCTATTAGTTCCAATCTCTTGCTCGTGCAAGGAAACTGGGAAAGAAGATGTACTAGGATCTATGTATACCAACATAGATTCAATTCAATTTCCCATTAATGGAGATTGAAGAGTGAAGATTCTTCTCTATTACTTAGTCCAAGAGTTCGAGTTAAACAGCTTAATTAATTACAATTATATATGTAGTAAAAGATGATTAGGGGGAGATTACGATCGAGGAGAAAACAGAATGAGCAGAAAAAGAACAAGCTAATAAAGTTGATCATGGAGGAGAAGCAGGGGACAGGACAAAGTCTCAGACTCTGAGCAAGTAGATGCTCAGCTCCGGTCCGCCATTGTTGACGTCGGGATTCATCATGTAGAAGGCTTCGGAGTCCCTGGATCCGACGACTCGCTCGAATCGCGCCCGCAGGTAAATCGTCTCCCCCGCGTCGCCGCCGTCGCCTCCCGCAGGAAGCACGCCCGCGCCGGTCGACACCGGTTCCACGGCGCGCAGCACGCGCCAGTCCGCCGGCCCGCACTCGCGCCGCACCGCGTACCCGCACTTTCTCCCGTTGCAGTAGGCGAGCCACAGAGGCTCCTCCACCAGCTTCTTAGCGGAGGCGCCCGCGGAGCCCCGGCGGCCGCACTCGAGGGCGATGCGCACCAGCCCCGACGCCATCTCCCTCACCAGCGCGCTCGTCTGGGTCGCCAGCTCGATGAGCACCGCGGGGCACGCGCGCGGGTCGGCCTGGAACGCGAGGTGGACGTGTCCGCGGCGGCGGCCGAAGAGGGTGCCCGTCACGCGGACCCGAAGCCCACCGGCCGGTTCCGCCCTGCAACCGCTGTGGCCAGCGCCGCGCGGAACCTCGAGACGCGAACCGCGACCGCCGCCACCGCAGAGGGAGGAGGATTCTTCTTGCGCGCCTCTGCTTGAACGGGCGGCGCAACGTCGTCTTCGTCGTCGTCGTCGCAAGTAGTCGAGAAGGCAACTATCTCCTCGGCGGCCACCTTGCCTTCCTCTTTCTTCTTGTTCTTCTTGTCTTCGGATCCCCTGCCGATCATCCACTGGCCGAAGTGCCTCTTGGAGAAGGAGGAGGAGGAAGACTCGTGGGGAGTTCTCACCATGATGGTCCGCATCTGTGGCCCAGTTTGGAAGTAGAAATCAGAGAAATAATGGAAGCGCAGCGAGCGAGCGAGGGAGGGAGGGGATGGAGATGAGGAGAGGAGAGGAGAAAGGGAATGTAGATTTGGTTCATGTGCATGCTGCTTTTGGGACAGGACAGGGACTCATTTATTATCTCGCTGCTTCCTTCCGGTCCTTTTTGTCCACCGTCTTTAAAACTGGACCGACCATCAATCGGTAGCTAGGCCGGACCACAAATGTTGATTGTTCGCCAATTTAATGAACCATGAATTACTTACTCACTCTCTCCGGTGAATTTTTTTCTAACATCCGGAATTAAGGTATCTGAAAGAACGATTAGTTATTTTTTTAAAATATTTATGATTTAATTTTTAATTATGATAAATTTTATAAAAAAATTTTCCAAATGAATTTCGTAATAGTAGGATATTTGGGCTTTTAGATCGTTCGTTATGAGTGCTTCTCGATTTACTCTAACGGTCGATAAAAATTTTTGTGAAGCCGGATCGATCATCTCAAATTCGACGTTATCCAACTTGATTAATCATTTTTTTTATTCAATGTATTTTTTCTTACCCATGAATATGGTCGTAGAAGGGTATTAAGTTGTCATTCAAGTATTCGTGATTTGATTTTAATTATGATGTATTTTATAATAATTTTTTCTCTCAATGGGTTGTTAGTCATGAGATATTGATGAACTTTTAGATCGTCGAGTGAGTGTTTTCTGATTATCTTAACGGCTGTGGAAAACTTCCTTAGGGTTGGATAGTCATCTCAGATTTGACCATTATCTGATTCATTATTTTTTTTTCATTGATTTCTTTCTTACCCACAACGAAAAGACGTCAAATTATCACTTAGACATTGACGATTTGATCCTAACTACGATATATTCATAGGGATTTTTTTTTCCAAATGAAGTGCACAAACACTAGATGTTGGGCTGCCCACAGCTTGTTTCCTGATTTACCTATAGCGGCTAATAAAAAATTTTCATGAAATCGGATCGGTCGCCCAAGATTTGTGTTACCTAACTCATTATTTTTTTCTAATGATTTTTTATCTTTCACTCGAAATACAGTGCAATGGTAAATAATATGAAACGGATTTCCTCGTGATGAAAATTTAAATCTCACTCGGGATATATTATATTTAAGGAGTTTAAAAATTTTATTGCCTTGGGTCATTGGTCAAGATTTATCTATATTTCCTGATTTAATTTGATGGCTAATATGATCGGGCCGATCACTTTAACGATTTATCTAATTATAAGAATTGAATATCTGGATTACTATTTTTATTTTATTTTATTGCCTAAGAGGCTACGGTACGATAGTAAATGATGGACAAACTTCCTAACCAACACGAGCTCGATTCTCAGCCAGGATGTATTACACCTGAGTTTAAATTACTTATGACATTGGGTCATCTATCATGATGCTTCCTATATATATATATATATATATATATTTGTTAAAATACGGACTGATTTTTCCGAAACTGTGCGGACTACTCACGTGGCCATCCGCGTCATTTTTTTTTTGGAAAGTTACATGCAAATTAAACTTGCTCTCGTGGCTTTCGACGGGAAGCGGCCATGGAACGGAATGCATCGAAGGAAGCGGCGCGAACAGAGGAGTCCGGGTCGCGCAGACGGCGGATGGCGGCGGCGAGCATGCACGGGAGAGCAAGTTTAATTTGCATGTGCAGACGGCGGCGAGCATGCGCAGACGGCGGCGGCAAGCATGCGACGATGGCAGAGAAGAGCATCGGCGATGGCAGAGAGCAGAGCAAGTTTAATTTGCATGTGCAGACGGCGGCGAGCATGCGCAGACGGCGGCGGCGAGCATGCAACGATGGCAGAGAAGAGCATCGGCGATGGCGGCGAGCATGCGCAGACGGCGGCGGCAAGCATGCGCAGACGTCTGCGCATGCTCGCCGCCACCGTCTGCGCATGCTCGCCGCCACCGTCTGCGCATGCTCGCCGCCATCACCGATGCTCTTCTCTGCCATCGTCGCATGCTCGCCGCCGTCGTCTGCGCATGCTCGCCACCGTCTGCACATGCAAATTAAACTTGCTCTGCTCTCTGCCAACGCCGATGCTGTTCTCTGCCATCGTCGCATGCTTGCCGCCGCCGTCTGTGCATGCTCGCCGCCGTCTGCACATGCAAATTAAACTTGCTCTCCCGTGCATGCTCGCCGCCGCCATCTGCCGTCTGCGCGACCCGGACTCCTCTGTTCGCGCCACTTCCTTCGATGCATTCCGTTCCATGGCCGCTTCCCGTCGAAAGCCACAAGAGCAAGTTTAATTTGCATGTAACTTTCCAAAAAAAAATGACGCGGATGGCCACGTGGGCAGTCCGCACAGTTCCGGAAAAATCAGTCCGTATTTTAACAAATATATATATATATATATATATATTATATATATATATATATATATATATATATATATAGGAATTTAATATCTTGCACATCCTTATAAGGCCAACTAGGGGCAACATCTTATCTGGTCAGCACATACAAATAATTTTAAAATTTTTTAATCTCTCCTATATGCAAAGATGATTCTCTTTCCTACATGCAAAGGACATTTTCTCTTCTACCTGCAATGATTCTCTTTCTTGCATGCAAAAGATGTTTTCTTTCCTATAATAGCGGTAAGAGCTACTATACAATAACTGCTACAATTATTGTAGAAATTGCTATAGCTGTTGTAGTAGCTACTATGTAATAGCTGCTACAACTGCTGTAGAAGCTATTATAACTGTTGTAACAACATTTATAGTAGCTACTACATAATATCTGTTACAATAATTGTTATAGTTTCTACGTAGTAACTGCTATAACATTTGTAGCAACTGCTATAATTGTTGTAGAAGCTATTATAACAATTGCAATAGCTGCTACAATAGTTGACTATTGTAACAACTATTACAATTATTGTAGCAGCTATTATGTAGAGTTGTTATAACTATTGTAGCAGCTTCTACATTATAACTGTTATAAATTTGGAAAATTAACTTTAAGTAGAGCTAACTTGCATGTAAGAGAGAGCAACATTTACATGTAGGAAAAAGAAATGAGATTACATGAAAAAAAAGATTGCACGTAGGAAAAGATTAAAAAATTATAAATTTGCTTGCGTATATTGGCTAAATCAGATGAATTCACGATTGCCATTGTAAGAATGTACCAACTATCAATTTTTGTATATATATATATATATAATCAAATTACATATTAAATTTCTAAAATGCCCTTAATCCTCTATTGGGGGGTCCAAATATACTTTTAGTAATGTTTCTTTGAGTACTACTCATGTCAAATAATTTCAAATAATTTAAAAAAAGTTATAAATGAAGGTCATTGGATTTGTTCTGTCAGAAGATCCAAGCCATAGGTGTTTGATGAATTAAAAATATATATATATATTTAGGAGATTTTGTAGGTTGTTGGCGATAATTTTGTATTCATATAGGACATTTGTGTCATGCTCTGTAGGCCGGCAGGGTTGTGTGAACATAATATTTCAGTTGGGTACTCTCAACACATAATTCACTAGGAAAAGCACACACACCGATCGAGAGAAAAAAAAATTATGCTACAAAAAGAGTGGCTGATACATGTTTAGAGTTTAGGTAAATGCAACTTTAGTGACGGCAAAGGATGTACTTAAGGTTGGATATTTGAGTCTTAAAAAAATCAAATATAATTTTACAAAGAAAAATTGAGGTGTCATCAATCGATAAAAGTCAGAATTGACTTCAAAAACGAAATCTATGTTTTGCGTAGATGAATTTAGACTATTAATTTATTCAAAATCGATTACGAGTGAATGAGAAATTAATTGTTTAAAGTCAACCTAAAATTGACATAGAAGGAAGTAGATGAGGAATAATCCTACATCTGAAAATTCCAAAGGGGTTTGCTTCCTTATATGTGTTTCTATGTTAATGGAGTTAAAAATGAAAAAACATAGATGTTTTCTTCTCACAGCGAGCAGGTCTTGCACTTGAGCCTACCATGTGCAATCGGCGCTTTGTTGGCGCACTTTGCACTTTGCGTATGTTGAGGAACTTAAATTTATGCTCCAGGTGACGTGTCATGTGACGTGGTAGCTAGTGTCTACACTCAGGTAAGAGGATATAGATGAATGGACTGTTGACTGGGCCAACGAATGGTAACCATTGGATCGAAAAGGGGTGTTGAATCGCATGTGACGTGATCTGGAGCATTGATTGCGAAGAGTCACAATTTGACCGTTGGTGATAAAACTTGATCTGAAACGTCAAATGATGGCTGAGATCAAAGGGGATCTGAAGGGTTACAACTATCAAGATCTGATGGCTGAGATCAAAGGGCTATCTGAAGGGTTACAACCTTCCAGATTGAACGACACAGATCAATCCTAAACTAAAGGTCACACCCACTTACCAAAGGGTACATCCTCACCTCTTCCCTGTGTAAATAGAATCCCTAGATGCTGAAATCATTCATTAAATTATCCTAAGTTCATTAGCATATATTTCATCTTGTGCATCAAGAGTCCAAAAAACCTACGAGAAGTTTTCTCATATTGCGCATCCAGAGTCCAAAAAGCTTATGAGAAGGTTCGCTGGTCTCGAAACTTGAAGTGCTCCTATTTCGAGACATCGTCGTTGTATTTGAGAAACGAATTGCTACTATCCGTGAGCACCTGTAGTGGAGTAATATCGTTTTACAGAGATAGTGCCGAACACTAGTCTGAACGATATCATATCAGTTTGTATCCTCCCCAATAACAACCAGACCAACCGATCTCACATTCGTAAAATGATAGTGTGTAAATAGATATGACATCTAAATCTAAGTGACCATAGTGTGCAAAATTATATGAGTGATGATAGGGAGAGTGAATTTGGAAGAGTGAATGGGAGAGTGAATGACGTGGCAGTTATTGTATACACGTCCGATCGACGATCGGACACTACCGGCGGCCTTCGGCCGCCGCCCCGAACCAAACTATACCCTGGGGGGCACGGTGAACCCGTCGGGGAACGCCACAATTGCGATCTCGCATTATTGACCGTCGATTTCGATGGGTTCACCGTTGCCGGCCATCCTGACGAGTTCACCGTCCTCCCAAGGTATAGTTTGATTCGGGACGACAATCAGAGGCCGCCGGTGGTGTCCGATCGTCGATCGGACGTGTATACAATAATTTGACGTCATTCATTCTCCCATTCACTCTCCCAAATTCACTCTACCAATCATTACTCAAATTATATATATATAAAATTTCTAAAATGCCCTTGACACTTGATAACCGTTTTTGTTGTGTTACGGTTTCAAATACAATTTAAGTACCGAATTCCTCTAAACTAATGTAGCATAGAGTAACTCGAGTCGTCTCCCAACGAATGTAGTTGGTGCAAGATAAATCTCAGGATCGTATCTTATTGCTTTTGGGTTTTGAGATATGAAACTGGGTTTTGGATTTAAGAGCTAGGACTACGAAATGAATAACATAGCAAATATGAAACATAATTCTAATTAAGG
The DNA here is from genome assembly GCA_024364735.1 of Boesenbergia rotunda. NCBI lineage: Eukaryota > Viridiplantae > Streptophyta > Magnoliopsida > Zingiberales > Zingiberaceae > Boesenbergia > Boesenbergia rotunda. The sequence continues at coordinate 60,835 of JAGFNQ010003768.1, forward strand.
AAGGACAATGCAGATAAAGAAATCTAAATTAACTAGACTACGATTGCAATAAAGAAGGCACAACTTGAAATAAAGCATTAAGAAACTAAACACAAAGCAAACTACAACATTGAAGAAATCTAATCTAATCCTAACTTAATTGCATTCAAATAAAATCATGTAACCTAAAGCAATAGAAAAACAACTCAAAACAAGAGTTAAACAACTAGGAACATCCCAATTGAAAGAAATTATTCTAACGGGCATTTAACCAAACACCTCATATGCATAATGGAAATTGATTCAAATAAGTGCTAATTGAAACGGGAAGATCCATCAAATACAAGAATTCAACAATTCTATCACAAACATTCATCATTTAACTCAAACAACCAACTATCAAAACAATTTAACAACTGAATCAAGTTGAACAAGCAAATTGAATCAAGCTGCTGTGAAGAATCTGCCGACTACTGGACTTGAAACTATGAAGAACTTCTGTGAAAGATGGCTGCCAGATCTGATGAAAAGCTGCTGCAATTGAAGCTGTGAAGGAAGTAAACTATGAAGAAACTACTGCTGTAAGGAAATTGCTGTGAAGACAATTAAAGAAAAACTGCTAGAAATGGAAGAGCTGCTGCAAAGGAAATCTGCTGGCCGAATCTGATGAAGAATAATTGCTATGAAAAACTGCTGGAAATTGGAAGAAGCTACTGGATCTAATCTGCTGAAGATGAAAGGAAATAAAACTGTTGAAAAACGAATTGCAAGGAAAGAAAATGCTGAAGAAAAACTTGATAAAGAAAAACAAAGGCTGTAAAGGAATTTGATCGATGGCGTGCGGTGGAGATGGATGGCTGCGATGGCTGCGTTCGGCTACGTTTGGCTAGAGCTCGGAACCCCCAAAGCCCTAGCTTGTGGTCGCCGGTGATGAAAATGGAAGAAAGACTTCTCTCCGAACCCCGAAAGAGAAGCTGCTGTGAAGTCGACCAAGGCTCGAACCCCGAACCCTAGCTTTGCGGTGATGATCCGGCTGACGGCGAGATGGCGAGGTGGAGATCCGCCGGCCGGAGGAGATGAGGCGAAATTTGGTGGAAGGAGGTTTTCCCCCGTTTGCCGATCGATGCCCTAGCTTCTCTGCGTCTGCCCCTTTTATTTTCTTTGGCTCGGCTGCGCGTGAAGGATGGTCAAGCTCGGGTTTGATTCAGCCAGTGGTTCGGTCAATCAGTTGACTTCAGCCCAGCCAGCTAAGCCAGAGCTCACAGCAGTTGGGTTCAGTCAACCAGCTTCAGCGGTTCGGTCCAGTCAAACCACAGCTCAACTTGAGTTCAGTCCAGTCTTTGGTTCAGTCAAGCCAAGTAGTTCCGGTTCAGTCCAGTTCTGGTCCAGCAGATTGAGTCCAGTCAACCAAGCCAGAATTCACAGCTCAAAAGATAATTATCAATGGACGGCTGAGATCGATTTGGCTTCATCCAACGGTCGGATCTCTTCAGATCTGAACCAAACTCCACAGATCCCAATCAATGGTCCTGATCTACCTGTCCCCAGCTGGGATTGACCAGATCAGTGGCGGATGGTCCAGATCTTCCCTTTTCTTGAATGGATGGTCTAGAACATCTTGAGCTTGATCCAACGGTCATATTACTTCTGATTTGGCTGAAATTTTCAGATCTTGATCTATACTCATGAGTGATTATATCTTGAACTCGGATTGACCAGAAGTTGACTGATAGCTCAGATCCAGCCGTTCTCTAGAATGGACGGCTCCTTATAATCCGATGCTTGATCCCTTTGATCTGGATCCAATGCTGACTCAAGTCTGACCCAATTTATCCAGGTCTATGATCAATTGAAACCTACAAAATGATATTCAAATTTAGTGCCAAAAATATCCCAAATATACAAAGATTAGAATTAAAAGCCAAAATGAAGGGAATACATGAAACCTAATAAAATTGCAAACTTAAGCATATAAAATGTGGATCAAACATGGATTTTAGAGCTGAAAATAATCAACAAAATGATGGTTATCAAACTCCCCCACACTTATTCTTGCACGTCTCGGGCAAGTAAACAAAACTAAAAGAAAACAACATATCTTCCAAACATTACATCCCCTATCAATACTTGAGAGATAATAAAAGAAAATTACTTAAGATCATCAAGTCTCAAGAATCCATGTATTTATGGTTCCAAATCTCACATAAGTCAAAAGCATGGTAATTTTATCAACTTGAATAAACTAAGCATGACAAAAACCTCACAAGATGGATATATGCACCGTTGCTCACAAAAATAACAGATATGGAAGTGGAGTTCTCTCAAAACATTCATGACATTGCACTATCATATGCTTGCTTATCTTCTACTTCTCCACTACCATAACATAAGTACACAAATCAAGAGGACTTTTCAATGAATAATAATGAAACCAAGTGCTAACAAGACAACAAGAAAGTAGATAACAAAGAAGATCATAAAGAGCATGAAAGAAGATCAAAGAGAAGATGAGAGCATTGGGGTAATTAACATGATGTATACAATCAAACAATAGTCCAAAGTAAATAACTCAATCAAACCTCCAACACTCATGATTCTCCTTTCACATTCTCAATGCACTACACATCAACCATTTACCACATCTCTCAAAGTGCATGTAGGGATCAACATAACTCTTGAATTTCTCTAAACAATAATATCAAATGAGTACACATCAAGAAAATATTCCTTTTTGTTCATCACTAACAAAATCTCGAATGCTTGAGGAATTTTTTTTTTCACATAGAGAGATTTTTTTTCATTCTTTTCTCTCTTTTTTTTTTCACTTTTTTTTTGCATCTTTATTATTTTTTCTATCTCTCTTTCTTTTTTTTTCACATAGAGAGATTCTTTTTTCCACACAAGCATTCGTCCATATACACTTGTCTCCCCCCCACACTTAAAACTTGTCCGTCTCGGGCAATGTAGCAAAGCATGATAATCATCTAAAACTCACAATAATAGAGGATGATAATAGAGAAATAATAATGTAACTCATCATGCAATCACCCCATGATCTCATCGCATGCTCAAGGGAAGAATAAGCTAACAAAGATATGACAGTGAGAATATAGCGACAATGAGAGGATCTGAAAGACAATGAGACAGGAAAGTAATAGGTGAAACGCTCTCTAGTAACAATAGCAAGGTAGAGGGAAACTAAGAGTTCAACAAGAAAGGTTGCCTCTATCATATTCATGTAGGCTTATGCTAATGTAATTTCAAAAAGAATCAAAGCAAGTTCTAGAGTGTCAAGTATCACAAATGCTATCACACATAAGAGGATTAAGGATAGACATGGCAATATCCTCACTAGGTGATCAATAAAATGTCATGCTTAATCCAACAAGATAGAGTCCATCACCACAACAAATGACTAAATGCAATTAATATCCCCAAGCATACCAAGGAAACCAAAACTCAATAGTCAGACTTAACCATCTTTTATGATTCTCAAAGTATAATAAAGGAACATGTCGGGAGAAAAAACTAGAAATCAAACAAGATTTATTCAAGAACAAATAAAATGCAGGATGCGGAAGCAAAACATAAATGTAAGTATAAAAGCGAACAAACATGCAAATATAAATATAAAGAAAAACAAGAAAAGGAAAGTAAAGGAACAAACTCCCCTTCAAGTAGGGTAGAGAGCACGTAGCATCCATTTTGGGAGAACTATACTCATGTGATCAACCTCGTAGTGCACGTATTTCTCCCTTATTAATTTCGCACAAGCATATTCCGGTGGTCGGAGACGATTAAGGTTCAGAACCCACTTAAGAGGTGAGGTGCTACTAGTCGAAATAAGAACAACTCCTCCCTCTTGATGCTTTTTGGAAGTCCTTCCAGGAGGTTGGAGTCTGTTCAGATGGAGCACCCACTCCAGAAGTCTTCGGGACCCTGCAAAACCATGTAATACCTCTCTCAAGCGTGCAGGGTAAGAAAGAAGTGTAATATCATCAATCTCTACATAAAAAAATCGAGTACGCATCACATCCAAGAAAATCAATTTTTGGCACCTCAATGAAGTTTTCACAATTAATTTCTGCATAAGATATGTCCAGTAATTCATCAAAACAAATAACATCAACACTAGGTATCGCAATGAATTTTCACAATCAATTTCTAAATGAGATGTAGCAAGACATGCATCACAACCAACAAAATCAACATTGGGTACCTCTATGCAATTTTCACAATTATTTTTCATAAAAGATGTATCAAGAATTCTATCGCAACAAGCAATCTCAACACTAGGTGTGCCCAAATATTCACCACAATGAATAAAATCAGTTATAGGTGCCTTTACAGATTTTTCACAAACAAATTTTACAGAAGATATGTCAGTAAATTCATCACAATCAACACAATCAGTTTTAGGCACCTCTATTAATTTTTCCAAAGACATAAGAGGAACGCTTACCAGATCGTGCTGAAGAATACCTGGAGGTTCTACAAGAGCGGATGTATCCATAGCTTCCTCCTGGTCAAGAACAGGTTCTGGTGGACACTCAACTAAAATAGGTGATCCTTGGGTTCTTCCTTCCACCAAGCAAGTCCCTACACTTTCTGGTTCATCCTCTAATTGTGGTGGTCCCTGGGGCTTAGTGCAATCCCCTACACCTGTAGAATCATCTCCCATGCATGTTCCCTCACCCATTCCTGTATCAACCAAATTAGACAAATTAGGATCACTAACAACTAAATCATCACAAGATAAAAGTATAGAATGATCCTGTAAAGTTTCAGAATTTAATTCAAAACTTTCACAAGCTCCGCTATCAATCTCCTCCAATGCCTCTAAATCAATAGGAATGGGTGATCCCTGGGGCTCAGTGCAATCCCCTACACTCTCAATCCTATCCTCTGAATCTCCTGACGTCTCAGTCAATATAGGTGGTCCCTGGGGCTCAGTGCAATCCCCTACACCTATAGATATCTTCATTTGACTTGCCATTTGTCCACTGCTTCTTCCGATGTTTTGAAGCTTTTGTTGCTCTTGTTGTTGATATAGTAGAACTTGTTGAAACATCTCCTCCAACCTTTGTTGTTGAGCCTCATTCTCATTAGGATTCTCAAAGCCTCCTTGGTCAGTATGGAACCTTTGTTGGTCTTGAAATGGAACATAAGGCTGCTGAAGTCCAAGAGGAGGCTGTGCATTCTGAAATGGAAACTATTGGGGCTGCTCAAATGGATGAAATGACTGATTTAACTGATGAAAACTTGGATCACGACTTGGTGGAAATTGCTGAAAATTATAATTCTGAAAACTCTGATCATAGGGCTGAAATTGTTGGTTGAAAGATTGGATTGGCTGCTGAAAATTTGATTCTGGAATGGAAAACATTGCTGTGAAGGTTGAAATCCACTTTGATTTTGACTCTGGAAAGTCTGAAATGGTTGGAACCCCTGCTGAAAATTCTGAAATTGTGATTGAAACTGCTGTGGTGGCTGCTGGAATTGTTGTAATGGTGGCTGGTAAGTAGATGAAGGCCTGTTGGTTATTTGTTGATTCACATGATTCAACCAAAATTTTAACTCTGACAGTGCACTTGTGATCTCTTTACAGTCCTCTGGTGAAAACATTTTGATCTTGCAGCCCTGTCACAAATCAAACAAGAAAAATAGCAGCAACCGTATACAAAAGATAAAGCAATCAAAAATAGAATCAAAAGATATAATTATCAAGCACCACTACATTCCCCTGCAACGGCGCCAAAAATTTGATAGGCCCAATCTATGTGTCACGAATGTGGGCCTCAAATTTAGAATTTATAATGATACTGGAAACCCTTTTACAATCAAAAGTATGAAAATGTAATATAGGGGCCACAGGTCGTATTTTTCTCGGGGCTAGTTGTCTACTTGTGTTTATGTGTCGTTTGTGTTTTGGGTTTCGAAATAAGTGATTGGGGTTTTGGGGTTGCAATCAGAAATGGAAAAACAATGAAAAATGAAAGAAACCAAACTAGTGCACCAAACAAGAAATTGACACTTAAGAACTCAACCTAATGGAAACTTACTCAAGCACTTTCAAAATTTTTGGCAACTGTTTTCTGATTTCAAACACAAAATAGAATGCTAAACAATGAAGTAAAAACAGTGATGTAGTTTTCGGAAATAAATAAGCTAAGACAAAAATGTATCATGCGAAATTAGAACTCAACCAAGCAATTGCAACTCAACTAGCTAAAGGTTTTGGAACCCAACCACTGCCAACAAGATTCGGATATGAGTGAGTGCAAGTTTATTGAATTCAAACACAAACATATGCCACCAAACCAAGTTAACTTCAGATTTCAAAAACTGCAAATCAGTTGGCACGCAAAGAGAAGTTCCTTGTGCCAAAAACTCTCTCCAAGTTAAGAAATGAGTAATCTTTCAACTCAATTTTCAAGCTGATTGGTTCGATTGGGAAACTAGGCTATTAGGAGAGAACTAAGCAACACTAAGGAGAGGAATTGAAGCTAAAATCAGATCTAGAGAAATAAAAATTCAGAAACCAAATTGTTGAAATTTTAGATTTCAAAATTGAAAGATTAGCTACTGATCTTGTTTTCGCAACAGAGTAAAAGGCTAAATTGGCTAGTGCAAAACGAATTTAAACAACTAATCTATGTGCCAGGAAACTTAGCTAGCAATTGCTGAACATAAACTAGCGAAAGAAAACTGAAAATTCTGAATAACAACAACTACACTTGGCACGCAGCAACTTGGATTGGCACGCAGCAAATTAACTAAAAAATAAACTGAAATTCAATCTATTAATTCACTAAACAAGTTTCTAAATTACTCTACTTGCGGAATTGAAGCTAATTACAGCTAAGAACTTGAATTCGTGAATAACAGTAACTGACAAAGAAATTCAAAACAGAGCAGATGCGGCAGAATTAAAAACTACAACTAAACAATGAAAATTTATGATCTAAACTACTCCTCGACCCTTCTTGAGCTCAGAATCTTCTTGGTTGTCAATCAAGAGCTGGCTTCGAACCCCTAGGCCCAGCAAATCGGTGGAAAAACAACTTCAATCCATGAAATTTGCTCAAACTGCTTCAACTGGGAAATTCCAATCCGAGCACCTTAATCTCAACTTGCCGAGCTGCGATGAAGATTTGGAGACGACCTGAGCTCACTTGAGAACCCCTACAAATGGCTCAGGTGATCTGAAATTGCGTGTAGCTGAGATTCAAGCTCCCGGACCACAGAGATTGCGAAACCCTCAACAAGCTCTGTCCGGATGAAGTTTGAGTTGAATTTCGGATCGAGATTGCCTCCCAAGGATTCAGATGATGAATCTCAGTAAGAATCGAGGTGGTCGCGCCTTAGATTGAAGAAAACTTGAAGAAAATCGGATGAACACGAAGAACTGGAGAAGACGGCGTAGACGCGACAAAGGTTTTCTGCGCAGAAGATTTCCTTAAGTATTTAGCTTTGAACGGTCCAGATTGATCCACTTCAATCCAACGGCTGATCTTGGTCTGATTTGAGCCAAACTTTGATGATGATGATCTGGGGTCAGGATCTGCCTCGTGGTAGCTCGGATCCTCCAGATATGCAACGGATGGTCCAGATCATCCTAATCTTTGAATGGATGATCAAGAGTCCTCCAAGCTTGATCCAACGGTTGATTTAGCTCTGATTGAGATGAAATCTTCAGATCTTGATCAGGGTGCTTGATCAACCCTTGCCCTAGCTCGGATTGCTTCAGATCGCCCCGGATGGCTCAGATCTAGCCGCTCTTGAATCAGACGACCCAGATTAAATCATAATCTTGATAATTCGATCCGGGTCACTTCCGACTCAAGTTTGACCCAATATGCCCTAGGTCCAGGATCCTTTCATGCCTACAAAAAAAATATATCAGAAAATTAGTGGCCAAATAATCCAAAAATATATAAATTTGCAATTAAGTCCAAATTAATAGGAAATCCTAAAACCTAGGGTAAAATCATAGATAAGCAAATAAAACATGGGTCAAACATGGATTTTAGCAATTAAAATAATCAATAAAATGGTGCTTATCAACACTCTATTGTCAGTCTCTAAATATACTTTTAGTAATGTTTCTTTGAGTACTTACTCGTCGAGGGCACATCTAGAATTGTAAATTTGGAGACATACACTAAATCTAAATGACATAAATAATTATTATAATAATGATCAAAAATAATTATTATAATAATGACCTCCCAATCTTTCAAAATATATAATGAATATTTATATAAAATTTAAGAAATAGAAAGATTTTTTTTAAATTAATGATTTGAACCCCAAATGCATGTCAAAGCAAAATCTATAAATATTTATCTCTAAAAAAATCAAATATTATATATACTAAGAAAATAAAAAAAATTATAGTAAAAAAATAAAAAATTTTATATAAAAATAATGTTATTAAAACTTTGGGGGTCGTGACTCCTGGATCCCCATGTAAATCCACCCATAAGTAATCATGTCAAATAATTTTAAAAAGTTATAAATGAAGGTTATTGGATTTGTTCTGTCAATAAGATCCAAGCCACACACACACACACACACACACACACACATATATATATATATATATAGGAGATTTTGTAGATTGTTGGGGATAATTTTTTATCTATATAGGAGTAGGACATTTGTGTCATGCTTTGTAGGCCGGCAGGGTTGTGTGAACATATTTCATTTGGGTACTCTCATCACAGAATTCACTAGGAAAAGCACACATACCGAGAGAAAGAGTTTAGGTAAACTTAAGTGGAGGTTGGGCAAGAGGGTAGATGAACAATAAGAGGTCTTCATGGAGGAGGAACAAGGTGTCTTTATGGCTGTAAAGGGAGTCGATGAGGGTCAGGCCCTAATACAGGGAAAATGTTTTTAAAGTGGAACAAGTGCTTTAGAAATAACTCTGTCCATAATAAAGAAAAACAAGGATCGGAAAGAGGAGACCCACTAACAACCAAAGAGCAAATAGCTTGGTTAAAAGGGATGATTGATAAAATTATAAAGTTAAAGATATAATGATTATTTTCCTTAAGGATACATGTGACTATTTAACAGTTTTAGCTGTCGTAATTAAAGTGCTGGTGATTCATGGACCTTACGATATTAAAAATGGGCGGAAAATGAAAAGATTTTTTTTAAAAGATAAGATGGAAATCCATGAAAATATGGAACATTTTCTCGAGTGTGCAGGTGTTTATAGTAAGTAGGCACCGCAGGCGGTGGAAGGAGAGCAGCAGAGAAGAGATGGGGGACATGGAAGAGAAGGATGACAGAGGGAAGGTGAATGATTCTGTTTGGTTGCGAAACCACCAAAACCTTGAGACGACCCTTGCCGTACGTACTGCCTCCTTGACCGGCTTACTGCTCCGCAACGCACCGCGCAGAGCGCAAGCAGAGACGCAGTGCGTTCAGGCAAAAACCGCAGCATGGAAATGCAACCATGCAGTCCAATGAGACCTAACAACTTATGCTGGCAAAAACGATTTGCTTGCCTTCAAGACCCTCGTTAATCCGTCCCCGGATGAATATGGAAGAGGTAAATCATGAGAGTTACTAGTCCGGATCCTATGACTAATGCATGGGAAGGGCGATCACATTAGGGGGCGTTTGGTAGACTTGTTTTCAATTTTCATTTTCTATAGAAAATGCGGTTTTCTGGAAAACGTGTTTGATTTGCATTTTCAAATCTTGTTTTTCAAAAAAATATATAACGTTTTCTGGAAAATTAAATAATGAAAAAAATTATTTTCCAGAAAATAAAAAAAATACGATTTTTGAAAAATAAAAATAAAAAATGGAGCAAACCAAATAACCCCTTAGTTTTGTCAAATTTTGACTCCGAGATCTTATGCTGACAACATCCACGTATTGACCATCAGTCCATCATGTAGGGACAAGACCTAACAACTTAAGACCAGGTTTTAGTGGAAGTGGCTGATTTGATGCCCTTCATCCCTTTAACAAATTGTAACAAACAACCCGGCGCGGATTTACATGGGGACCCGGGAGGGCCACGACCTCCCAAATTTTTAATAATATTATTTTTATACAAAATTTTTTTTTTAGTATAACAATTTTTATTTTCTTAGTATATATATAATTTAACTCCTTTAAAAATTTATATTTGTAGTGGGTTTAATGATAAGTCTAATTTTTGTTTTGGCATAGTTCAAATCCTTTGGATGATTAAATTTTTTTAAAAAATATTTTTTTATTTTTTAAATTTTAAATCAATATACATTATCTTTAAAAAATTAAAGAAGATATTATTATAATAATTATTTTCTTGATTATTATTATAATAATTATTTACATTGACCCACTCGAAGTTATAATTCTAGATCCACCACGGCAAACAACCTCAATTATAAAAACTTATTTAAAAGGATGAGCTCGATATGTTTGTTCATCTTGACAAATTTATTTATTTTTTTAAAAAAATAACTATTGAGCTGGATCAAGTAAATTTTTACCAAACTTAATTAGCCAAACGGTCATCTAATAATTTAATCTAATTATTGTTTAAATAAATAAAATGTCAATATTCTTAATTGTTAAAGTTCTGAAATTCATACGTTATTGGAAAACAATAATTATAACTAATAATATAAATATGAATGTTTATTGTATTTTTTATATGTTCAAATTAAAAGCTAAAAATCTAAAATTTTCTTATGGTTTTCTAGTTGGTTTTGGCTGTTACTGATTGTGCACAAAATGTAGAGAGTAATGATACTCGCTGCGAATGAGAATAGCGAATGGGAATAGCGACTGAGTTGGCTCCGACGTGTAAAGCGCCAGGTTGGCTTTCTCTCTCCGAAAAACCCAGAAGGCTTGGTTTAATTGCTTTTCCCCTTCTAAGCAGAGGAAAAAGATGCCCTAAAAGACCTCTCCTTCCTCCCAGCGCCGCGCTGATTTCCCATTCGCTATTCCCATTCGAAGTAGAGGAGCGACCAACCCTAAAAGCCGTCTCCTTCCTCCTTCCTCCCACACCGATCGGCGAAGATAACTGCGAAAGCTAAGCTAACGAATAGACTCAAGGTAAAGTTCCTTCCTTGGCTGCGATTTTTCTCCCGACGATGCTTCTTCGTTGCTTTATCCTTCTTCCTTTTGATGGTGCTTGCTGATTTGGCTCCGAGAGGATCCAGAGATGGTCACCAACAATGCTTCTTCACATTTTCTCCCGACGATGCTTTTCGCTGCTTTATCCTGCCCTATCCCCTCTCTGGATCCTTCTTCCTTTTGATGGAGCGAAAGCCCCTCTCGTTGCCCTGGCTGCCCTGGCGATTATCACCCGTTGTTAATTTTGTTGGCTTCTCATTGTGTATGTTTTTTACTCAATTTGTGGCTTCTCGTTGTGGTTTTTCTCCCAGCGTAAGAGGCGTGAAGGATGGAGCCCCTCTCCCTTCTATCTTCCTTCAATCCGATTGAAAACTGTCAAACAGCGATATCAGGTATGTATAGATTGTTCAATGTCTTTATTATATTATTGGGGAAAAGTAGGGTTCTTTCAATGACTTAATCTTTCCATTTTGCATGCCAAGCCGAATGCCCTAAGTTATGTAAATGTAGTGTATCATGTGTGAATTTTCTATTGACTTGAGCTAAAATATGCCCTAAGTTATTTACCTGCCATGAAATTTGGTTTAAATACAGGTGAAGAAAGTGTCATAAAACAAAGCAATAATGATTAAAAAGAGGGAGCGAGTAACAATGAGCTTGTGCATGACCCATCTAGTTTAAATGAAGTCAAAATTCCTCAGATTGGAATAACTTTTTCATCTAAAGAGGAGGTTCGATCTTTTTATAAATCTTATGCTCAAAATATTGATTTTGGTATTTCCAAATTATGTGGAAAAAATGGAGATGATCGAAAGCAAAAATATTTCTCTATTGAATGTGCCAAACATGGTAAGACAGTATCTAAAGCAAAAAATATTTTATACCCTCGACCTATTGCGAAAATGAATTGCAAAGCTAAGATTAATGTTGTTATTCAGAATGATGAGAGTTTTGTGATAACTAGTGTCTACCTTGAACATAATTATATTTTGAGCCCCGGAAAGTCACGACACTCTAGATGCAATAAAGTATTGGATTCTTTTACAAAGAGAAAATTAGAATTAAATGATCAAGCTGGAATAACTTGGAGTAAAAGTTTTCATTCATTTGTAATTAAGGCTGGAGGCTATGAAAATTTATCATTTGATGAGAGAAAGTGTAGAAATTATATTTTAAAAACTAGAAGATTGAGGTTAGGGGATGGAGATGCCGAAGCCTTGAGTACTTATTTTTGTTGCATGCAAAGTCGAAACTCAAATTTTTTTATGTGCTTGATTTAGATGGAGAAACTCAAATAAGAAATGTCTTTTGGGCAGATGCAAGATGTAGGGCTGCATATGATTATTTTTCTGATGTTGTGACTTTTGATACAACCTATTTGACAAATAGTCAGGGAGTGTCCTGATCGGTCTGATGATCGATCAGCAGTGTATTTCAGGCGGGATTGTGGCAAGCAGATTTCTGGATCGGTTTGGTGACCGATCTGGTGACCGGTCAGGGTGACCGATCATACGAGCTTGCGATCCCAGGTTTCTCACTGGGGACCGATCAGGCTGGAGCCTGATCGGTCTGGGATCATTCTGATCGGTCCGGTGATCGATCACTTTAATTCAAACGCGCTGTCAGACGCTGTGATCGCGTTTGATCATACTCTGAATACTTTAATACTTGTTCTGCTCTCTCTGATGTTTGATTCTTTGCTTGATTTGCTGTGCTAATGATCTGATCAAGTGTGCAGGTGACAGGAATGGATTCAAACACCCAAGGTGAGTCAATGGGAGTCTTTCCTTGGAGCAGATTTGTCTGTTTTCCATCTCAGGTTGCAACGGATGCTGACACTACTGGAGCTGCTGACTGGGACTTGGCTGAGGGAAGCTCAGGGAGTCCATGAGAGCTCAGTGGTAGCTGGCTGTTGCAGGTGAGCAGCTGGAGGCTGCAGTGAGGTGGTGACCTGGCGATCAGTGAGCTGAGACTTAAGCGCTTGGTGGCAAACAAGTCTCAAAAACGAAGTTCTCCACATCGTGCTCTTGCAACAACTCTGATCCATCAACTTGAGCAAGCAACTGCGATCATTGAAGCAACCTTGTGTTACTTGAGCACTTGGAAGAGAAACAAGAAGCTTGGCGAGTCCATCAGCAAGAAGACACAACGAAGGGAGTTCTTGCGTGAGATCTGCGCTGGGTAGAGCTCGGTGAGAAGTTTGCTTGTGTTCTTGTGGTTCTAAGTGCTTAGTAAGTTCCTTCTTGTGTTTCCTGTACTTAATACTTGATCCATCTTGAAATGTTGTGGAGAGGTTACTGTTGGAAACGAGATGACTATAGAGGGGGGGGGGGTGAATATAGCCAGATACTCAAATCGCCCCCTCTTTTAAAACTTTCTTCCTGTGATCAGATTAGTAGCAGCGGAAACAAAATGCAACAGGAAGAGTAAAACAGAGAAAGGAATCAAACCAACGCTAACACAGCGATATACAAGGTTCGGGGATAACTTGCCCCTACTCATTGGCTAGCCCGTGAGGTGGGCGATCCCTTGATCGTCGGCAGATCAAGCCCCGGTGAACTCCGGATAGTAGCAGCCTCCTTCTCGGTGGAGAAACCTCTCCACAAGCTGTCTCACAGATGGATACAATCTTAAGCTCACGAGACACTCGAGAAGACAAGCTCACAAAGATGTACAAGAAAGCTCAAGCACAAAGCAACAGAGAGCACGAACACAGCCCAGCCAAACTTCTCCCAGTTTTCTGTCTTGTTCGCTTCGCTCCTCTGCATCCAGCTTTGTCTCTTAAGCTCCGCCTTAACGTCGCCAGCTCCATCAGCACCACTGACTCACACCCTGACCCACTGACCTCTCTGAGCACTCAGTCCACTGGACACTCCTCCAGCTGAGCCTCCGTCAGTTGCCAGCCGCGCCTTCGTCAGTTGCCAGTTACGCCAGACGCCGTTGAGACCTGAAAACATAATAGATCCAAACCTGCTCCAAGGAAAGTCTCCCATTGACCCTCCTTGAGTGTTTGAATCACCTGCTATCACCTGCACACTCCAACAGAGGCTTAGCAATGCATATCAAAAAGAAATTAGCAAGTAGCAGAGAATCGGCAGTGAAAATAGACTTCTGACAGCATATTTGAATTAAAGTGATCGGTCACCGGACCGATCCAGGGCTTATGGGTCGGTCACCAGACCGATCCACTGCTTCGCTGGGATTCCCAGCTCTCGCGGCTATACACGCCTGATCGGTCACCCGACTGATCAGAGTGAAGCTTGACCGGTCACCAGACCGATCAGAGTGAAGCCTGATCGGTCACCCAGACCGATCATGACAGATGAACAGTGATTTTTTAATTAGATCCAAAGTCCTTGATCGGTCACTGGACCGATCCAGGACTTTGATCAACAAGGGAACTCACTCACCGTCCGCTCCCTGATCGGTCTGGTCACCGTCCGCTCCCTGATCGGTCACCAGACCGATCAGGAGCAAGGCAGTGAGGAAGCAGCCTGCTCCCTGATCGGTCACCGGTCCAATCAGGAGCCACACAGTATATTCTCAATCTCACTGTGCGCTCCCTGATCGGTCACCAGTCCGATCAGACATAGCTGGATCGGTCACCAGACCGATCCACTAAGGAGCAGCGTGCCAATGTCCCTGATCGGTCACCAGACCGATCCAGAGACTCAACCCTAGCCCTCCAAGCTAGGAATTCATCCACCTTAGCCCTCCAAGCTAAGGATTTTTCCATCTAACTCTCCAAGTTGGGAATTTGCACCTAACCCTCCAAGTTAGGACTTTTCACCTAGCCCTCCAAGCTAGGACTTTTCACCTAGCCCTCCAAGCTAGGACTTTTCACTCAACCCTTCCGAGTTAGAACATCATCCAACCTAGCCCTCCAAGCTAGGCACCTGACCCTCCAAGTCAGGACTTTTTCACCTAATTCTCCAGGATGGGAATTTGCACCTAACCCTCCAAGTTAGGACTTTTCACCTAGCCCTCCAAGCTAGGACTTTTCACCCAACCCTTCCGAATTAGGACTTTTCACCACCTGGCTTCACTCACCAGGACCCGACTTCACTCACCGGGATTTCCAACACCTGGCTTCACTCACCAGGACCCGACTTCACTCACCGGGATTTCCAACACCTGGCTTCACTCACCAGGACTCGGCTTCACTCACCGGGATTTCTATCACCTGACTTCACTCACCAGGACCCGGCATCACTCACCGGGATTTCATGCCCAGTCCTCGACCAGGACTTTAACCCAAATTCACTCAACCAAACTTAAATCATTGTCAAACACCAAAACAACAACCGGGCCAGACTGCATCAACAGTTACTCCACCGAGAAGGAGGTTGCATTTTATCCGGAATTTCCGAGGCTTGATCTGCCGACGATCAAGGGATCGCCCACCTTACGGGCACGCCAAGGAGTAGGGGCATGTTATCCTCGAACTTTGTAAATCCTCTCTGTTAGTGTTTTGTGTTTGTGATTAGTTTAGGTTTTCGTCTCTGCAACTCTGTTTTTGCTTCCGCTGTGCTACTAATCCAACTGCAGAGAAAACCTAAAATTGCAAGAAGCGGGTGTCTGGCTATATTCACCCCTCCTCTCTAGCCATCCAAGTTCCAACAATGTGGTCCTCGTCCCCAAGCCTGGGGGTAAATGGCGAATCTGCATCGACTTCCGGGACTAAAACAAAGCCTGCCCGAAAGACTGCTACCCCCTGCCTCGGATAGATCGGTTGGTGGACTCTACAACTGTCTATGAGTTCATTTCAATGTTAGATGCTTACCCAGACTACCACCAAGTCCCACTCGTGCCCCCCAGGAGAAGGTCAGTTTTGTGACGACTGACGGCACGCACTGCTATAATGTCATGCCCTTCGGCTTGCGCAATGCGGGCGCCACATACCAGCGGATGATGGACAAAGTCTTCAGGCACCAGATCGGGCGGAATATCGAGGTGTATGTGGACGACATCCTGGTCAAGACTGACAAGGGGGGTGACATGATAGCTGACCTTGAAGAGACCTTCGCCACCCTGAGAGCCAACAGGTTGAAACTAAACCCAGCTAAATGTTTGTTTGGGGTAAAAAGTGGCAGGTTCCTGGGGTACATGGTGACGGAGAGGGGAATTGAAGCTAATGGGGAAAAGGTAAAGGTCATTCTGGATATGCCACCCCGCGGATCTTCAAGGAAGTACAGCGACTGAATGGGAGGATCACGACATTATCCCGATTCATCTCCAAATCCGCAGACAAAACCCTCCCCTTCTTCAAAATTTTGAGGAAGGTCGTTAAGTTCGAGTGGGATAACCAGTGTGAGAAGGCCTTCGCGGAGTTGAAGACCTATCTAACAGACCTCCCGACCCTACACAAGCCCGTGGAGGGGGAGACCTTATTGTTGATGCAGTCTGACCCTGATTGTTGTTTAGGTGTTGACACCGATTTTAGTTTAGGTTAATGAGATGAGTCTGATTTAAGTCTTGGTCGGGGATTGGGCACGACTCCCGGTGAGTGAGATCGGGTGACTGAAACCCTGGTGAGTGAAGCCAGGTGATTGAAAAACCCCGGTGAGTGAAGCGGGGTCCTGGTGAGTGAAGCCAGGTGATTGGAAAACCCCGGTGAGTGATGACGGGTCCTGGTGAGTGAAGCCAGGTGATTGGAAAACCCCGGTGAGTGAAGCCGGGAGGTGATGGAAATCTCGGTGAGTGAAGTCGGGTGATTGAAACCCTGGTGAGTGAAGCCAGGTCCTAGCTTGGGAAGCTAGGTTGAACGAAGTCCCAGTGAGTGAAGCTGGGCACGAAGTCTTGGTCCGGGGGACTGAGCATGAGTCAGAGAAGGCTAGGGAGCCCATTCTCTTGACTTAGAGTTGAATTGGGAGTCTCTGGATCGGTATGGTGACCGATCAGGGAAGTTGGCACGAACTCCCTTTGTGGATCGGTCTGGTGACCGATCCAGAGATGTCTGATCGGTTTGGTGACTGATCAGGGAGAGAACAGAAACATTGGTTGGCCTCTGTTCGGCTCCTGATCGATCTAGTGATCGATCAGGGAGAGCTTCTGATCGTTCTGGTGAACGATCAGGGAGAGGTCAGTAGGTTTCAGTGGGAAACTTGGATCAGACGCTTGACCGATCAAATATCGCGAGTTCCTCATTATAACCGATCAGGATGAATCCTGATCGGTCAGGGAGTGACCTAATCGGTCACCAGACCGATCAGGGCACATCCTGATCGGTCAGGTGACTGATCAGTGGGTTTGGACTGCCGAAGTTGGGGAAAGCCCCAGCAAGGGTTGGATCGGTCAGGTGACTGATCAGTGGGTTTGGACTGCCGAAGTTGGGGAAAGCCCCAGCAAGGGTTGGATCGGTAAGGTGACCGATCCACGACCTGTGATCGGTCCGGTGACCGATCTCAAGAATTCCGCGATTCTTGGTTTCTCACGATTAATCGATCAGGAGGGAGCCTGATCGGTTTGGGCCTATCCTGATCGGTCCGGTGACCGATCAGGGTCCTCTCTGATTGGTCTGGTGACCGATCAAAAGCTGAACTTTAATTCAAAATGCGCTTCAGAGTTCTGATCGTGTTCTGATTTCTACTGATACACTACTGATATCTACTCTGAACGTCTGATTATTGATTCTCTATTGATTTGCTATGCTAAACAACTGCTAAGTGTGCAGGTAACTCAGGATTACTCAAG
Organism: Boesenbergia rotunda; assembly: GCA_024364735.1. Classification (NCBI taxonomy): domain Eukaryota; kingdom Viridiplantae; phylum Streptophyta; class Magnoliopsida; order Zingiberales; family Zingiberaceae; genus Boesenbergia; species Boesenbergia rotunda. Next base: position 78,598 of record JAGFNQ010003768.1, read on the forward strand.
GAGAGTCAAACGGAGGCTTTCGCTACAGCAGGTTTGGCTGTTTGCTTTCGCAGGATACAACGTCTTCTGTCTTCTGGCGAACAGCTGGGAAGCTGACCTGAGGCTCGATTGGAGGGAGTCCAGAAGAGGTCGGGGGTAGCTGAGTTGCTTCAGATGAGCAGCTGGGAAGCTGCAGAGGTGCGTCTGTGACCTGGGTCTTGGGCAGAGGCTTATGAGCGGGTAGCGAAGAAGCCTCAAAAACAGTTTTGAACACTTGATCCCTGGCGACAACTCTCGATTACACTGCACCTTGAAGCATACTCTTGAGCATCCTTTGAAGCGTCTGCAACTTGAGCACCCTGAAGCAGAGGAGAACTTGGCGAGTCCATCAGCAAGCAGACACGAAGAGCTTGCAGCTCTTGCGTGGGAGTTGTGCTGAGTGAGCTTGGTGAAGTATTTCCGTCTGTGTTCATTGTGCTCTGTAAGTGTGTTTATTGTCTCTGTGCTTCTCATTTCATATCTGTTGAGACATTGTGTGGAGAGGTTTCTCTACCGAGAAGGAGGATTCATTTATCCGGATTTCCCGGATCTTGATCTGCCGATAATCAAGGGATCACCCACCTCACGGGCAAGCCAAGGAGTAAGAGAAAATTATCCCCGAACCTTGTAAATCCTCTTCGTTAGCGTTTGTGATTGTCTATTTAGTTTCTGCTATTTTGTTTCTGCTTTTGTCTTTGCTTCCGCTGCTAACCATCAAAGTGCAGAAACTGAGAAAAGAGCTAAGTTTTGTGTCTGGCTACATTCACCCCCCCTCTCTAGCCATCCAAGCACCAACACTTATTCGTCTACTTATCAGCAGCTGAGCAAGCGGTAGCATCGGCGCTCGTCCGAGAACAAGATCAGATACAATACCCCATCTATTTCTTCGGACACCTGCTAAAGGACGCCGAAACGCGGTACACCATGATGGAAATGTTGATGCAATCTGACCCTGATTGTTGTTTTGGTGTTGACACCGATTTAAGTTATGATTTGAGGTTGGTCCTAACCTGAAGGGTTAGGTGTGAAAAAGTCCTAACTTGAAGGGTTAGGTGGGAAAAAATCCTAGCTTGGAGGGCTAGGTGATGGAAATCCCGGTGAGTGAAGCCGGGTCCTGATGAGTGAAGCCAGGTGATAGAAATCCCGGTGAGTGAAGCTGGGTCCTAGTGAATGAAGCCAGGTGATGGAAATCCCGGTGAGTGAAGTCGGGTCCTGGTGAGTGAAGCCAGGTGATGGAAATCCTAGTGAGTGAAGCTAGGTTGAAATCTCGGTGAGTGAAGCCGGGTCCCGGTGAGTGAAGCTGGGTGACCGAAATCCTAGTGAGTGAAGCTAGGTTGAAATCCCGGTGAGTGAAGCCGGGTGATCGAAACCCTGGTGAGTGAAGCCAGGTCCTAGCTTGGAGGGCTAGGTTGAAGTCCCAGCGAGTGAAACTGGGCACGAAGTCTTAGTCCGGTGGGCTAAGAACGAGTCAGAGAAGGGCTGGGAGCTTGTTCTCGTGACTTAGAGTGGATTTGACCTTGCCTGGATCGGTCTGGTGACCGATCAGGGAAGTTGGCATGGTGCTCCTTCATGGATCGGTCTGGTGACCGATCCAGTGATGACTGATCGGTCTGGTGATCGATCAGGGAGCATATAGAGGCCTTGGGTGTATTCTGATCGGCTCCTGATCGGTCTGGCGACCGATCAGGGAGAAACCGCGACCGATCAGACTGAACGATCAACTGTCACGAGGTTTCTCACCCTGACCGACCAGGATGGAGCCTGATCAATTTGGGATCGATTTGGTGACCGATCAGCTAGTGGATTCCAGGTGGGATTGTGGTAAGCTGATCTCCAGATCGGTTTGGTGACCGATCTGGTGACCGGTCAGGGTGACCGATCACACGAGCTTGCGATCCCAGATTTCTCACTATGGACCGATCAGGTTGGAGCCTGATCGGTCTGGGATCATCCTGATCGGTCCGGTGACCGATCACTTTAATTCAAATACGCTGTTAGACGCTCTGATCACGACTGTTTTCTCTGCCGATTCTCTGATACATTGCTGATTTCATTTGATATGTTTTGCTAAGCTTCTGTTGAAGTGTGCATGCTTTACAGGGATGATTCAAACATTGGAGGAGAGTCAATGGGAGGCTTTCCATCTAGCAGGTTTGTCTGTTTCCTTGCTTCAGGTCTCAACGACTTCTGGAGAGTAGCTGGCAACTGACGGAGGCTCAGCTGGAGAGGGTCTTCAGTGGACTGAGTGCTCAGGGAGTCAGGCTGTGGCTTCAGTGGAAGCTGATGGAGAGCTTGATGAGGGGAGTAGAGGCTAAAGACAAAGCTGAGGTAGAGGAGCAACAACAACGAAGACAGACAAAAAACTTGAGGAGTTTGGTTGGGCTGGGTTGTGTGCTCTCTATGCTTTGTGCTTAAGCGTTCTACTACATCCTTGTGAGATCTGAGTGAGCGTTCCTTCTTGTGTGATCTCTTGTACTCAAGTTCAATCATCCGTGAGATCTGTGGAGAGGTTTCTCCACCGAGAAGGAGGCTTTATCTTATCCGGGTTCACCAGGGCTTGATCTGCCGATGATCAAGGGATCACCCACCTTACGGGCACACCAAGGAATAGGGGCAAGTTATCCCCGAACCTTGTATATCGCTGTGTTAGCATTGGTTTGATTCCTTTCTCTGTTTTATTCTTTCTGTTGCATTTTGTTTTCGCTGCTACTAATCTGATCACAGAAAGAAAGCTAAAGAAGATGAAGCAATTTGAGTGTCTGGCTATATTCACCCCCTCTCTAGCCATTCAATATCCAACAGGAAAAACTGGCCTACGCCTTGGTCCTGATAGCCCGAAGGCTACGACCGTACTTCTTAGCGCATCCCATCGTGGTCCTCACCAATAGCCCGCTCGCCCGAGTCCTCACTAACCCCGAGGCGTCGGGCAGGCTGATTAAATGGACGACGGAGTTAAACGAATACGACATTGAGTATCAGCCTCGAGCCGCCATCAAAGCGCAGGTCCTCTCTGATTTCATGCTGGAAACCGTCCCGGAGGTAGAGGTCGAAGGTATGTGGAAGGTCTATATAGATGGATCCTCCAATAGCCAGCACAGCGGAGTTGGACTGCTATTGATTTTCCCTATGAGAGACACGTTACATTTGTCTATCCGACTTCACTTCAAAGCTACCAACAACGAGGCCGAGTATGAGGCGATCCTAGCGGGATTACAAGCAGCCCGACACGTGGGAGCCCGTCGAATCACGGTCTATTCGGACTCTCAATTGATGGCTCAGCAAATAGTAGGTAGCTTTGAAGTCAGGTGCGAGCGGCTGCAGAAGTATGTAGCCCTCTATGAGCAACTGAACGCCACCTTCTCGGAGGTCATCCTGTAGAAGATCTCACAGTCGGATAATGTGCGGGCTGACGAGTTGGCCAAGCTGGCCAGTTCCATATCCACCTGGCAGCTAGGGGAGCCTAATGTGGCAGAAACAATGGTAACCCAAATTGGAGGAGAGGCCAGAACGGACAGACCCCTAGATTGGAGGGATCCCTACATAGCATTCCTCCGGGACGGATCCCATTCGAGTGGGGGCCAAAAAGAGTCGGTTGTTTCGCCGGCAGGTGGACAGGTTCACAATGGTCGGGGATCAGCTATGCAGGAAGGCCTATGCCCGACCCCTTCTAAAATGCGTCGGGTCGGAGGAGACTGACTACGTAATAAAGGAGGTACATGAGGGCATATGTGGGAGCCACATCGGAGGAAGGTCCTTATCTCGAAAGATCCTTTTGGCGAGATACTTTTGGCCCACCTTGCAGGCCGACTCGCTCAATTTTGTGGCCAGATACAAGGCCTGTCAGAGGCATCAACACGTGTCTCACCGCCCAACGGAGCCCTTGCGAGTTTCTACAGTATCTTGCCCGTTCAACCAGTAGGGAATGGACATTGTGGGCCCCTTCCCCATCGGGCCCCAACAGAAGAAATTCCTGTTGGTCCTCGTCGATTACTTCTCCAAGTGGGTGGAAGCCGAACCTCTGGCTATCATCACAGAGGGGGCGGTAATGAAAGTCCTATGGAGAGATATTGTCTGCAGATATGACATTCCTCATAAGCTGGTATCGGACAACGGGAGACAAGTCTCCGGGCGCAGACTGAAGGAGTGGTGTGAAGGATTAGGCATTCGGTAGGCCTTCACCTCCGTCGCATACCCACAAAGTAGTGGACAAGCTGAAGTAGTCAATTAGGAAATTCTATGAGGGCACAAGATAAAGCTAGACCATGTCGGAGACAGCTGGGTCGAAGAACTTCCCAGCATCCTGTGGTCTTACCGGACTACCCCGAAAGAAGGAACGGGCGAGAGCCCTTTCCAGTTGGTCTACGACGCTGAAGCTGTCATCCCGGTGGAAGTAGGGGAAGAGTCCACATGACGACAACATTATCACAAGGAAGATAACGACCAGGAGTGTTTGATTGATCTGGACCTCATCTTGGAGGTACGGGATAAAGTCGCAGCAAGGTTGGAGGCATATCGGAGAAGTTTTGATGTAGGTGATCGAGTATGGAAGAGAATAAAACCGGTAGGTGACCTCGGGAAGTTGGAGCCGCAGTGGGGCGACCCCTACGTCATCATCAAAAAACTCACAGGAGGCAGCTACTATTTGGAAGACAATAAAGGCAAAAGATTGGAAAGGCCCTGGCATGCTAACCATCTCCGCCCCTACTGTACTGCGTGAGTTGCCGCGTAGGGCATTTTCTTTGATGTATTTTTCACTTCTTCACTGCCTTGCAGTGTAATCAATAAAGGGTGTGAATGGCATGTCATTCCGAAAATGCTAAGTCTCCGTTTCTAATTAAACCCTACAGCCTCTCGGTGTGTTGGCTTGGCCTCGGAGCTGTACACGCCCGACCAAGAGCTGATTAAACCCTACAGCCTCTCGGTATGTAGGCTTGGCCTCGGAGCTATACACGCCCGGCCAAGAGCTGATTAAACCCTACAACCCCTCGGTGTGTAGGCTTGGCCTCGGAGCTGTACACGCCCGGCCAAGAGCTGATTAAACCCTACAGCCTCTCAGTGTGTAGGCTTGGCCTCAGAGCTGTACACGCCTGGCCAAAAGCTGATTAAACCCTACGACCTCTCGGTGTGTAGGCTTGGCCTCCGATCTGTACACGCCCGACCAAGAGCTGATTAAACCCTACGACCTCTCGGTGTGTAGGCTTGGCCTCGGAGTTGTACACGCTCGGCCAAGAGCTGATTAAACCCTACGACCCCTCGGTGTGTAGGCTTGGCCTCGGAGTTGTACACGCCCGGCCAAGAGCTGATTAAACCCTACGATCTCTTGGTGTGTAGGCTTGGCCTCGGAGCTATACACGCCCGGCCAAGAGCTGATTAAACCCTACAGCCTCTCGGTGTGTAGGCTCGGCCTCGGAGCTGTACACGCCTGGCCAAGAGCTGATTAAACCCTACAGCCTCTCGGTGTGTAGGCTTGGCCTCGGAGCTGTACACGCCCGGCCAAGAGCTGATTAATCCCTACAGCCTCTCGGTGTGTAGGCTTGGCCTCGGAGCTGTACACGCCCGGCCAAGAGCTGATGAAACCCTACAGCCTCTCGGTGTGTAGGCTTGGCCTCGGAGCTGTACACGCCCTGTCAAGAGCCAATTAAACCCTTCAGCCTCTCAGTGTGTAGGCTTGGCCTCGGAGCTGTACGCACCTAGACAAGAGCTGATTAAACCCTACAGCCTCTCGGTGTGTAGGCTTGGCCTCGGTGCTGTACACGCTCGGCCAAGAGCTGATTAAACCCTATAGCCTCTTGGTGTGTAGGCTTGGCCTCGGAGCTGTACACGCCCGACCAAGAGATGATTAAACCCTATAGTCTCTCGGTATATAGGCTTGGCCTCGGAGCTGTACACGCCCGGCCAAGAGTTGATTAAACCCTACAGCCTCTCAGTGTGTAGGCTTGGTCTCGGAGTTGTACACGCCCGGCCAAGAGTTGGTTTAAACCCTACAACCTCTCGCCGTGTAGACTTGGCCTCGGAGCTGTACACGCCCAACCATGAGCTGATTTAAACCCGATAGCCTCTCGGTGTGTAGGCTTGGCCTTGTAGCTGAACAGGCCCTGCCAAGAATGGATAGAAGCCTCACGCCTGCTCAAGCCACCTGGGACCGAAACCAGACAAGTTAAGGAAAACAAGAAATAACTCCAAAAATAAGAAGTTCGATGACAAATCAAGCAAACATTTGTCTTGGGAAAGAGAGCTTAATAATAAGAGGCTACAGCGGCCAAGGGAGGATCAGGGGAAGCTATGCACATAATAGGGGGTGTTCTATAAAGCCCGCTCTTTGGGGGAAAGATCATCCCAGACACGCTGAATAGTTATCGCGCGCAAGTCGGAGCTGGGTTTCAATAATTGGTCCTTCTCTAACTACTTAATAGCGCCATAGAAGCCCTGTTTGAGGCGCTTAAATGCTTGTGCAACTACTATCTCAGCGAACTCCTTCGATTCCAAGAATTTGGCCTTGTATGCCGCCTCAATCTGGGATACTTGAATTACAGGATCCCTCTGTTGCTGTTGTGCCTTGGCTTCGGCTTCCACCCTGGCAAGTTTCAGTGCCTCCACCTCTAAGAGCAGGTGCGCCTGAACCTCTTGTACTTCCTGAAGCTTCTGGGAAGCAGTAGCAGCTTGCGCTTTAGCTTGGATTACTTGATCCTGGAGATCGGCTGCGTAAGAGCTCGACAGTTCCAAGTCGTGTTCTCGCAAAGCCATCAAGCGCTCCTGTTCTGTGCCCCAGTCCTCCAGGATCTTCTTAGTAGACTCCAAGAGGTCGACTTGATCAGCTAGCTCCCCCGTATGAGCCTGGAGTTGCTCCCGCTCTTGCGATAGTTTCTGCAGTTCCTCTTCCAGTGCCTGGTTCTTCTAGGACCCCAGGCGTTCCCGGAGTTTGTACCCATGCAGGGTATCCTCGGCCGTTATTAAGGCGGACAGGTAATGCTCAATTTTCTCTCGAAGGGCTCGGCTGACCTCCAGCTGCAGGAGGTCGGCCTCACGAGCCCGGTCGGTTTCTGCCTCAGCATCCGGCACCCGCCGCAAAAGGTCCTCAGTAACCCCTCCGGTATGCAGTAGGCGGCTCGTGGCCGCAAAGTTAGAAGCAACATGTGGGGGTGAATACAGATAGCTAGTAAAAGAATGTTGAGATGAAATGAAGAGCGCACTCAAGATATTTACCGCAAGTAAGGATTGATGCAGCATGCCCAGGTAGTGGGCTGATCTAGCTACCCGCCATGATAGAACGGGAGTCCCCTCAGCAGGGGGCTCGGACTGGCCGGGGATGTCACTGGGGTGGGGAACGTCTCCTTCTGAACTTGAAGCGCTCGACGACGCCTCTGTAGTGACCCCCTTTATGCGGATAGACTGAGAACTGGCGGTCGTTTTCTTTGTCGCTTAGGGAGCCTTCCGATGAGATTGGGGCAGCCCCGTGGACACCTCCTTGCCACGAGGAATTGCTGGAAAGTCGACCGTAGGGGCTATGATATCCATAACGGGAAGAGACGTAATAATGACAGGGGAGGGAGATCCTGCCTCGACGATCGGAGACTGGGAAGCCGCATCCTTGGAGGCAGCCGAGCACAAGCCTTTCTTCAATCGTTTCAAGGGGCGATCCCATTGGGACCGCCGCTCTCGCCGTTTCTTTTAAGGCACATGGACGGCGGAAGGCACGTTAGACGGAGAAGACGCCTCTTTTTCCTGTGAAGCCTCCGAAACGGTGCCTGGTGGCCCCCCTTTAGAGATCAGGGGTGACTCCAAGACATCACTACCGTGGTGGACCTCCGGCACTACTGGGCTCGCCGACAGCTCTCCCTCCACTTCGCCACCCTCGGAAGCGATTCTTGCGGGGGTCGAAGATACCGACTTGGGGATCATCGCCTGTTCATTAGCCTGGTCCAACATTAGGAGCTTATTCATCGCAAGAGGAAACATGATGTCGTCTGCAGGGTAAAAGGCAGGAGGGCATCAGCAAGCATTAATCAGACACTGTACCAGGTGTAAAACAACTTACGAAGGTTGGAGCTGAGGGGGGTAATCTTCGGACTAATCTTAGCTCGATAAAGGAGCTCCTTGCACTACACCAACTGGAGTCCATGAAATTCCATCCCAGCCAGGATACTCTTCGCCCTCTGATATCCCGCATCCTATTGAAAATCACCCAGGTTGGGGGTAGGGAGCAAGTTCTCCGTCTAGTGGATGTCGCTGAAAGGACGCTCGGGAAGCCGGATGTAGAAAAATCTTTCCTTCCACCCCTTGTGAGAGGAGGGAAGGCCCCCCAGAAATCTATGACTACCACGAGCAGTGAAGCCAAATGCCCCGTGAGATCCAACGGGGACGAAAAAAAATAGAAAAATCAGGGGGTTAGTGGAATGCCGAAAAGTTTGAAGAGAACGAGAGGCCCGCTCATCTGGGCGAAGGCGTTCGAGGCCAGCTGTTGGAGTGGGATGCAGAAGTAATGGGCAACATTCATGAAATAAGGATGGACAGGGAAGCGAAGCCCTAGTTCCAGTTGTCCCAGGAAAAAGTTTTAAAAATTCTCATCGGTGGTTACCGGCAGTTGATCTGCGGTTAGGGATGGAAACAGGCCAGGCCAGGCCAGGCTTTCACCTTAACAGGACAGGCCTGTATAATAGCAAACAGGCCTGAGCCTGGCCTGTGACCTGTTACAGGCTTTATTCTAGGCCTGAGCCTGGCCTGTTCAATAGTCTGGCCTGGCCTGTGGCCTGTTTACAAAACTTGTAATTTAATTCGATTATCCAAAATATTTCTAATATATAAAATATAACAATTCAATTCGAATATTCGATTATCCAAAATACTAATTTAACAAATTAGTTAAAAATAACATAAATATATATGTTCCTTCCAAAGTAAATATATAAAATATGTATGATATAACAAAAATAGATTTGTGGTGTGTTGGCTAGTAGGGTGTAGATAAGAGTTTGCTTGCAGAGGTCTAAGGATCAAAACTCTGTTTTGATAATTTGTATGATGTAATTTTAACAGGCCCAGGCCGGCCTGTCAGGCCTCATAGGCTTTATATTGAGCCTGAGCCTGGCCTGATAAGAAAAATAGGCTTTTAAAAGGGCCTGATTGTTATTTTATTTTTAACAGGCCCAGGCCAGGCCAGGCCAAATGCAGGCCAGGCCACAGGCCCCTGACAGGCCGCCTGGCCTATTTCCATCCCTATCTGCGGTAGGGACCCTTACCTCCCAATCTGCCGGAATGTCATATTTTTGACAAGCAACCTGGAGGGATTCCGACTTAACCTTGGAGGAGATGGTCTTATACCACTCGGGATGAAATCTCAATTCTCTCAAAGAGCACTTATCAGCGCCTGAAGACTTCTTTATCTTCTCCATCGGACCCAAGGGGAAGAAATGAGGGAAGGACAGAACAATGGAGGAAGTACTCCCGTCGGAAAAACGCGGTAACGAGAAGGATAAGTAAGTAAGGAGAACTCTTGAAGACAACTAGGGTAAGGCTGCTGCAGGGCGTCGTTGCACCCACTTTTATAGGGACACGACACCTCCCCCGAAGCAATAGAAGGCCAGCATGTTGAGGATATTAACAGGCTGTCTAGGAGATCGGCTAGCCTTCAATCATCGTCGCTTCGTATGGCCCGCAATACGCCGCAAAGTGAGGAAAAAGACAAGTGGCGTCGTTTCATACGCTGGGCAATTGCATCACCTTGGCTACCGCAAAGCTCGCAGGGGTAAGAGACATATTCAAAAAATCAGCCAGAGTCAAGAGACTCGCGGGATATGTCTGAAAGCCCGGTTGAAACTTGAAGAAAGTGAAAAAGGACAGGGCCCGGCTTCTCCATCACCACCACAGTCCGATCAGTCAGCCACACTTCCTTCGATCAGACTTAAAGAAAGGGACTTGTGATAGGGTTGAATAAGCCCGTGGCGGGCACGTGAGATGAAGAAGTTGCAGGACGTGACACTTCGAATCGGAAAGACTCTCCTGTCCGGGCCACGGGATCTCCCTCGGGAGATTCGCCCGGAACGGTCAGCCAGAAGATCTCCCCGGGCTCACCCCGAGAGATTGGGCCCTGAGAGCACCTCGGGAGGCACTGCATCTGCACTCGCCCGGGCCGAAGGGCCCCGAGATCAACTCGGGAGGCGGAGCCCCAGTAACAGTCGAACTCGAGTACAGACCCCCCCCCCCCGACCTGTCTGCGGATAAGGTTCCCAGTCACACGGACTCATCACAACCCTTAATTAGCGTCACGGGCTGAAGCAGGATAACAATGCAGACTGTTTCAATGGCTAGCCGGTAACCGCCGAAAGAGGGGGGACAACGTGGCGCAAGTCACGGAGACGTGGCATAGATCGAGGACACGAGCCCGGTCTACGTACTTCGGTATAAAGAGTAGTCCAACCCCTCCGGTAAGGGGGTTACGCTCTCTCAACTCTAGACCTCTTCTTTACTTTTCGCAACCTTTCCTTCCCGGCAGATACTGACTTGAGCGTCGAAGTGGACTTCGCCGGACCCCTGCCGGCGTGACCCCTAACGCTTGTGTTAACTTCGCAGTCCCCAAGTTCCTCTCCCCACCTCAACAACCACCACAGGGGCAAAGCTTCGGTGTCTGGCCATCGTCATCAACTCTTTCTAGAACATTGATAAATATCTAATCACTCAAAGTTGGACGTGGATTGACAAATAGAATTGAACGGGGTATAGACACAATATAGATAGATCTCAATTTCTACCCTAGTCTCGCTCCTCTTTGCTGCTACCATTGCTCCCATCAGAAACATGAATCCAGATGAACTTCAATCCATTCTTCAGGACATCATGATTGTGAATCTTCAGTCCATTCTTCAGGGACTCGACGAGCTTCTCAGGTCTTGTTACATGAGCAACAACTTCACAGGAATTGTTCAATTGTCAGTGTACAAAGGGACTCGATGAACTTCAACAATTGTTGCATCTCGTTTCAAAGGGATGACCTGTTCAATTGTCAATGTACAAAAACCAATGTAGATCAATAAGAGTCTCCTACGTTCACAACACTCCACAACACGCCACAACACTTAAGAAACCAATGTAGATCAGTGTACAAAAAGCATCCACCATTGCAACCCAATCTGGCAACACAAACATAGGTGTGGTAGTAAGCATCACGATCACAACAATTTAATAAGAATCACAAAATAGAAAAATTTAAAGCACTTGTTTCATAACCAAGCCTAAAAGTCATATTTGGCCAATATATTAAAACCATTAAGTAGATTGTACTTCTATAATTATATTTCTTTATCACATTACAATACTAGTACTAATTAACCACTACTTAACTAGATGAACTAACAAACAAATCATGTACACATCCAAAAGCATCAAGTTCACGATCACTAATACCATGACAATTCTCGAACCATTCCAATTTCCCAGATTATGACCACGATCAGAAATTTGTTGACTCCCTAACCTTGACTGTATTGTCTCTACTCTTGCCAAACTCCTAAAATAGATATTATTGTTGTCTTCATCAAACATAGCCACGTCGTTCACCCACTTTAACCAGCCATGATGCTTACATCCATAATAGAGTCTTCCTGGGTTCTTGGTCGATCTAGATAATAACACCAATGCTCTTAGTCCACATTTCCTACATGTTACATTTTCAAATTTAGCATTGTGATTGCTGCTGTTCCTTGATGATCCCATGGAATGACAACCTAATATTCAAAATTTCATTAGTTAAGCAAAAGAAAAAAAAAAGAAAACAAAGTATTCAACCCCAAATTGATGAAATACATTCATAGAGATTGAGCATAACAATATACCTTGTAAGTATTGTTATTCTATCATGATTTCATCATATTTTAGGCAGGCAGTCAAAATAAGGTTTCTGAGTCACATGTGTAATTCTGTTTATATTAAGCATAAATCAAAATTCAAAGTGAATTGCCTAACTGGTCTTTCAAATTCAAAGTGAGTCACATGTGTAATTCTGTTCAAAATTCATCTAGTTGCTATATAACAAGTTAAGCACTTTGAAAACATAAATGGACATCCCTATTCAATCAATGGAAGAAGAAGCCTAGGAAAACACATACCCACAACGAGAAGCAAGAACAGAAAAAACCAACCAAATTGAGTGAATTGCCTCCTTCGCTGACCTATTCTTACGCTGGGAGAAAAAACCACAACGAGAAGCCACAAATTGAGTAAAAAACATACACAACAAGATGCCACAAGGGGGAAACCCAATAAAATTAACTAAAATTGTAAAGCACTAACAAAGAGAATACAAACCCTAAAAACCACAATGGAAATCAGTGCGGAGAGGCTCGCTTTGCTCGACCAATGCACTGACTGGTCACTGCGGAGTGCCTCGAAGGAGGAAGGAGACGAGTTTTTAGGGCTAGCTGGTCACTCTTCTCTTCGCTGGCCTGTGTGGGAGGCAAGAGGAAGGAGACGAGATTTAGAGTGGCTGGTCGCCCTCTCGCGGCCGGTGGGAGGAATGAGACGGATTTAGGGGCTGTAGCGACACGACCTCTAGCCCACAGGCGCTCTCTAGGCCGTGCCTACGGTCCCCTTCAGCAGTGGATTTTGCTCCAGATTCGACCTAACTCAGGACAGTACTAAGTTCCTTGAATCTGGTAGCCAAGTGAGTACGACCCCTAGCCCATCAAGCAGCTCTCTAGGCCGTGCCTACGTCATCCACTCCGTCAGTAGATTTTGCTTTCCCAGATTCGAACCTGACTTCGGACTTTAGTACTTGTCTGGAGGTCTAGGGTTCGAATCCGAGGAAGGCAAAATTCACTGCCGGAGTGAGAGACCGTAGGCACGTACTAGAGTCGTCTGATAGGCTAGAGGCGTGTCGCACATAAAAAAGCGTCTTTTTATGTAGCGACACGACCTCTCTAGCCTCATTTGGCGGCTCTCTAGGCCGTGCCCTACGATCATCCCACTCCCGACAGTGGATTTTTGTCTTTCCTAGATTCGAACTCTAGACCTCCAGGACAAATACAAAGGTTCCTTGAATCTGGTAGCCAAGTGCGACTCACTTGGCTACCAGATTCAAGAAACCTTTGTACTTGTCCTGGAGGTCTAGGGTTCGAATCTGGGGAAGACAAAAATTCATTGCCCGGAGTGGGAAGTCCGTAAGACACGACCTAGAGAGCCGTCAGATGGGGCTAGAGGGGTCGTGTCGCTACATGGCTGGTCGCTCTTCTCTTCGCCAGCCGGTGTGGGAGGAAAGAGGAAGGAGACGAGCTTTTAGGGTTGGTTGGTCGCTCTTCTCTTCGCCAGCTGGTGTGGGAGGAAGAAGGAAGGAGATGATTTTTTAGAGCTGGCTGGTTGCTCCTCTGCTTCAAATGGGAATAGCGAATGAGAAATCGACGTGGCACTGGAGGAAGGAGAGGTCTTTTAGGGCATCTTTTTCCTCTGCTTCGAAGGGGAAAAGCAATTAAACCAAGCCTTCTGGGTTTTCGCCCGGAGAGAGAAAGCCACCTGGCGCTTTACACGTCCGAGCCAACTCAGTCGCTATTCTCATTCGCGCCGAGTATCATTACTATACTTGGTTTCTTTTGCTGCATAGTTGATTTTGACGCTTAAGTGTCATGAAATGTCATTCATATTCAAAATAATGACGAACAGATTAGAAGATTATGTGGAAAAGGGGAAAAAGAAGTCTGCACACTGTTAAAAGGTATAAATCACAGCAACAATGGCTGTGAGAAAGGGTCTTAAAAGAATAAATGATCCAATGCTTTCATATTGTCATGTGTGTATCCAAATGCATATCCACAACACAGAAAATAAGGAAACTCACCGAGCATCAGTACTTTCAACTTCATTTGCAAAATCTAGTTTAGTCCGTACACACTAATTCAAGAACAGATGTAACTATGAGTACTACTAAAATTCAAAAAATAGAGGAGGAAAAATAAACTTGTATGGTGGGACATGAACACGAGAAATCTAAAATGCCTTAGCTGAAGGACATGCTACTATCCTTCCTACCAGCAAGAATCATGGAAATCTGCAAACCTCGACTAAATGCCTGGTTGAAAAGTAAACGAGTCTGGAATTCTGAAACAAAGGGGAACCAAGAAAGGACAACAATTGGCACAAATATTGCCATTCCCATTATATACTCGTATGCTCTTCCCAGCTCCTTGATTGAGTCCCAGAATCCTAGCCTTCTCACAAGAGGTCTGCATGCTTGTCCAATCTTGGCACGAGATATTAAATTTCAGCATTTGTGGAAAATTTCAACACGGTGGAATCTTTGATCAACAAATTAAACAGTTTACTCACCAGCAGAATAGACCAGCCAGTTGGCATGAAGCCCAGCAGTGCAGCAAAGACATCTGATAGTGTCAAGTTACAGACGACAAACAAGACTGTCATGACAGATACAAAGCCAAGGAAGAGAAGACCCTTGAGGATGCGGAACATGAGTTGGAAATCAGTACCAAAACCGCGTCTCCCCATTGAAACCATCTGCGGTGATAAGCGATAGCAGAGATAAATATAGTCAGTTTTAATAATAATTAAGTGCTGACTTGACTGATCTACTCAATTTCATATAGCTAATGAGTACCTTAAGAACTGTCATTACAGTCAACATCACCAGCCACGACAGTCCATAGACCTACAAGAATGTTAATGGACAATAACAGTGTAGAAGTAGTTCTCAAAAGTCAAAACAAGTGAAAACAAGACGATAAAATGAAATACCAGAACACTTCTGCTGTTATGAGCTATGTTCAGGTGATAAACAATTCCATACTGGATGATCAAGAAACGTAGAGCTAAGATAATCTCTAGCATTCGACCACGGATACTTGTGCTCTTTAAGTGTTCATGTTCAGTTTCCCACCAGGATTCCCAACTCCTATCCACTGCAATCCCAATTCCCCCACGGTTTTCCATCCATTTCTTCCAGTCTGTCCAATCATCAACGGTTTTCTGCCACTCAAATCCGGACGGATTGAATATAAAAGGAGCAAACAGCCATGACACAACCAAGAACCACATAGACATTGTGACAAACAGGTATAAAGCTGAACTCCGGTATGAATGCCCATATACTTCATATACAACCAAGAGAATCATTAGTTCTAATCCTTTCACAAAGTGGCTGCGTGAGTACATACGGTAATTGTCAGCAAACTTAGCATGAAATACCACGAAACCACGACCAGTAGCACTATATTTTGCACCTCCATGCAGTATTGTCCTTCCAAAATAATGGGCCTTAGTACCAAGCTGGAAGGTAAAGAAAACAGAAGCCAATTGCAGTTGCATTATTATAAATTCACCAATGGCCGTCCGAAATCCCTTTTCCAAACCAACTTCCATTACCATAGGAAGAACAAGCAATAAGCCAAGCTGAAAGATTGACTGTGAAGCAAGAGCATTTTCAAGGGGCTTGTTGTTTTGCTGAATGCGCGGATCCTCCAGAATTGACCTTTCCAATCCACTCATGACTAAGTAAAACCGCCCATATAGGAAGACATAGACGGTAAGAACAGTTATCTGAAAAAGAATGATGCAGGCATCGTGAAACAATTAACTTCAAAAGGGAAGTCAAATTCAATATCACTGTGCTATGGTCCAACATCACATTCTATCATAAACCACCAGTAACTCGAGAAAAAAACATAAACAGGAGAGAAGAAAATGAGTGCAAATTTTGATTTCTCAAAGAAATATAGGTGTCTACATAATAAGTGGAGTGCAATCCAAGATCCGTGAGAACTTTCCTTAGATAATTTTGTGTCATAATATGGAATTAACAACAGTAATTTTGTAAGCAATCAGGTTTGTTCTACGCAGTGAATAACAATATTAATAAGAGCAATAAAGGTAAACTTATTTAATTCATCATAGACTATAATAGTAAACAGATACTAGTAAAGTGCTCACCATGCTGCTAAAATAGAAGCCCACAGTGGTGAAGTAGAAGGACAACATCCTATAGAAGTCAAATCTACGACCCAAGCGATAAACATCACGGCTCAATGTTTGTTCCCCATTTCCCTTAGAGACTTTTGCCTCAAAAGTGGAAATTTGATTCAGTCCGACATCACGCCCTTTACCTACTTGCATATATTCATGATGTGTAACATTTCCTCCACGTAAAGTTGAGTTAAATCCTGAAAATCATCAAATATCAGAAATACTGAAACCCAGATAGTCCAATGTGGCAAGGATAATATTGTTTGAAATTAATTGACCCGTACATTTCAAAATCTCACCTGCAAAAATATCTTCACTCAAGTTTATGATTTTTGAAGCTTTACTTATGCCACCTCTAGTAAGGTGAAAAATTCTATCAAAAATATCTGGATGGCCATAATGGAAACGAACCCTAGCAAGTAATTTAGTTTCATTAGAGCTTACCAAAATAACTATGTAATATGTACATATTTAAAGAATAAGAATGAGACCATCTAGTCACTTTCACAAACAGCAAGCAGGGCAAAAATATCTTTTTTAGGTGGTTAAGATGACAGAATAATTTATTCGTTCGATACCAACATTTTCTGAGAGAACCTAATCATTGCAGATACAAATGCACATCTGTTGAAGAAAGAAGTGAACTGTAATTGTATGCCATAGTGAAAAATCAGATGCTTATGCGAACAAGACTAAATACAGTTATCTAAGTTTTAGTATTGCACATGCCCATATATTTGGATGTAGGTGATTTATAAATACAAGCCATATATTTGGACACATAATATTTACACGAGCCATACTTGAGAGGGTTTGCCAGAATCCTTTGGCCGATAGTCACAAAGCTCGTCTCTTGGTTGGACATGAACCAAGCAAGCGAAGAAACACTATAAATGAAGACATTAAGGAGAAAATTAGTAGGTAAAATCCTTGAGGACTTCATATCTTAACAAATTGCAAGTCGAACTGTAGTATTCACAATGAAATGAAATATCAACCAAAGCACAACCTTCCAGTGAATATATGCTCTCGTAGACCCAGTATTGTGGGTTGATGTTTCCGATACTCAGGTCTTAAAAACTCACCCAGAACATTTCTGATCTTGAATGCTTCTTCAAGATAATTATCCTAAAAATTAAAATAGTGAGTCGAATCTTCTGACACAATGGATGAACAAAAGTGAGCTACCTGATTCATATCAATGGTCTGAAGTGCTTCTCCTCGAGTGAAAATTATTGCATGATTCTGGTTCTCTGGTTTCCCTTCACCAATATCTGTTGGTTTACCAGGGAGTTTGATACGGTAAATTTCCTGAGATAAACAATACATAAAAAATCACATTAACAAAATAGGAGCATAGAACAATCAGATTATGTACTAGTTATCACTACATATACCTTATCATGAAATATACCAAACTTCGTAAGAAGTAAATCAATGATCCTCAGAAAACAAACAATTGTAAAAAATGGAAATGGTATAAAGATAATGAAAAACTAATTGGTTGATGGAATTTCAAATGAACAAACAAATGCATACACTATAAGATTTGCCTTCTTAATGATGACTTTCAGCTTCAAGGGAAGGAAATTACCTGATTATTGCAACTGGTCAGCTCTTAACCATACTGATTGTGAATTTAACCTTCTTCTATCTCTAACACAAAGAAGCACATTGGCCATTGACTGTTTCTAACAAGACTTACAAATCTGCCTCCGGGTCAATTAGTGCACAATGAAATAGGAAAAACAGTATATCCAAGAGGTATTAGTAGCACCCCTGGATTTTACTAATCCAAATTGCATCTGTGCACAGTTCACTTGGTTCAGATCACTAACAAATTATTACAGATATTAATATTCTTTTTCTAATCCTCTCTGTTTAATTGAGAAATCGGGATCCCATTATGTCGTCCTCAAATCAAATAATTCCAAGGTACAATCACAGAACTCAATCTGAATTCCGTTTTTACACTATTTTTTGTTTGGCATCAGGGTTCCAGTTCAAGAAATTTAAGAAATATAGAAGGAAGAACCAAGGACTAGCAGAAGGCATTTAAAGGCATGTGATAAGGATTATGCATAAACATATCACCTGCAATGTTGATATTGTATTATATAATCACCTATGTAAATATTATGGAACAACCATAAAGAAACGTATATCCATGAAATAAATTTCATGATCTTAAAAATAAAGATTAGACCATGTGTTCTAGCAGTTTGAAGACAAACTACCTCATCAAATTTATCACCGCCTTTAACGAGAACAGAATAATAGCATTTTTGAGTTTTGTTGTCCACAGTTTCTTCAGCTTCGTCTATGTAAGCAACACGTAGTGAATGGTGGCTGCAGTATAGTTATGGGACATAAAAAATGACTTTGTTAACAAAATAATAAAAAACTGTTTATTAAACAGTATACTGGATTACTTCAACATAAGGTTGAGTATATTAGTGTAGCAACTTCTGTCCCTAGCTTCAGTAGATTTTTTCTGTATTCCATAGACCTGGCATGAAACAACATAGGTAAATTTCATATCAGCAATAGCTTGTGCACGTGCACTAATATGGTCCTGATTATTCTCATCTTGTGAGTAAGTCCTGAATCCACCCAAGATATCTGCAAGTTAAATACCATTATTGAATGAAATGTGCATTTCTAAGGAGTGCTAACATATTTTGAAGAATGATTGTGACATGACAACATGTAAGCAATAACTAACCACGATCCTTCGCAGTATCCAGGAAGCACTGAAGCCTAAGAGCACGTCTGTAGTACATCATTCCTCTCACTAAAAAAAAAAAGGCTCTTAAATGTTAAAGAAATTACTCTATGCTTGGGCAAGCACTAAATCACATTAGGTTGAGAATACACCAGTTCTAGCAAGTGTTTGGCCTCTATAAGACACCCAATGACGCACTTCATCCGTGTTTTCCCTCCAAATGTCCTCACTATTGTCGTGCTTTACTCGCTCAAGGAAGTTCTTCCACTCATCTTCAGAGCAATGTTAAAAGAAATAGTTATAATGACCTATATCGGTAATAAAAAATTACATGGAACAAATAACGAGCTCTATGTTGAGATTGATTGAGGTACGCTATTATCTCACCAAAAAGCTATACATAAGACCATACATGACTTAAACTAAATATATAAGACAATGTCTACCTGGATATATCTTCTGTAAGTAAAACAGCGTAGATATTCCATCCTCATTTTCCTTTTTAAGCTCCTCCACAGAGTAAAGTACATCTTCTTTATAATAAGGTGTCAAGACACTGGATCAGGAAAGCACTATAAATAAGAACTATATTCAAAATAGTAAAATAGAAGGGAAAAAAAAATGAAGAGGAACCAAGTCAATCTGACTTATGCCTAGTGTAGCAAAAACCTTGTGACAATCTAGAAACCAAATTTGTGTCCTGTTTTCTTCAGCAAACAAGGGTTGTTAGAAATAATTGCATCAAGCCTATCACACTGAAAAGATTGGCAATGTCTTCTCAAGGGGAGTCCTAGTTGAACAAGATGAAGAAACAAGTTTATATTCTGAAGTTTATTTAGGGTATAGATAGTTGTAATTTGGGTCAATTGAGGGTTGAATTGAGATGTTTAACAACTGATTTATGGTTTTTGGATAAGATTTGGGATTAATTAGGATTACTTACCAATTTCTGGTTGGTTTAGGTGGAGAACATTTTGGGGTTTCATTAGATGCAACTTGGCCTCAAACTAGAGTCAGCTAAGTTAGAACTGAACCAAGTTGAATGGGTCTAAACTAGCCTGTTTCACACTGAGGCAAATTAAGTTAGGTTTTGGTTAGGTAGTAAAAAACCCCTCTCCTCCCTATCACACGAACCCTTATCCTTCCTGTCTGATTTGGTAAACATTCTACTAGTAAACTGTACCAACTGAAATTAGTATGTGCAAACCAGAACGACACAGCAAAAGGAAAATTATTATATGCTAGTACCATAAAATCTCTAGGTAGAAATTTACCTGAAAGAGAGCATGTTACGAACTTTTGGAGTTGGCGGCAAATTCATAAACAAGGAGTTGGCAAAAAAGGTGATGCGGCGTCGAGCATCCAAATTTATAGGCACATCTATTGCAGATTCCTTGATTGTTAGTAGCAAATGGAGTCTATCCACCTATCAAATGATCCAAAGGAGGTAATTATGAAAGCAATGCATGATTCTTTGGAAAAGCAAGCTGAAGATACAATCACCTTTTCCTTCCATGATACATCATCCATTAGATTTAGGTTTAAGTTTGAGAATTTGGGTCTGTCTTTAAGTTCATCCTGTTCCACGGATGAAGTCCTGCCAAGCATAATTCATATGAAAGAGAAGCACGTAGAACTAAAATCTGCATCGATAATAAACTGTCAACTATGTATTACCCATGTCCATTAGTCATCACATCTTGTGTAATAATCTCCATAATATCTTGCAATACAGTGACGATCTGTGATCCATATGATTCAACATCTTCATTATCACCTTTCTGAAGAAAAACAAAAAATTGTTACGTCGTGATTCATATCAGTTTTCTGAGAAATATTAGGAAGAATACAGAAGATAGAGGGCTGCATACGTACCAAAAGATTTAGCAGCTTTGCCAATTTGGCGCTCAGCAAGGGGAGTTCACTGGTACGGAACTTAGCCAGAAAATTATGATGAGTAATTGACAACTCCACGGCTTTACAGATATTGTCTATAGATCTGAAGATAGTACGGTATATTACATAATATTATATGGGAAAGGAGTATCTAACAACAGAAAAATATTAACAAGAGTGCATTTCTAGCTAACTGAAAATTCCTACAAATTGATAGTAAACTTCCATGTTGCAAATAAAAAATTAACTAAAATGACAGAAAATTTTGCATACCGCTTTTCGTGTTCATCAATCAACAGTGCCTTAAGAATATCTCTTAATGTTTCATAGCATTCTATCACAGCCGAAATCATGTGTTTATCATGTTTTATCTTGTTTATTAATTCTTTGTCACCCTTTTTCTTGTAATCTTTCGCCATATCAAGGGCAATAGGAATCTGCTAATATTGACATGTTAAGATTAGTGGTCCACCAGAACAATCAAGTAAAAATCAAGGAGACAAAGAGCTACAAATGATGAATTTTTACCTTACTTGCAAGAAGAAATGGAGGCCACTGTACAACAGATATATCTCCTAAAGCATAAGGCACAAGCAAAAGATCCCTCTCCCTAAATAATGTCAAGAAACCAAATAAATATGTTGTTTACAACAATAGTCAGTTAAAGCTAAGTCCAGTCGCATAAAATCACAACCTATTACTGATCAAATCTTCCTCCCTTAAAGAGATGATGAATTCATTCCATATGAGAGAAAACTTGGCTATGTTCATCCTCTCCATCTCATCCTGCAAATTCGAAGCTTGGATGGTAAGTAAAAGAAAATTGAAATTCCTTCTTGATTCAGAGGGTCAATTGAAGATAAGACAATGTATAATTTAAATTTCAAATCAAATTTATTAATTTGTTCATCGACCACATAACAGATCCCATAGTTGAAATGATGATTAGCATAATACCTTGCTATTCTTTTCATTTGGTGTTGGCATCAGGTTTTCAGTGAAAACTGATGGTACTGTCTCAAATCTAGACCTTAGCATCCCCAGTGTTCGGATCTATGGAAGGCCAACATGATGTAAGACTCCAAGCGCAAAGAGGATACCTACTCTTGCTAGTAGTCTTATCAAAATATATTTTCAATACATGAAAGAAATAGAGATTCAAGAGATATCATATGGATATTGACATTTTTTATTTGAAGAGAACAAAGAAAAATCCTTACTTCACCTAGGTGGCTGAATGCCCCATGAATACCTCCAAAAATAGTCGAGAAAATAGCATACCATATTTGGGTGTCCATGAAATAAACCTAACAACTTGTAATGGTTATTGCAAACAATGAAATGAACACAAAAATAGAGGTAGTAGAAATGCATACCAAAACAATTGGTGCCCAAATAGTAATTACAACGCCAATGTTATGTTGCACTGCATCATGATAGTACAGATTCATGATAAGTTAATCAAACACCACAAAGATAAACTAATTAATTTGGTGACATTCTTACAGTAAGGGAAGAATTCATGCCATTCATAGTTTGGAGCTCCTATAGCCATTATCATTTTTGTTGGTTCAACCAAAGGGTATATCTGTAAAACACATGATTAGAAGGAAAAAGATGTGACAACAAAGCAAATCAGATAATAATATGAAATTGTTACGTAATAAGCTGGTGTTTGGAAATGGACCAATTGTATACTTAATACTTATATCATTGGTGTTTTTCCTACATGGTATATAAGTCACTTGATTGGCTAAATCCAGATACATATATTAATAATATAATATTTTTTGAGATAGACAACCCCTAAATCTCTTGTTCTAACGTCACATTAAAGTTAATTGAATATTTACTTATTTGAAAAGCTTGAGCCTTTAAGAAAAAACACCAATTAATATATTTGCATTCCTAATAGAAACATTAGAATCACGTATGAAATTGTTTAGCACTAAAGCATTATGGCTTCCTTCATCACAATGTGTTTTAAGAAAAAAATTACATTGAAGAATAGAACCCCAACAAGAAGATGGTTGTTGATGTGTGTGAATCATGTATATATTTTGTTGCTCTTATTTAGCATATATTTACTATATATTACATTCATCGTTTTAGTTCGGATGACTGCGGTTTGTGTTTTATATTGACAGGATATGGAGATTTTGACGTTGGAGCATTCTTGGAGATGCAAAGCCTAAAAAAGCAGCATGATCCACGACCATGGATCATCCAGGAAGTCCAATTAACCATGGAGCATCCACGACCCGGCCGTGGTAGCCTAGGGATGACAATGAGTCGAATTTCATATCCTCCGTCCCCATCTCTATCCCCATTTATTATCTTCATCACCATCCCCATCGGGTATTCAACTTTCATCCCCATCCCTATACCAGTCGGAGGATCAAATATCCATACCCTACCCAAATATCCTATTACCACCTTTTCTTTAGCCCGACGTTTCATGCACTCGTGAGCAACATCCAACGTGGGGATCTGACGTGGCCAAAACCTAATTATTTTAACTTGTTTCTCGGTTGCATTCAACAACTTTTCTCTCTTTCTTCTTAAATTAAAATAAAATTTTATATTCTCTCTCCTTTGATTACATGCAACAGTCACTGTAGTGTTGATTTTTCAAAACCAATAGTAGCTACTCAACAATAACTGCTACAACGTGCAGCAGCTATTCCACAATAGCTACTACAACATAGTAAACTTCCCAAAACTATAACTTTTGTTAAATATGGAAGTTTAGGAGTGCTAAATCGCTTAAGAAAAACGAAATTAAGGGGCTAGGATGGTTTAGCAAACATTGGAGAGTTTTATTGTTAAAAACCTAAAGTTAGGGACTTAGGTTGAATTGGCTAAAGATAGAGGGGCAAATCGCAAATAAAGCCCTAGTTTTAATCTCTTCCCTTACCTCTATTTCATTGCACGAATTCAGAAACCGCCTGAGCGCCTCTTCTTGCGCTGACCTTTCCCTTCCTCTCTCTGTGCGATCTTGCCGCCGACCCCTCCTCACTCGACCGAAGTCGTCGTCTCTTCTTCTCCCTCCTGCAAGACACCAAAGCCGGTCGCAAACTCTTCTTCTCCCTGATCCACAGCCGGCAACAGATATAGGTAGTCCTACTTTGGATGATGGTAGATATGTAGTTGGTGTTTGATCTGGATTTGTATCCAGATCTTAGAACTTGCTCAGGTTTCGGATTTTGGGCAGTGAGGATGAATGCTTCCTTTCCTTCTGTGGTGTGTATTCGCTTTTATACCCTGTTTGGAAACCTTTAAGTAAGGAATTGGAATCCAATTCTCATGTTTGGAATGAATTGTAAAAACAGAATTGAATTCAATTCAATTGTTATACTTTTACGATTTTATCCTGCGAGGATGGAGGCGGAGCAACTTTGATTTGTTTTGTGAGGGGGTGATTTGGTAATTTAATTTGTTCAAGTGAATTCCTTTCACAAATCAGAGGTGTTTAGGTGTGATTTGTTTTGAGGGGTTTGAAAGGAATTGGAATTCAATTCTTTATCAATTCCTTCCTGAAAATTACTACTAAAGGATGGAATTGAATTCCAATTCCTTCCTTTCCAAACAGGATGTTAGAGAAATCTGTGTTTTCTATTAGGGCTGCCCTGTTTCGGATTTGTTGTTGCCGTGTGTTAAATACAGAAAACTTAAGGGTTTTAAATGCATAAAACCAAAATTTAGGAGAGGGTTGCAATAACAACAAATAAGAGGGCTTATTTGCAAAATACCACCCACTAATAAAATTGGTTTTCTTCTCCTCGTCGCACTTCGCCGAAGCACGCCGCAACTCCTTTCTTTTCTTTGCGATTCATCCTCGCCAGGAACGAGCCGACTTCCTTTACCTCCCTTCCACCGGAGGTTTTCTCTTCTCCTTCCTTTCGTCGTCGATCGCCCTCTTCCCCTCTCTCTCAATTGCTGCCGCCAACCCACGCGAGCACGTCGACACCTTCTGCAAGTTCTTCTTGCGTGCGCTGCCTAAGGGAGTAAAGGTAAGGTCAAAAGATTTAGGCTTCCTATTCTCCAGACGTGCAACAATTGTGGCTAGGTGTAATGGGTAAGATGGTCTTGATTATTGTTCATTTGCAAAGACGAAAGTTCTTAACTCAGAGGTGGGTCCGTGTAGCTACTTAGGTTTTAGTTGTTTATGTTGTTTTGTAGGGTACTTTCTTTCCTTTGTAGTTAAACTTAATCTCTTATAAATCAAACATGAATTTCCAAGAGTTGGATATTCATTTGTTTGGATTAGTTTTGAGTAATGAATATAGAGTCATGCTTGGGTTCAGTAGAGGTCAATCATAATCTTGATGAGTTAGTTTATTGAGACTAAGCCTTATACTAAGGGTTAATAAATGAAAAATATAAATAGGATGAATCTTAATTAAATCTGGAAATTTAGTTTGGCCTGTTACTATGTATTAAAGTAGCTAAGTTATACTTTTAATACAGGACATTGATGTGAGCTTGGACTTCTGGACGAAAGGTTCTCGTCGTTTACGGACTACACTTTAGAGGTGGGTACCTTCTGACTTATCATTGTAGATATTTCAGATTTCTATGTATGGTTCCCTGTATGAATAGTAGTAGGATTTATCTTTATCTGTCTCTTGGTTATCCTGCTTGGTACTTATTGCTTAGCCTTTGACATGCTCGAATTTATTTTCCATACAATCTCTATGCTTGATATTCTGATTCTGGAAAGTACACATGTTTATATCGATACCTAGCATTTTTGCATGCCTAGTAGATTATTGGTATATCATGATTTATGTTTCAGACCAGTGCATATCATTTGAGGTTATTTGATGGGTGTTAGTGTCATGCATCATCTTTGCATTATTGCATATCTGGCGATCTTTGGGCTCTCTTGTGGTTGAGACGGGTCGTCAGTCATATCAGGATCTGCACACACTGCCACTCATGGATTAGTGGTACTATCAGGAGGGTGTGTGTAGTTGCCCTGTCAAGGCTCCGCTCGGCCGCTCACGGGTAGTGGTTCCGCAATGTGGTAGCAAACAGGGATCCCTCCTCTTTCCCGTGATACAAGGAGATGAGAGCGGTGCTCCCTCATATGATTTCGGGTAGGACGGGTGTGACCTTCGCCAGCATCCTGTCCACTCGGTCACTCAGGAGCAGTGAAGGGAGAGTGCGTACAATTGTCATAGCTTACCCACTCGACCTCACCCATGATCGGTGACGGTGGCTGACTGGCGTCAGGGGTGACCATGCCATTGCATCATGTGCACGATTGCATAATTTGCATTGTTTGTGCTTGCTGTACTTGTTTAAGCTATGCTTGTTGTATTTAGATGGCATACACATACAGGAGGGATTTGCTTTGTTTATAGTCTGGCGACCATTCAGGTTCGCGAAATTGTGACATCATACCCCGCAGGTGAATTTGATATGGGTACATTTTGCACGTAGTGTGCCGATCATATATTCTGGTTTTCCCTTTTGAGACTGTATCTGTTTTGTTTTTATGCTTCTATTGTATAATTTTTTTTACCGCTATACATATCTATCTGGTTATATATCCGCAGAGTCCCCCTGGACTCATAATCGTTTGCTTGTTTTTCCTTTTCAGGATGACGCCGCCAGGAGAGCCCAGTAGCTAGTCGCAGTCCCGTTGATATCGTAGCATCTTTATTTAGTTCAATTTTCTTTTGGTTATGGTTGGGATGTAATTCTCATTTAGTATATGTTGGTAGACCTGTCACCTATTGTTATGGTACTTGTCTATATTTTGCATCGTCGGTCTTCCCAGAGGGTATTTTGGATGTTTGCTTTTACAGTATAGGCGATGATACTCTTTTTGATAGTTGTTTATTTCTTTATTTATGTTATAGTTTGATATATATATGTGTGAAGGCCGTGGAGGCAATATTGTGTATGTATTGGTTTAAGATTGTCTGCCGTACAGGGGAAGTGTTGTCTGATTTCCGTCGGACAAGCAGCCCCTTGGGGAGGTGTTGTCCGCCGTACAGGGGAAGTGTTGTCCGATGTCTGAGTGTTTTGCCTTAGTGATTATCGCAGTGGATTGTAGGAGGTGGTGTTGGGTTATTGCCATATGTTTAGATGTTAAGTTCTGTGATAATTGGTACTATTCAGCTTTGTTTCTCTTGATCTGTTGTCGTGAGCTTTCCCTTTTGAATTGGAAATTAGTTTTGGGTGTTTGGATTTTGATCTAGCTTAGGGAGGAGAAGCATGCTCTGTTATGGTTGGATTGGAGACTTGCCGTGAGCTCTCTTTTGCTTAGGATTTGTTTTGGTGTTGAACTGGTGAAGTGTGTTCATGCTTCCAATTTGTGTCGTGTCACTTTTTGCTGTGGATTTTGATCAAGTGTTGTTAGAGGAAAACATGTTAAGGAGGAGCTGATTATTAATAAGGAGTTAATTAAAAGGTGATATAATTAGGATTAATCATAATATAGCTTGTATTTAGTTTAGCTAAACATAATTTGTATTAATAGCTAAATTTTGTCCTTGATACAGGACTTTGACTTTGGACTCGCACGGTTGATGGTGGGAGGTTCTCTCCAAGTATTTCTTGCTTGATTCTATAGTTTTTTTTATCTTAAATACATGGTTATTCTGGTATCTAAGTAGGTTTATTTATCTTAAATATATTTTGCTTGTATTTCCTGCTTAATACTTTTCTCCGCTTAGCCTTCGAGTTAAATCAAAGTTTTCATCTATACAGTCTCAACTATTGATTTCTGATCTAAAGAGTATCACTTGTACACGAGTATTTTAGAACCATCATGTGACCTACTAGGGCGTGGTTGACATTAGATATACCCTACCCAGTAGATTAATTGCATGTTTATTTATTATGGTATTGATTTGATACATGTATTTTTTATTGATTTCATGATGATTGATTTGATTAAGGTTATGTACATTTGTATCATACACCATCTTACATTATTGCATGCTGGTGGTTATTGGCTTCCTTGTGGTTAAGGTCGTCGTCAGTTATATAGTGGTCTGCCCACTCAAACACTGTGCAAGCAGCCGTCCTATTGTGCTACACTCAACCACTCAGGGGTGGTGGTAGATGTTGGAATAGTAGCCGGCAGTGACACCCCCCTCAGTTGTTTATGAGGGATAGGTAGACCCATGGGGTTTAGAGGTCACACTCCCCCTTGTTCTTGGGGTTTAGAGGTCACACTCCTTTTTGTTCCTGGAATAAGAGGTCACACTCCTCCTGAGGTCTTTGATATAGAGCGGTTGTGCTCCCCTTGTTACTGGAGTTTAGAAGTTGTTCCTCCTTGTTCTTGGGGTTCGAGATTGAGATTTTTCTCCCAGCATTCTGTCCACTGGCCACTCAGCGAAGATGGTTGTGAGAGTGCGTACGACGCATCTTGCATTTGTTTGAGCTATGATTGTTGCATTGATTGACATGCATATATGGATTATAATTTGAATTTGTTATATGATCTGGATCTGCTCAGTAGTACAAGCAGTTTACCGATATGTTATGGGGATTTTCTGACCATAACCCTGCATGTTATATGGATTTCAGGTATGTCTATTCGTATAGTTATGCTTTTGATTTATGTCCTATATTCAAGAGACTGTATACCGTTGCTTCTATTTGTTTAATTATCATGTTTATATTATGCATTTGTCTATCTATTATACCTGTAGAGTCCGTCCGGATTCACCACCGTTTATTTGCATTTTTGTTTCAGGTAGTTGATAGTTGTGTCTAGTGCCGCCAGGAGAGGATCCATATGCCCGTCCCTTAGCGTCGAGTAGTTTCTTTTTTGAAGTTGTTTCATATTTCCTTTATTGGACTTGTCTTTTATTTTTTATTCTTTAATGAACTTGTATTTATTTCCGAGGACTTTCAATTTGTTGCATTTATTTTACAGAATTTATTATGCTTAGTATTAACTGTATGGTTGTTTATTATTTTATTGCGGTTATGATTGTGTGGTTGCCAGCCGTGTGAGACTGTGCTTATATGTATTGTGTTGAGAGTGATGTAGACAAGCTTCAGATTGTCCACCGTACAGGAGAGATGCTGCCTAATTTTCGAGCAAGCATGGGCCCTGGGACGTAATAACTTTTGACTCGAATATCAAAATGAGACGATTTGTTTTTTTAATTATAAACCTCTAAACTAGTTTCGGTTAAAAAAAAATCAACCTCATTCTAATATCCGAGTAAAAAGTTATGATTTTTGAAAGTTTACTACAACGGCTACATAGTTGTAACAGCTACTGTAGAGTAGCTGCTACAACATATAGCAGCTAATAGCTGCTACAACGTATTAAACTTTCGAACACTATAACTTTTGACTCGGATATCATCATTAATTCAAAAAAAAATCGTCTCATTCTGATATCCGAGTAATCCGAGACAAAAGTTATGATTTTTAAAAGTTTACAATTATAGTAGCTATTATAGAATAGCTTGTACACGTTGTAGCAGCTACTCACAATGTGTAGCAACTATTCTCGGATAGCTGTTATTATTGAGTAGCTGCTACACTTATGTAGCTGCTACAATTGTATAGTAAACTTTCGAAAATCATAACTTTTGACTCGGATATCAAAATGAGACGATTTTTTTTTTTAATCGAAGCTCATCTAGAGATCTATAATTTTAAAAAAAAATCGTCTCATTCTAATATTAGAGTTAGAAATTATGATTATTTGGAAGTTTACTATATTATAGCAGCTATTGTCAATAGTTGCTATAGGTTGTAGCAACTATTGTGCAATAGCTGCTACAACGTGTAACAACTACTGTCGAGTAACTACTACTGATTTTTAAAATAAACACCACAGTGATTGATGCATGTAATCAAAGGACGGAGGAGAAAATTTTATTTTAATTTAAGAGGAAAAAGAGAAAAGTTGTTACATGCAGTTGAGAGAGGGGTCAAAACAATTAAGTTTTGGCTGCATCAGATCACCCACGTTGGATGTCGCTCACGATCGCACAGGAGGAGTCGGGAGGATACCAAATCTCTCTCTCTATATATATGTATATATATACGAGGCCTGTCTCTGTACCCGAATCCAAAAATCCTCATACTCGTTTATTTAATCGGGTCAAAAAAAAATCCCTCCATATCCTCCATCATTTGAGTTAGATATTAAATCCTTTATCGGATTCAGAGGAAATTATCATCCCTAGTGGTAGCACCACAGTCGTGGTCCATACTGAGCAACGAGGAAAATCAAGGCAGAACGATCCACGACTAGCACGCAGAACGTTCCACGGTCACGAATCATGTCAAGTCGCCGCCGCCCTTATTTTTAGGAAAATGTGTTAGCCACCCCTACGTTTTAGGAAATTATATTAGGGTTGCCTCACTTTTTACGAAATTATGCCAGGGGTCTAAAACTATTAAAGGAAGCAAAGGGTGACGGTTACACAACATCTAGTGATTAGGGGATCTCCATCGTTATAGGGGATAAAGGAGGAGGCCGCATCGAAGACATCAAAAGAGCTCTCAATGACTTGTATTTCTAACATTACAGAGCTGTCTTCTTTATTCTGGGATTATGGATTAACCTGATATTAAGTTGAATTGATGTTTGTGATTTCTTTCTTTTATTAACAATATATTCTATTCTTGATTCAGTTTTAGCATGCTTAATTGTGAGTTTATTAGCATATGTTTGCATATCTTAGAGGTCAGGGGATAAACTGAGAGGTGAACTATAATTCCAGATCTATAGAATTGGACTTGAGTGTTTAATCACGAAAGCAGTTCAAACTCTCTCGAGGATAACATTGGTTGTCACAAAGCATAAAAGGTTTATCCTGATTCAATTACCATGAGAATAGGAGTTGTGTTATGGTAGATACATCAGGGTATTTTGAGAGGAAACATCGGTTACGTTAGGATAAACCACCTTTAAGCATAATCTAACATTGAAATAAGAGAGGGAATCTGATGTGGATGCCTTTGATTGGACACCAATATAATGGGAAGCAATAAACCACCTTTAAGCATAATCTAACATTGAAATAAGAGAGGGAATCTGATGTGGGTGCCTTTGATTGGACACCAATATAATGGGAAGCAAATTGCTAGCAGTGGATAGCTATTGTTTGAGGAAAAATAAATAATCTGCTACTACCTAATTAGTTACTACTAGAAGCAGAAATAAATAAAAGAGGCCTAGTTAGCTCCCCTATTTTACTACTACCTAATTAGTTACTGCCAAAAATAGCTACTGCTATAAGCAGAAATAAATAAAAGAGGCATACTTATCTTTTCTATTTTTAATTCTTGTTTCCTTTAGGCTATGTAATTGACTCCTTATATAAGGAGTGTTATTATCAATAAAGAGAGGAAGAAAAATTGAGTAATTGGACTCTGTCTAGGATGAATCCCCCCCTCTTTTCTCTTTCCCCTACTTGCGTGTTGCATGATCAAGTCCAGATCTGGATCCCCGAGACCATAACAACTTGCTATTAGAGCCGATCATGGGTGATATGGATCCTATCGCATCCAAACTCAATGCCTTTATGTAAAGATTAACCTCGCAACAACAAGTTTTCATGGAGCAGATCACCTCCCGCTAGCGAGGACTAGAGGAGCAGATAGTCGAGTTATCCCGTATTGTTCAAGAGACAATATGACTACCGGCGCCCACCGCGAACAACCCTACCAGTATGGAGTGCGGCCCTTCCATAGCCTCCAAAGTCAGACCTAAACAGCCAACCAACAACACCATGGTTCCGCGGTACTCGAAGTTGGAGTTCCCCATCTATTCTGGAGAAAGGGATCCACTGGGCTGGGTTAAAAGGTGCGAAAATTCTTTGTCAACCAAAGGACCACAGAAGCCGACAAGGTTGACCTTGCTGCCTTCCACTTGGTAGGGGAAGCCCAACTTCGGTATGATCAGATGGAACAGGAAAAGCCAGATATGACTTGGAAGCAATTCAAAGACCATTGTCATATCCGCTTTGGGTTGCCTATGAGCAACAACCCTCTGGGAGAGCCAACAAATCTGAAGCAGACAGGCTCGGTAGAAGACTACCAACGACAGTTCCAATCCCACCTTGCCCGGACCTCAAACCGCAAACCACGATAACAGGTTGACTTGTTCACTACGGGCCTAGTCGAAGATCTCCGTATCGACATCGAAATGCAGCCTGGAAACCTAGGCATTGCAATGAATATGGCCAGGGTATTAGAACGGAAGTAATGCTTCCATCGAGGCGAGAGGCCACTACATACGAATTGAGGGGAGACCACAACCAAGCTCAACACCAACAATGGAGGCCCTCCTTTGGCCAAAACCAAGACAACGGGGACATCAGCAAGGAGACTCCACCTGCTTCATTCTTCAAGAGTCTGACCCGCGCCAAGATTGGAGAATAGAGAGCCAAGGGTTTCTGTTTTAATTGTGATGAGTCCTAATCTACGGGTCATAAGTGTAAGTGTCGGTTCTAGATTGAAGTGCCTGATCATGACGGGGAAGGTGAGCAAGAGGGGAAAGTGGACCCGAAAATTCCCTCAATGCTATTAGTGGTATTATGCACTGCTTTCGAGCTTGAGGACAAGCTCAAGATCGACGGGGGAGTGATGATGTGGATCCCTTTGATTAGACGCCAATATATTATGAAGCAAATTGCTAGTGGTGGATAGCTATTGCTTGGGGAAAGGAAACAATCTTGTACTACCTAACGAAGGATTAACCTGTTGATTCACATAAAATAGCCAGGAAAATCTCAAAAAAATTTAAAAAATAGGATTATTCACACAGAATAGGAAAATCTTAAAAAATAACACACTCAAAAATTTTTTATTTATCATCAATTTCCTCCTAACCAAAAACTACGCCGTATTTATTGAAGAGTAATGATACACACAGTGAAAGTGAATGTCTCGGTGAAAATTTTGACCGTCAATCTGAGACATTCACTGAGGCACGAGTGACGATCAAAGTTTTCACTAAGACATTCACTTTCACTGCGCGTATCATTTCTCTTTATTGAACGACCTACAATAATCAAATCTAAGAAATGTTTCCAAAAATGAAAAGTACATATCAAAGGAAATAAAAATATAATATCATGCCTAAGGAATAAAAAAATAAATTCGAAATCAAATTTCGATTTTCCTAGATTAATTTATTGCCAAAATAAAATTTTACCAAAAACGAAAGGAAAAAAAACATGAATTTTAATTTCTAACCGAAAGAATTTGCCCAAAAATCCACAACAACGGACCTTGGGGTGATCCGAACGAGCCAAAAAGGCATCTTGCATCGCATTAATAACCCTATTAACTCTAATACCTTTGGCAATTTTATATAAAAACACTCTATCCTTTCTTCAACAAAAAATTTAAAGTTATATTACACATTAGGTATGGACAGAATTTTTACCTCAACATAGTAACTAAATGCAAGTTTGCTGATCAGCAATAAAATCCAGAAAAGAGTATATCTGTCAAATTGTCACAGCAGCCACAATATGTCAAGAAAAAATCATTTATGAACAAACTAGATACAACTAGCTTACTTGAGAAGTGAAAGCATGTCCTCGTGCATGCCTCTTCCTACATATAACTTGGGCTGAGATACATAGAGTACTATAAGAATTTATCCAACATTGGCAACAAAATGCTTCTGAGCAATAGGAAACACTTGCCTGTGCCCACCACATGAGCAAAATAAAAACACGTGAATTAGAGAGTTCAACACTTCTCCGCAATGGTGGAAGCAAGAACAACAAAGCAGAAAAAATATTTGGTATCGTGTATATGATAATGGCATAAGTATAAAGTGACTGATTTCTCCAATTCCCAGCCCAATTGCTGAAGAGTTTGATAAAACCTGTAGGATTTTCAATTGAGCCAGAGTAGCTTGCTGAGAGAATTATTATCCATGCAGTTGCTACTGCAAATTTCAATAGATATCTAAGTATTTGCGTGTATTGCATGCTTCCCCATGCCTTCCAGCTAAGAATGATATCCAGAGCAGCTGGAAGGTTCAAAAAACATAACCAAGGAAAGATATTTCAATGAAGTACCATGACTGCAGGTTCAACAAAATTTTATAAGTTCAGAAGACAAAATATCATCGCATAAGACTACTAGTACCTTGGAAAAAATTTAGGAATGCTGCAGTTATGAAAATAGTCAATACCCTTCTAAAGACATCTGGGTCGAAGAATGCAGTAAGTGATCCTGAGGGACTCCATGCAATGATGAGCATGGCCTGAGGGGATGAAACAGCATTACGGAAATCCATTAACAATGTGTCTTTCCAACCACAACAATTCCAATAATAAAACACAAATTACCTGGAAAGCCAGTATGAAGAATGCCCACATACGTTCAAAACTTCTAAATAAATGCCAAAATGTACGAACTTCAACAAAATTTGTTTTGAGCCTTCTTCTTCCAGTAATATTTTGGTCATGCTGCTGGTAGAACATTCACAGTACAGAATGAATAGATATGCAACTTAATTTCATTAATCATGGTAGAAACAATCGCTATCGCTTGGATCTGTTTATTAAAAAGATAATCACCACAACAGTAAGACAGTTGATGATAATTACTGCAATTCAAACTTCAGTTGATGATAATTACTGCAATTCAAACTTCAAAGTCATTTGATACCTCCGAGTGAAATTAAGAGTGCAAGTCATTTGATTCTCTAAAGTGTAGGTCGTTTCATTCAAATTTAATTAAAATTTAGCATAAATTTATATATATTTTAGTTTCTACAAGTCAATCAAGTCTTGTTGTTTGAGGGGTGAAAAAGGCCATTCAACATGTGCTGCTCAGCTCCAAGCCTTATTTTGTGTCAACAAGTCACATGAGACTAACCAGTCCAGTAAAGCATAAAGAATGTGAAAAACTAAAGCGTAATAGTTTACCACATATCTTGTGTTAACATGTACTTGAAATTTTTTGTAACTTCAAGGTGTCAAACAAGCATTTTGACCCAAATTTTGAAGTTGCATAACAAGCTGCACCTTGTGCTGTTATGGTATGGATTATTGTCATATCACTATTTACTAATCAAACCAAAAGACCTGTGATACTGGTATCAGTCAGATATTTTTTGTCACCACAGGGTGTCACCACAACACATTGGATGTGAGACTATTTCCTCATTTGGAATCAGAGACAAGGTTAATCCCTCCTAACTATCATAACTATTGTGGTACAGATTGAACCTCGCACATTGGTGGAAAGTCCTCTGGATCTAATTCAGACTAATTAGCAATTGATTTCATAGTAGCCTTTTATGACATCAAGATTTGAATACATTTTTAAAGATGTCTAACATTGTAATGTTAATAGCACTTTAAGAATAATTAGGGGTGTGCCTACAGGATTAAAATCATGTTTGGACTACAAATTTTAGATTATGTTACAAAATTATAGGTTAGATTCAATCGAGAGTTAATCTAGTCATCAAAGAATTAATATATCTTCTTCATTTAACTCTCTATCAAAGTAAGGATACCTCAAAAACTAAAAAAGAAAAGAAAGAAAAGTTTCGCAAAGACAAAATGGAAAATTATTAAGGGTTGTAAAGAGAGAAATTAAGATTCCAGTAACTATTCTTTTGATAAGCAGTTAACATGTGATAATGTTAGAGAGGAGACTAAGTTGTAAAAATACTTGATAGAAGAAAAGGAGGGTAAAATAGAGACAATGACGAACCAATTTTTAATATTGCAATGAGAGAAGAGAGAAGTGTTGCCAAGAAAAGTAAGATTAGAAATTCAATGTCCTCCCTTGTTAAGTACTGATTTTTATAAAGAAAAAAAACTATTAAATTTAAAATTTGTTAAAATCCTGGATGGATACAAGTAATCAAGCCGAATCGTTGAACACGAAATGACAGCGTTGAGTTAAAATCGAATTGGATTTGAATTGAATCCATCGGATAGGTGCAAAGATAAGGATTAGGCGAGTTCAAACTGAGATCCATTTGCAAGGGCGGAGGCAGCACAAGCCCAGCATGGGCAGCCCGAACGCAAACAAAAAATACTAAAAAAATTAGGCAGATGACGCAAACGACGCAAAAAAAGAAAATGCAGGTGCTTGTTCATTTTGGCTTGTTACAACAATCTTTGATGCATGCATGTTACTAACTGACATATTTTTTTTGCGATCCCAACTTCTTTACAAAATTTCATTGTACTTCAAATAAACAAAAACACTAATTTTTTATATTTTGTTTTTTTTTCCTGTTGTTGGACCTGGCTATGGTTAACTATCCTTGAGCACCGAAACCGCTCTTAATTTTATGATCTCACCTCTAATATTTGCTTTTTCCTAACTGAACAACATAACAAGCATCTGCATTATTCCGAAAGCAAGATACATGTTGCTACACTTCTTTTCTTGTTGTGTTTCCCATACAAGTATAAGAAA
Organism: Boesenbergia rotunda; assembly: GCA_024364735.1. NCBI lineage: Eukaryota > Viridiplantae > Streptophyta > Magnoliopsida > Zingiberales > Zingiberaceae > Boesenbergia > Boesenbergia rotunda. Next base: position 114,590 of record JAGFNQ010003768.1, read on the forward strand.
ACAATTTGGCAAATGACGCAAAAAATATTAGACAGATACACATGACACGGCTTACGAAGCAAAGAGCTTAGCATTACTGTCGGGCTTGCTGCTGGAACTAGACCGAGGGAGGCATCCTATGCAACGTGTCATCGGCGGTAGCTACAATTTGCCTACACTAAACAATATCCTAACTCTGCCCTATCCATTTGGACTTGATTTGCTCAAATTATGATGGAATCAAGTTTTAAAAGGGTTAAATTGATTGATGGATTTAAAACGAAATAGGAAATTTTCATGGAAACTTTTCTTTCCTCTCTTTCTTATTTTTCTCTCCCACGCGTGTGAACCTGCTCGCCGTCTGTTCTCCTCTCTTTCCTTTTTTTTTTATATGGGCTTCTCTCCCACTGCCTCACGTGCCAGCCCTCTTCCACGCTCTAGCTCTCCTCTCCTCTATATTTCTCCCCTTCTTCTCTTGATAACAGCAGCAACCCTTTCCCCTCTCCTTCATCCTCTACAATAGCAGCAGCCTGTCCTCCATCAAGTATTGTCTCTTTTCAGCCATCTTCTGGCGGGCCAACAGCAAGCTTCTTTCAAGTTTTTTCCCAACCTGCAGCAGGTTATACTTGTCATTTTTTTTAAGCAAGAACAGTAGTTTTCTTCTCTTCTTCCAGCCAGCAAAACAATTGTTTTTTTTTTCTCCCAGCCCACAACAGTCGGCTCTAACCCTCCTCTTCCGGTTTCCTGGCAACCAACCAGCAGTCCTTTCTCCGCTGCCCTCTTCCAACTACAGCAAGTATTATTGCTGCTGTTCATTGCAGCAAAGTACTCAATTGGTTGGAGTGCTTCGTATCAACGAAATGCCTCCGTGGTATCATCAATCAAAGGAAAATTTCACGGTATATTTTATTTTAATCGATTTCTGTTTAGGTTGGATAAATAAAGTTGTGATTAAATAGTAGTGGAGGTCTCATTTAGAAATGGAGAATATTATGAGGTAGCGAGATAAAAAATGACTTCGAGTCATAATGTTCAAATTTAATTTTATTATTCTTATTGGATATCATTTTTAGTATTTTTGTTATTTTCATATTGTACCTGTAGATATGAATGCGAGTGGAGCATGATGGCATGCCAACACTCGAAACTTTTATTGTATATAGAAGCATGAGTACAAAATATCCTTTGACTTTCATATATTTGTTCTTCTACCATAGAGGGGTCATGTGATCTCGCAACCGTCGTGAGGCGTCACGTGACGCCGCGGTTGTTGCAGAGGGGTCGCGTGACCCCGCGGCCGTTGGGAGGGGTCGTGTGACCCCTGCAGTCGCCGCTGAGGGGTCGCGCGACCCGCGGCAACACTAAAATCGTGCAAGCTCGCAATGTCGCAAGTGGTGCCAGATTTCGGGTTTTTTTTAATTAAAACTTAGGTTAATTATTTTAATCAACTCCTACCTATGATGGGGATAATCTAAAGAGACTTTATTAAACCCTAATAAAATTATCTAATTAATTTTATATTTCATTTATTTTAATTTAAAAAAATATAATAATTTATTTATTTATCTATTTCCATTTTTTTCTTTTTAAAAGAATATTTTTTATATTGTTTATTTTTTAAATATTTATGTTAAATATTTTATTTTTTAATTAATATATTTTTTATTTAAAAATACCAAAATTATATCGGCACGGTACGATACAGTACCGAAACTATATTGTTCCGGTCTAGGACCGTCAGCACGGATCAAAATTTTAAACCTTGATAACATCTCTAAGAGAGAAATATGTTGAAAAGAGATTCAATTACCAAGGGTTGCTCTGACAAAGTTAGATGCAAGGAGAGATAAAGTAAATGTTAGAAAAAAGAGAATAAAGTCTAGCTTGATTCCAAGATAAAGAAAAAAAAAAGATTAATCAAGTTGGGTAACAACGAACCTGGGGTGATCGGTCCGACCCCACGGAAGTTTCCAACTAGCTCGGGAAGCGCTCGCGGTGGGCGGTCCAGAAGCCCAACATCCCACGATTGCGCACCCCATTTGAAGAAAAAATTTATGCAAAATTTGCCCTAGTTAAGGATCAAACTGCGAGTGCTTGGGAGAAAATTAGTCACCCTTTTGCATAGCCCCGAGGGCTTGATTCCAAGATAAAGAGATATTAGAAAACGAATAATATAAATTTGATGTTTTAGCTGAGCATCATGTGGCGGTACAATCTGGTGGCGAAAGGGGAGAATGATTAAGAAAAAAATTGATGAAGAAGAAGAAATCGACAAGAAGGAAAAAATCAGAATCAATAAAATAGGGTGAGGTATGGATAATACGCAGATGACACATTTGAGAAGTGGGGGAGGAAGAAGAAGAGAAGGTGAAGAAGAAAAAAATATATTAGATGAAGAAGAGGAGGTCAAATGAGATAAGGCTTGGTTGTTGTTGTTGTTGTAGATGAAGAAGAGGATTCACCAGATTATTGGTTGAACCATATAAGAATCAAGAAGACTTCCATACTATGTCATTCTCACCAACCATCCCCCGGTGTGGTTCCAAGCATCCAACAATTTTATGATGAAATCCCCATTTTTATCTTTGTCATCATAGGAATGGACTTGAGATAGGCAGTAATTAACACATAATCATTCAGACAATTATTCCAAAAGATGACTAGATGACAGAAGTTGATGATGAATAGGAATCCAGAAACACATCAACCTAAGGCAAAGATAGGAAGACTTGAGATAAACCATAAAAACACCATACCAATGGCATTTTCATTTCCAGCTTCCTGTTTAGGAATACAATACTGCCTCTTCCACTTTTAAGAATCTGTTGTTTCTATTTGAGAAATCAACATTTTTCACCTCCCTTTTTATGAAATATTTTTGCTCCTTTTTTTCTGTCAATGTACCCTTGTAATCTCTTCTTAGAGGCTAACCCCTTTAGAAAAGACAGCAGCCCTATAATCGGCTCCAATCTTGGGTTTATTCAATGCTATGATTGCATCTGAACCAACTTGAGTTAGTTCTGTTCTCACTAGTGCTTGTGTGCTGTTCATCCATATAACAAGGAGGCAGTGCACCTCATGGGAAGCAAAGTCAAGCTTAACAGATCCAAAGGAGAACGTCGGCACTAGAAGACATGGTGTGAGATGCAGGAGCACAAACAGGATACGATGATGCTCAAAATGGGGACAATATGTAGGGAAGAATGTATTTGATGTCCATTAACAAAGTTGCAAGTTAGTCGATGAAGGTCTCTGCAATTAGAGAAGGCACAAGGAGTAAGCACAGATGAATCAGTCTTTTATGAACTAGTATTGTGGGAGCAGCGTGAATATAACTTGATGAGGTCTTGTTGCAAAGGCTATTGTCCCCATTTAAAAGATGTTAAAGAAGGAAGTCATCCCCTACGAGTGGGTCATGGAGACAAGCAAAGCTTTTGTTAAGGTCTCTATTGAGGAAGTTGAAACAAAGGAAATAAGTCCTATTAGAGTCAACTGGATCTTTAGTGAATGCAATTGTATTAGTAATAATGGCATGTTGTTGGATGAAAGGATCCATTTGATTTGCAATACAGTTGATCAACAAGAGGTAAAGGAGGATGTTTTGCACAGTGGAGAATTGCAGTGGTGCTGACTAGGTGAAATAGAGGAAAGAGGAGACGGTAAATAGTGATTATTAGAATAGAGAAGGGAAGATAGAAACTTGTTGTGAAGAAGAAAAGGAGTTGTTATCATCATGTGAAATACACAGCCTCACTATTATAGGAAAAGAGAAATTCTAACCTTAAGAGAGAAATCATTTTGACACCAAGTTGAGAGGGACAAGATTATATTTATCAAAAGAGAACTAATACATGTGTACAAAACACATAATACCTCCGTGACTAAATATTTCATGTGGGACGTGTTGTATCCACTTGAGAGGAAAGGAGGCCAAACGAAAGAGAGGAGGAAAATAAACCTTTGTCTAATTTGTTGGTGGAACAAAAAATAAGGTAAATAACAAAACAACTTGATTCTGTTTTAATTCTTTCCAAAAGTGGGTGGACGAGAGGAGAAAGAGAGAAATGTTGAAAAGAGTAAATTAACCCTGCATGTCTTAGAAATGACAAGATCAAAGGTTTAAAGTTATTATTTATCTTATATCCTCTTCTTTCATTTCTTTTCAACTAGACAAACAAATAAAATCTCTTCCTTTCTTCCTCTCTTTCCTCGAATAGTCTTCATTTCTTTCTCCTCTTCCTAGCTCAAGTAGACAGTCTTAACTTGTACCCATGTAGCGATTAACCTACGATCTCCATGACCATTAGTAGTGTCAAGGATACTTATCTTAAGGTCTGTAACCCAGAAAAATCCAACAGTGCCTGATATACACATCAGTGAGTACCCACATTTACCAAGCAAATTCCCCTAAGTATTGGAGCAACATGATACAACAGAGTAGCACTTACATGCATTGGAATGTCATATTGGTGATTATACTTGATACTAGTTTGAAATCTAGAAAGAAATGCTGCTGTATTGTCAGCATCAAAATTGTGGAGCAAGTTAATCTGTAGAAATTTATTTCGTAACCATATTCTCTCTACTCAAGATCTTTTAAGAATGACAACTGGCAAACTGAACTATGCAACTTGCTTAATGCAACTTGCTTAAAGAGCTTACGCAAAAAATTAAATATTTCGCTAACAAAAAACCATCATTCTACTTGGGTATGAAGATAACCTCAGATTTTGTGGCCCCTGAATGCATAAAAAAATGTGCTTGGGGATTAATTGGCCAACGTAAATCATCAAAGCACTCTTTTGACCTGCAGTAGAGGAATTACTTTGAAAAACACTTGAGTAATAGAATTTAAACTAAAAAGTTACTAACCAAAAATATTCATTCAGATCATCATAGTTTCTCCATCTTGAATGGCTGACGCTACCGTGTTTGCTCCTTTGGACTTCCTGCCACATTGAACATAACAGACATCTCATTATGTATAGGTAGTTACAAAGTCGACACAATTGGGAAGATTCAGGTCGCTAATAACATAATAAACACTCAACTTATGTGAGGCAAATACAAATACCTTTACCAAAACCTTATAGATTGGAGTCACAATATTCTGCAGAAATGATTCTTCTTCGCCTTGATATATAGGTTCAAAGTAAGCACCAGTGACTGAATGAACATTACTGTTTAAGATTCCATCAAGCTCATTCGCCATCTTATTTGATTTATCAATAACAAATTATAATTAATTACCATTTGACAGACATGAAAAAAATATAACAAGAAATTTGAAGGTTGGAATTTGATGGCAAGTATTAAAAAAATATAACTGATGAAAATAACCAAGTGTTAGTATCAAAAGAATATAAATACCATGTTGGCAAGAATAAACAAGTTATATATAGCAGTGTACTGTTATACTATTTATTTTATTTGTTTGTATAACATTTTATTGATGCAGCATGGAAATTGTATTCAAGCACAAAAGAAATAAATACATGTTATTTATAGATCATTTCAATTCTCAAAGGCATTTAGGGTTTTTATGTACAGTTCATGGATCCAAACCACATTGAGCCCACATTGGTTGGACTTAGATGAAGGCCTTTTAGATGAGTTTCTTTGTTACTTCTAGAGAATCTTTCATTTTTAGTTGTTATTTAATTACAAATTCTGGAGTCATATTTTCTGAGAAAACCTTACTTTTGAGTTGCTCAAATGAAAATACGATTCAGTCATTGCACCATTAAGAGTTATATTAGGAGAGCTTAGTATATGTTCATAATGAGTTTAAATATTCAGATTTCTGCACTCTTATAGATTATAATACTTCATTTACAAAGAAGTGTCACAACTATGCTAGAGGATACAAAATGGAACGGCATCCTTAATTACAAAGAAGATGAGATCATGGTAGGAGAGAGAAAGTGTAGACGAAGACGAGAGGAGAAAGATGGGGAACAGAAAGAGTGGTGAGAGAAAAGATACCAACTATACCACTAAAAATACAGGCATATGCCGCAGCTGTTTGTGACAGTTTTGTTACATATTGCAATCTGCAAGCATCACAAAGGCACAATAACACTGTGAGTAACCATTGCAACAAACCTAATTTTTCACCGAAGCTAGAGGCTGCTGAGGTAGAAATTACGATGAAATATACCTTTACATGTGTCACAACAGCATAGCGATTGTGTTGCTACAAAAATTATTTTAGTATTGCATGTGGTTTCAATATTTGTACCAAATTTAAGTTAGGATATATCGTGATTTCACATGTGTATCATGATAACACGTGTGTATCAAGTATGCAGGCACAATGAAAAAGATTAACAGTTGTTAGCAAAAGTCCAAGTGGATTGAGGACAACTGAACTTTTGACAAGAGAAGTTCAGACAGAATTTGGAAGTCCAACAGGTGTTGACAAATGAAATTCTAATAGGTCAAGGTGGACCAAATACTAAGCAAATGAAAGAAGATTCAAAGGTGATACCTCTTGGCAAACGAGAAGTCTAGGTAGAGTGAGAATGGTATGATGCTAAAAAAAATCCAAGAGGTGAACTCTTAGCAAGTGAGATGTGAGAGAGCGACCTATAACTTTGGCATGGGTAGCTATCTCATTTAGGCGATGACTTGACCAAGAAAAGGTGTTTTAGGATAAAAGTGAATGGAAAAACTTGTGACAAATTAACCTCTACTCCAAGTCAAGTCCATTGGTGATAACAAACACAGATTTTTAGATTTAAGTATTGTAAATGTTAAACGAGATAAAATCTTGGTTAGTGGACTAATAGGCTATTGAGTTAGTAGAAGATTTAGTCAGCCCATGATAGAGTCGCAATAAAATTTTGATCAGTCAATTGATGGCAAAGAGCAATGAACTATGGTATGTAGCAATCAGTGGATGGCTCAGTCACTATTCGGGATATTGGCTATGGTCAGTCAATGGATGGTAATAGCAGCCAATTGATGATATAGTCTGCAAATAATGTCTTCAACAGATAAAAATGATGAGTTTTTGATTTAGTGGATTTGATTACGACTTTATATGGTCCGATCATGGCAAGTGTGAATTGCATCTATAAAAGCTAATCTAAGGCATCTCAAACATAACATCCAAATGTGCTCCATTCTCAATAAGATTTTGCGGTTTTCAAATTTGTCACAATAATCGCACATGCCTTAAACACAATTCGTTTCCTTGTCCCTCTCCAACAAATTCAGTTATGCTTCTCCACTACAACAACTTATACTCTCTCTTGTGACCCCTCTAGCTACCCATCCCTTTCATAAAACCTAAATCCTATCATCCTTCCTCATTTCCTCGCTTCTTCCAACTGATTATAAAACCCATCAACCATTAAGGGTATAAACAAGTTGAGCCGAGACTCTATTCAAGCTTGTTTATTAAAAACCTTAATTGAGTTCGAGCACACTCGAGTTCAACTAATAGTGTTGTTATCCTTATAATTTAGGTAAAATGTTTATCTGATACATGAAAACTTATATGATATTTCCTATTATCATATTATGAATAATTTAAGATTATAAAATTTTATATATTACTATATTTGTATTTGAAAAAATTAAGAAATGAATTTATAATTAAATTTTAGACAAGTTAATAAATAAGTTTATTCATAAATTATTCATGACCTTTTAATGAGCGTTAACAAACCAAGCTTACTAATGAATAAACTTATTTATTTTATATATTATTTTACTATTATGCGAACATAAACATCCTTTATTATTCCAAACACTAAGATTGTTCACTACCATGTGGTTAATTTTCAACCATATTAGCCACCAACCCCCCTTCACTCCCTCTCTAGGCGTGCGCCACCACCTCATCTTTTCCTCCATCTCTCTCCTTTCTCCCTCTCTGATTGTCAAAGCAATGACCCTTTGCCACTTTGTGTGGCAATCTGTAATGTTGACCCTCCTCCCCAACGACAGACATATTTAGAGAGTATTTTCGCATTGTATTAATTTAGATTTGTTATTTTTTAGTTGGCACCAAGTATCCAGCTCTTTGAACCGACTAATTTTAGGGTTACCAGTTCAGCCTCATGGAAGTTTCCCACCGGCCACTAGGGTAAATCGAGAAGTGCTCATAGAGGCTTATCCAAATAACAATCATTCTTAGATCTACTTCTCACTGAAGGAAAATCTCTTGCAGTGCGCCACAGTTGAGATTCGAACTTTAGATTCCTTGGTTATCCATTGGAGGGTCTAACCATTACACCATTGCCCTGGAGGCTAATTTAGATTTGTTATTGAACTTAGAATTGGAATGAAATGTTAGTTTAATTCGTTATTTTTGTTGTTAACATAGAATTAATCCAAAAAGAATTTTGTTTTTATATGAAATTATTTATTTTCCTTTTGAGGGTAAAATATCACTCATCCTTCATCACAAGCAACTTTACTGCAATAGAAATGCATACAAAAAATAATGATATATAAAAATTTTAAATTTTATTCGTGATGAAGGAAAACAATCATAAATGAACAATTTTGCATTAAAATATCAAATAATTCATTTTCTCCTATTAGGGGCAAAAGTCATCAATCCTCCGTCATAAATAGCACACTTATATCACATGAAAACGTTCACAATTAATACTACAATTGTAATCAAACAATAAATACATCAGAATGATTTAGCTTTGAGAATGACAATGAAATTGTTCATTTTTTATTTTGAAGGCTATTGTCACCCATCTTTTATTACAAACAAGAATCCTTTTTGCAAAAAAAAAACAAAAAGTTACTTGGAAACTATAAACTTTCCCCTTTAATAATTATCAGAGGTGCACAACTCTATAATTACTATTTTTTACTCGATCTAAAAATTATAGCACAATGAAAACAGATACAATCATGTATCTCTTTACAAAAAAAAAGTCTTTTAAAATCTCATCCGCATAATTCTTTTTGGTTAATGGTATGATTTAATTCATAAAATGAACATAATGTTAGCGAACAAGTTCGATAATCAGATCAATACGAATTTTATGTTTGTCAGATGCTAAAAATATAAAAAATAATCAAAGCAATCATAGTATATTTTATATGGTAAATAAAATAAAATAAAAACCATGATAAGAGGAATTAAGGTGTCTTTTATTATCAGTTGTTATGTAAAATTTGCCTACATAGAATCCATAGACCTTTGTACAAAGTTTAGACCCACCACTTAGACTAGAGATCCATTTTTGACATAATAATATTGTTTAATTAATCAACACATGGTAATTATATAGATATAATTGCCCCTGATGAAACTTGATGTTCCATATGTGACACTTATATTTTTTATCGAAGTGACGACATTATTCTTATCAATATTAAAGCCAGAATTAACGGTTGAACAGTTTGGGCATCATGAAATGTACAGGGTAAAAAATGTTCTACGAAGGTTATGGATGTTATTCACCCTGGATAGTGACAACACGTTACTATGTATTATGAAATGATAAAAATGAAGAAATATTTTAGCCATAAAATATGATTTTTAATAATAATTACATCCCAACTGAACTTTCTCTATTTGGAATTTCAGATTGTATTTTACATTCTTGTAAACAGAGCATTGGATGAAAATTTTAGTATGCGTTAAGCAAGAGTCAATAATGTATAAAACTACACTTACATGATGGAATATGTAGCAAAGGCATTCAGGCATAAACCGAATACTTGAAGCCTCACCCCAAATAAGGAAGTACAAACCAATATAAAGAAGTTCCCGTTGTTGTGCGTCCACATGAATGACACCAGAAGCCTCAAATCCGGAAGGCCTGTTTGAATATTGTAAAATATAGATTTAAATCATGTGGTTTAATTTGCATGCTGTCTTGAATTATCCAACTAATTATATATATTATATATAACTCACTTGATGTTAGAAGGGCAATGCAAATAGTCACACCATGAATGATAATTCTTAAAAACTTTCTCTGCCAGTTCACTCACAGTCGTACTAACCAACTGTAAATAGAAGGGGTGAGCTATAAATGCACATAAAAGTAAACATGCTAAGCTCTGGGCATAGGAATACCATTGCGGGAACATAATTACCAGTGAATAATCATCCTGGGTTCTTTTCCTTACGTCAATATTTGCAAGTAACAGAACCAAATGTTCTCGTTGATTCGCAACATTTCCTTGCTGCACTTACAGAAATTGTATTTGCTGGTTTATCAACTGAATAAACAAAAAATAGGGACAGTAGAATTTGCACAGAAGAAAGATTGCGTTCATAAAAAACTATGCTCTTTACTTGAAAACGAAACACAAATCCAAGCCAGTCTAGCAAATCATGAATAGAATGATCCCCATCGTCATGCACCAAGGTATTATTAGTTCGGTTTTGTGAATTTGACTGTAATCTGGGTCTTGGAAGGTTATCCACTTTACGCAATGCAGACAATGCAGCTCGTATCTGTTAAGGACTACAATGTTAAAAGGGAAAAGAAAAAAATTACAGTGCCCTACACAAGCAAGAAGAGAAATATATAGGTAAGCCACCTCCGGAAGCTCCATGATTTCAGAAGCACCAGAAACATGAAGAGGAAGAATGTTGTACTGTGCAAAGCGACCTTTTTTTCTCTCGACTTCTTTGGCATACCTATTTATCTGCAAGCATGGATTCAGTTACTGTCTTAGTGTTTTCTATATTCATATTAGATAGAAAATATACAAAATGTCAAATGAGCATGTATACTCCAAAAATTCAAGACAAACCTCATCCTCTACTCTGTCAGAAGGTACCACAGTCTTCAGAACATCATATAGCACAGATAAAATTTGATAATGTTTAGCCATATCCGCACTGTACAATCATAGATTGGCATGTGGTAATAAGATGTAATAGTATTTTATAGAAAAGATTGATGATTATTACAATAATCAAAAAGTTGATAGTCTTACGGTTTTATTTTGGCAGAACCTTCCTTGATGTTAGTTTCATAGTAACGCTGATAGTACTTTTGTATTTCTTTTGGATCATTTCTAGCAAGTTGTGGCTTTGTTTCGGCTTCATCCTGCAGTCAAATGAGAAAATAAATTTAACAAGATTACTAAAGACCAATGTATCTCATGTACACAAGTAGAAGAACAATGATCTGGCAAGTACTTGTTTAACTGTGCTAGTTAGAAAAACTGCCTCCCACTCAAATTAAGGTAGGATATATGCTAAAACCATTGTGTGATCAGACAAAGATCAGTAAGATATAACACTTTTGACAGAAAAGAATAAAAATATATGCTAGAATGGTTCAAAGTTATATTGATGTCAAGCCTGTATAAAGTGAGAAGCCCTTGTTCCATTCCAGAACCAAAATGGAGCACTGTATCAGAACACAACACCATCTTTCTCACAAGTCACATCAGCCTTCTCGATCTCTTCTTTGGCAAATCCTAACTAGATTTGTCAACTTGGAACCAAAAGGTAAAATAGTGGAAAATATGTAGAGCTTACCTTGAATCCTAACTAGATGTGTTGAATCACTTACCTTGAAAATTGCCCCCAATAAAACTGTATGACTAGCTTATGGAATTTTCACTTCTATGATATGACAACGACAAAAAATATCTAGAACTTTCTTCAAAACTTTTATGCTAATATAGTGTGCCACTGTGCCAAAACTTTGCTTCGAATTATCTTGAACAACAATTTTTTTTTCTTCCATTACTGGTGCAAATTTATAGAATATTACTTGAATCTTCAAAATAAATACCAAACCACTAAATGGAAAGCAAGAACAAATTTAAAACATACAAACAAATTTTTCCATATAAAAATTAAGTCATGCCCTGACAAAAAGCAACAGTCGTGTATTCACGTATACAAATATTACCCCTCCATCATCATTTACTACTAATTTAATTTAACCATCTGAACCTCCTGCAAGATGTTATGCTAATCCTGCTATGGGATATAACAAATGGTATTTAAAACTACTATATATTACAACATAGAAATAGGTAAGCTTGGACTGAATCTTGAAGAATCATAATCTGGAACTTCGCACCATGACTTCTTAATATAGAACTAGAAATAAACTACAAATAAATTTGGCAAACATGGCCAAGAAGTTCAACAATATTTATTGTGGAACATAAAGTGCTCCACGTTCCTAGTTTTGCGTTGATGGATGTGGTAGTCCACATGTGCTTATATTGAGAGGAATCCACTCCCAAATCATTTTGGATGGAACAGGCTCGCATTTGAAATCAATTTGGAAAATTCTTAAATAAAGTTCAATAATGATGGCATAAAATTCATGCAATAAACCACAAATAGTTGGGACAAGCACGATAGCGACAATATTGATGAATGTGTTAGCGATAGTATCATAAAGATAATTGGATTAATTGATTCAGTGCTATGTAATTGCATACTATGATTATTTTTTTCATAAAATTACTAGATTGCAATAAAAGATTCTAATAGTGATAGTATTTTAGCAATAGATACTAATCTTCCTCTATATTGCTTCTGCTCAATTAGGGCAAAGAAACTCACTTCTGCACGGAATGAATTTCAAATCCAAGCATAAACAAAATCAAATGTGTGTTTTTTTTATTTTTATGTTAGACAAATAAAATTTTAAAACTTTTTCACTCCCTCAGCCCTTCCATCAAAGGAACAATTGAACAAAATCTTCACTCTTTTTTCCCTAATTGCTTCCTGCTTTTGTAGGAAATAGAGGTTTGATTGCAAAATTAAGAGTTGGTTTATGCAATTAAAATTGACTAGAAAAAATTAAATTTAATAAGAAATAAATTAAATTTTAAAAGCCAAAATAAATTCTACAAGTATTGAAGAAATTATTTTAATTAGTTTACAAGAGCTGAAAATGAATAATTTCATTTAAAATTATTTCTAGATTAACTACGAGGTAAACTACTAATTAATAGGCTTTTAAAGCTAAGTAAATTTTTTCCTAAAACTTAGGAATTGATCTATAGGGATTTAAAGGTGGTTGGGGACGGCCTATATAAATGTCTCATGAACTGAGACAAATAGAAATTAAGAGACATAATAAAGTGTGCTACAAGACCTTGCAAAAAAAACCCTGGCCATCATCACCGCTCACCTCCCTCATTGTGTCATCAACCCCCTATGGGTATTCAACCATCTCCTTCTCATTCATCATTTAGAAATGTGGATACTCTCTCTTGCGGAGGGTAGCACCTCTTCACCAGGATGTGTGCTCTAGGCCCTACGACGATCTCAACAGAATCCTATGCCAAACTTAACATTGTTGCCACTATTAAAGATCTCAAAGAACATCCTAGATTAGGAAGATTTCCATTTATAGTTCCAGACGTTGTTAGGTGCAATGCCACTTTTTAAGTTGAGCGAGATTCAAGACTACAAAAATGTTTAAAGAATTGAACGCTCAAGCTTTGAAATTTAAGATACAAAGTTTTGCAAATAAATACACAAGTTACACTATTATTTTCTTAAAAATCATTAAAAATAAATTAGCAATATTAATATACAATGATTGGGTTTTCAATAATTGATGCCCATTCATTAATTTCTTCATTGAACTTATTATTAAACATCTTGTATATACTCTAAGTGTCCTCTGATGAATGAAACATATGAACAATCATATAACATCACACAACAACTACGATCATCCCTTTGGATTACAAATGTCTAATATATTCACAAAGTAAGCATATTTGTCCAGTTTGTCAACTTTGAAAATTTTCAATTATACAGTGAGGTACGTGATTCATAAATTAAAGTTAAACTATCATAATACAAAAGAATTAAGAATATTGGTCCCAGTGTAATCAATGTTTAATAATAGATTTATAAGCTATTCACTATGGTTATCTGGCCCCAGCTACAACTAAAAAGTTATGTTTGTTGTACCATATATATTGCAGGCTTGCTTCTCAAAACCTTAGATACTTAAGAGAGTTCCAGAAAGAAAATTGATATATCAAAATAGAGGTGTGCACATTACAAGCACTTGGGATAGAGATTAGGACAAGTTGCCTAGTCAGACTATCCTACATCAGGATATTGTATCTGTTGGTGGTAATGTGATAGCTAAATGAAGTGCAAAAGCTAAATAAACAACAATTAAAATAAACTAATTTCAAAATATTTAATGAAAAGTTAGTCTGAATTGAAATTTAATGAAACTAAACCCAATTGTACTCTGAAAATGAGCAACTATCCATACTGTTTCAAAATGAATAGTGATCCAGGTGCCAATAAACACACCGAGCAAGCATAAAACTTTGTAATAGAAAAGTTACGGCTGCAGTTATGTTCTTATATAACATGCATTGGCAACATGATATACATCCTCCATCTTGAGGGAAAGTGTCACATATATATGAAATTGAATTATTGACATACAAGTAGAGGATTAAGTGCAAATAAGAAAAAGTTAAATGGGCTGTGAAAATGCTGGCTAAATATGAAAACTAAAAATAAATAAATAAATGAGAAATAATGAACAGATGCAATTGTTAGTAATAGTGACATAAACAGAATGGGAGGCCTTAAATTTAAACACACAAGATGTGTTTTTAAACTATAAACCTAGTCACTCTCACTGCTTTGTCTCTTGTATCGTGTCATGGTTGTCATGCCATATCCCTCATTCAAACACGAGTACCTCTACAGTATGGCAACATCCCAAACCAAGTGAACAAGTAGAGATGGAGCAAATTTTTATGCACGAAGGTACCAACATTATTCAAAAAAAAAAAATTGTTCCTTTTCAACTTGATCCAAGTTCACAGAGTAAAACAAACGTGGAAATATTTAAAATGATCATTTTTGTTGCATTATGTAGTTTCTACCATTACAACAATACAATTAAATGATACTAATGCCGGACAAAATAGCGATTATGTTGCGCATTGACGAGAAAGTGGATTGGCGGAGAAGACAAGAAGAGAAACAACCTAAAACAAAGAGAAGCCCGTTGTTCTCTAGGTTTTACCCAAAAAAAATGAAACTTAATTCAATTCAATACCGAAGATAATTCCTCAAACAGCTAAAGAGGACACTTATATAGACAAACCCTAAATACCTAACATACCAAAAATACCCTAAATACCATAAAAACAGAAATTACTAAAAAATAGTTTAAAAGACATTCGGCGGCTCCGAGAAGGTAGTAAACATTGTTTTTCGGAGCAAAATCTTGACGGTTATAGGTTCCACCCGATAACAAATGTAGCTCTCTACGTGTGAACGCAAACAAAGTCTCGATCTGATATCCGAGTCAAAAGTTATGACCCGTTGAAGATTGGGTACTCCTATGATGATCCTGCATTGGAGTAGCATAAGTCGACTTAACCCCTCAAGAGGTGTGGACAAGTAGAGTTCATGCAAATTTTTGTGCAACTACCACTAAAGTATTAACATTATTGAAAAAAAAAATTGTTCCTTTTCAATTTGATCTCTGCTCACAAGCTAAAGTAAACATGTAAAAAAAAATTTAAAATAATCATTTTTGTTATCCCCCCCCCCCCCCCCCCCAACACACACACACAAAACTTAGATTTCTCTCATTAGTATGCTCTACTGCGCCTTCGTATTGAAGCTCCAAGATAAATCCCACCTTAATCATGACCAGGCATTAGATTAAGATTTTGGCTTGTTATATAAAAGCATATAATTGTGTGCCTTTCCTAAAAGTTTAAACCATTAGGATTCGACATAGCAACCAAATCTTATCAAAATAAAAGTCTCATTATTCTGATTTACTATGTAAGATCTAAGACAAATCCCACCTTAATCACGAATAAGTGTTAAGACTAAGATTTTGACTTGTGAAACAAAAATATATAATTTTGTTACTTTCCTAATAGCTTAAAACCATTAGGATTTGGTATACCAAGTAAAATATAATCAAAAGAAAACAACATGATCAAGAAGATACAAAAATATTGGGGGAAAAAATCATTATCAATCAATATATATGTACCTTTTCTAGCTTGCGTAAGAGGTATGTTTTGAATTGACGAACACCACGCATGCTTGATGTCGGATCCAGATAATGGGCCTTCTCAAATGCATGAAAACGACCTTGATCAGGAAAAAAAACAATTCCCATTAATCATATAAGATTTCAAAAAGATTATGCAGAATAGTATGGAAATTTTAGCAATTTGAAATTTTAGTAACCACAAAGGAAAAATAAACTCACTATCTAGGAGAAAGTCTAGGTGACTTTCATCAGTTAATAAGCTATAGAAAAGGAGAAACAAAAGTCAGTACTACCAGACACTCTGGTTATCCCAAATTCCCTTACCCTTTAGTTTTATGATGGTCATTCTCCCCTAGGCTATCCTACAGAACTTAAGGTATTGAATCCACGGAGGTTATGGGAATTAGATGGAATGTTTGAAACTTGCCAATTGTGATACCAATCAACTTTAGCTATGGCAGTATATCCACTACCCAAAGCCTGGTTATTCACAGCTGAAACAATAAAATACAGGATTTTAATATCTTGAGAACTAGTTCAATGGTGATATACCACATAGCTCAAACGAGAAGATAAGTGAACGAATGCAGTCCTACATACATTGAGTATGCAAAAGCCGCTAAAAGATCTTAAGCAACCTTCCAGGCAAGAACAAAGTTCAAAAGCTAGATAATGTATGTAGACACTGCACCCGCGCAGTTGAGTGCTCTATGTTTAGAAAATATAGAGGAACAACGAAATTTACGTTTGCTATGTCGCAACATCACTCTTTGCACATTATCAAGAACAATACGAGCTAAGATCAGAATAAGGTGGAGTTTTTACAGAGATAGGCGACGCGAGGATTATCCTGCTCGATCTCGTTGGCCACGCGAAGGATGGGAACGATCGAGGCCAGCGAAGCGGGGACGAGCTCACTGTCGGCTGGGGCCGGCGGGGCGGGCGCATCCTCCTCCTGCTGCACGTCATGCATGGTCTGTATCCGTGTCATCTTCCTCGAGAACGTCCTGGGCATCTTAGGGCCGCCGGAGGTCTCCCCTCCGCCTGTTGCCGGCTGCTTGCTGCTGCTCGCCATCTCCGTACGCCCTTTGCCTCTTCCCTTTCTTCTTCCTCTTGCTCCTCGGGTTTCTTCTGGTGCCAAGAGAAAGAGATCAAGGGCGAGACTGCTGGCATTCTCGCTATATGTAATGGATCGGTTCCTTGGATCGATCAGAAGGCTACTCGGCGATCCTTTTTCTGCTTTTTGGCCGAAGATTAGTTTCTTTTGCTTTTTTCTTGTCGCTGATCTCGACTTTTAACGGGGTAGAGAGTTGTGCAATTGGGGTTGGAGTATCCAAGCAAGGAATGAGGTAAAGCGAAAGAAAAGAAAAAGGGAAAGATGACAGACGGACGGGAAGAAGAAAAGATGAAGAATTGTGTCAGTGGAATTGACAGTGGACTGAACGTGGTGGAGCAATATAAAAATACATTAAAAATGCGGTCGACATCTTAGTCAATTAGTTAGTGATGAGGTTTCCGTTTCGGCACGGTAAGAATCGATCCGAATCCCTTTGCATGCCGAATCAAATTATTTACGACAGTGGCAAGTGACAATGGGCGAAACCTTCGCTTTTAATGTCTCCCTCTCAGGATCAATAGAAAAAAAATAAATAATGATAACTAAAAAAACAAAATGTTAGAGGGAGAATTTTTTACACAGGATACATAAATTTACGTTTCATCGGTCCTCTGACTCGAATCAAGATTTTTAATGATATTTTATTAATTTTTTACCATATTAATTTTTTTAATGATATTTTATTAATTTTTTATCATCTTAATTATACCCGTGGAGACAAATTATTTAGGACAGTGTTCCTAAAGACGGATGTCTAAATCCGCCTAACCGATGATCAGCTGTTCATTGGGGTCACCTTTACACAAATTGTTTAAGACAATATTTAAAAAGACGGCGTTTATAATTCGTAGGCGGTGATTGATTGTCCACCATCTTGTCTTTTGTAAAAGCAAAAGAAATCGTCCTCCTAGCGTCCCTGATCCGGGGCCATACAAATCCGGGGATAAATCATGATTATTACTAATATGGTGAGGTCTCTGGGTCAAAAAGAATAAAGTCAATAGATCAAGATTTTATCTCCGTACATAACTGACGACTCTCAAATCTGTGATCTTGAAGTAAACGACCAGGCGTCTTACCATCCCATCCAACCCGTGGGGACTTGTCTTTTGTAAAAGTGATGTCTTTTGTAAAAGCGACGTTCGCCGACATCGTCGAATTAATCGTCTGCTTAAGCGGTTAAATGCCGCTGAGGCATGAGATGGTCGATTTTTTTTACGAATCGATTGACTATTGATCACTTCAATCGATTAATAAATTAATTGGCATATATTTCGTGAAAAATAAAATAGTTTTTTACCAAAGGGCGTATCTAAAAATTGGTATTTATCAAAAGACGTATCATGATTTCATTGTTACCAAAGAGTGTACTTATTTTAGTGAACTTCCTCTTATACCCCTCCTGCCAAGTACTATATGTCTTTCTCTTTCTCTTTCTCATTCTCAGTAACGAATTCCGAGACATCTGAACATGTTTTTTCAAACTTTTTATTTTAAAATAATATATTATGGAATCGGGTAAAAAATGTAAGGTAAAAATTGAAAAAATATTTCAGTTAAAAAAAAATTTCTCATCTAACGTGATTTCAAAAATATACCGAGATAATTTTTTATTTTTGATTAATATAAATTAATATATTAAATAATATTTAATATATATATTAATATAAAAAAAAGGCCTCTGGGCCTAAAATCTTTTAATTTCAGGCCCAGTGTGGCCTGAAATCAAAAGACTTCAGGCCCAGCGTGGTCCTGAAATCTTTTGATTTCGGGCCCAGCGTGGGCCTGAAATCAAAAGATAAAGATTTCAGGCCCAGCGTGGGACTGAAATAAAAAATTTTAAGTCTACGTTGGGCCTAAAATCTTTTGATTTCAGGCCCACACTGGGCCTGAAATGAAAAGATTTCAGGCCCATGCTGAGCCAAAAATCAAAAGATTTCAGGATCACACTGGGCTTGAAATTTTTTATTTTAGACCCACATTGAACCTGAAATTAGATGATTCAAGCCCGATGTGGACTTAATTTTTTTTCTATTTTAAAAATATATTAATATAAAAAAACCTATCAAAACACGTAATTTCAGATTAAAACGCAAGGTCTGAAGTTACACTAGGAGGGCCTGAACACAGATGTGTTCAGGCCCTCCTTGGGCCTGAACACAATCTTGGATAAATGTAAGTAAATTAAATAAAATATCAATAGTTCTAGTTAGAGTTGAGCTAGGAGATGGTATTTTTGATGTCCAAACTTCTAATGATTATAAATTATGTTGCAATAGGAGATTTTTAGTCTATCAGTGGGTTTTCACCACTGATGAAAACCCACTGATAGACCTAAAAATCTCCTATTGCAACATAATTTATAATTATTAAAAGTTTGGATACCAAAATACTATCTCCTAGCTCAACTCTAACTAGAACTATTGATATTTTATTTAATTTACTTATATTTATCCAAGATTGTGTTCAAGCCCTCCTAGCGTGACTTCAGACCCTGCGTTTTAATGTGAAATTACGTGTTTTGATAGGTTTTTTTATATATTAATATATTTTTAAATTAGAAAAAAAATTTGAGCCCACGTCGGGCCTGAATCATCTAATTTCAGGCCCAACGTGGGCTTGAAATTAAAAATTTCAGGCCCACGCTGGGCCTGAAGTCTTTTGATTTCAGGCCCAGAGGCCTTTTTTATATTAATATATATATATATTAAATAATATTTAATATATTAATTTATATTAATCAAATATAAAAAATTATCACTGTATATTTTTGAAATCACGTTGGATGAGATATTTTTTTAATTGAAATATTTTTTCGATTTTTACCTTACGTTTTTTAGCTAATTCCATAATATATTATTTTAAAATAAAAAGTTTAAAAAAGCATGTTCAGATGTCTCAGAATTCGTTACTGAGAAAGAGAAAGAAAAAGGCATGCAGTACTTGGCAGGAGGGGTATAAGAGGAAGTTCACTAAAATAAGTGCGCTGTTTGGTAACAATGAAATCATAGTGTGTCTTTTGGTAAATACCAATTCTTAGGTACTCCTTTTGGTAAAAAGCCGAAAATAAAAATTTGCTAAATCCATTGAACATTTTAATCAATTGGCATGTATTTCATGAGAAATAAAAATTTACCGATTCGATAGAACATTTTAATCGATTGACATGTGATCCTGTCACGAAGCGAGGTGGACTCCTAAGAGCACGCGGTCTCCCAAGGATCACGAACTGCTTTGGCTAGCTCCGATCTGCAAGAAAGAGACCGTTAGAACCCGCCGGGAAAAGTCCCCGGCAAGGTACTTTGACGGTCAAGTCAGTCCTTGATGGTGGGAGAGTAGCGAAAGCAATATAACAGTAGCGAAAATACTATTGCGCGTACCTGGGAGACGAGGAGTGGGGAGGCTTATATAGCCGGAGGAGCTGACAGCTTCTGTCCTGTCTGTTGCCTGTTTGTCGTATACAAGGACAGGGTAAGACATAGCCAGGGTGGCAGGGCATTGTGTCGCATACCGGAATAAAGAAAAGAGCATTGTCAACTTAAGGGCGAGCACCGTCAGGCGTTGCTCGGCCTAACACAGACGTAGGCGAGCGTAGTACGGGGTGCTAGGGTATGGTAGAGAGATCATGGCATCAGTGGGATACTCGCGATTCAGGCCTGAATGATATCAGGTTTGCGCCGACCCTGTACTTCTTCTGCTAGTCTAGTGTCAGGGAGTGGTTGTTCGTGTGGATCACGATAAAACCTCGACTGCTAGTGCTAATTGGCGACTTGGTGCCGACTGACAGCTTAGAGTATGGGTGTCGACTGGCGGCTTAGAGTATTGGTGCTGACTGGCGGCTTAGAGTATTGGTGTCGACTGGCGACTTAGCATGAACTTGGGCCCAAAGGCCACTGTCACCAAGAATAACTATGCTTCCCGAGTCAGGGTGTGCCCGAGTGGCAATACCCCGACTGGGTCCGAAGTGAATCGACTGAAGGCTCAACACCCTCGTCGTCCGGGCCCTCTCTGTAAGGGAACATTGGGGCACCGGTCGAACTCCCTTTGGCTCGAGCCCACGCCTTTGTGAAACCTTAGCGCTTAGTCCTCCCATGATTCAAGAAGTATTCTCTAGTCGATGCCAGGCTGGATCAACTGTTTGAGCTACCCATTTGATGGGCCCCCGGGAGTCTTTTGACCCAGACCCCCGCTAACGGGGCACTAGGAGGGTCGGCCTGCTTACCTGTGCGATGGGTCGGGATCAACATGTGTTTCACGAGAAATAAAAAACTACCGAATCAACAAAAATTTCACGAAAAACATAAAATTACTCGAATCGATTGAACCTTTATTAATAGATTGATGAATTTCTACCAATTGATTGACAACGACGAAAGAGATTTATATTTTAATTTTTGAATAGTTTAAAAGGGATTTTAGGATTTAAGATTTGTGAACCTCTTTGAGCACCAACAACCACAACATCAACCCTAGCTGCTCCTTCATCCCAGCCAACAACCACTGGCACCCTGCCCCTGTTTCTTGACAGCGCCATCGGAGCTCGCTATAGCTAGCCAAGGCTGCCACGACAAAGGGAAAGCAACACCTTATTCCCTCATTTCCAGGCTTCAGGCTTTGACAGTGATAACCATTGCTAAGTCAAATGATTTTTTTTAATTGATATTGATATTTTTTTACTTGTGTAGTAAAATATTCGATACTATCTCATCCGAAACATCTAATTCAATGTCAGAGATTGATACTCCTTTGAAACATAATTCGAATGATGTTGGATGGAAATTTGTGGACTTGGTGGATCCAAACAATTTGGATAAATTGAAATGTAAATTGTGTGAAAAAATCACTAGTGGTGCAATTTATAGGATTCAAACAACATATTACCAATATCTAGGAAAATGTTGTCCTGTGTAATAAGTCTTTGGATGAGGATAAAGTAAAGTGTAAGAATGTCATTGAAGAAGTAAGAACAAAAAAAGAAAAAAAAGGTGAATGAAATGGAGGTTAGAGAAAAAATTGTTCCTGATAAATCCGTTTACTCTTAGCCTTAGAAATCGATTTGCACTCGTCATTGATCTCAAATCTTCATTGGGTGAAGTAGACAAAACAACAAAACATTATTGATGCATTTTAGAAGCAAAGGACATACAGTGTGCGCCAATATTTAACTCGATGGTTGTACGAGTCCGATATTCCTTTTCATATCATTGACAATGATAGCTTCAAGAGATTTTGCATAAGCGGTTGGTTAATTTGGCCCGAGTTATCATCCACCAACTCAATACCTATTAAGGGAACAAAAAAAGGTGGAACTGCCACCTTAACGGCCCCCTGGTCCCTGCCTCACGGGTGTTTAGAGGGAGAGAAATCACGATTTTACTGGTCAGGTAAGGCGCTTGGGGCAGAGAGAATTTAAGCCAGCACACCAGGTTTTTACCCTGTGTGCGACTGGCGACTCTCGAACCTGAGACCTCCGGAACAAGCGGTCAGACGCCTTACCAACCGAGCCAGCCCATGGGGGACAATACCTATTAAGGGAGCCCTTATTGAAGGAAGTGGTAGATAGAGTTAAAAGTATATTAAAGAAGTAAGAAGAATGAGCTTTGAATGGTTGCTTAATTTTGATCGATGCTTGGACTGATCGAAAAAGAAAAAATATCATGAATTTGTGTGTTAATTATAAAGAAGACATAACTTCCCTTTCTTCTAGGGAAGCATCGGATGAAGCACACACCGAAAATTATATATTTGAATATGTGGATAAGTGTATTGAAGAAGTTGACTCTCAAAGCGTAGTTCAAATAGAAAATGGGCAATGCTTCAAATAATAATATGGCAGTAAAAGATTTGTTGAAAGAGAAGAGGTCACATATATTTTGAATTTCATGTGCAACTCACATCGTGAATCTTATGTTCCAAGGAATTGGGAATCAACCTAAATTCAAAGGGGTGATTGAGAAGACAAAGAGCTTGACAATCTTTATTTATGTACATCACAAGGCACATTATTAATGATGAAAAAGTTTATCCAAAAAAAGAGGCATAGTGAGGCCGGGAGTAACACAATTTGCAACTACTTTTCTAAGTTTGATGATGAAGAAAAGTGAACTAAGAGTTATGGGTTGCTAGTGAATAATGAAATGCATGCTAACATTCAAAGACTGCAAAGGGCAAGCCGACATATAATACTGCTATGAGTGCCTCTTTTTGGAATGAATAAATTTTTGCTTAAAGGTGTTTGCCCCTGATCCTGTCGCAAAGCGAGGTGGCGATCCGCGAGGCCGGACGGTGTCCCGGGTGGCACGAGCTGGTGAGGTGGCTGCGAACTGGCCACGCTCCGGCGTGGCTCTGCAAAATAGCGACCGTTAGTGGACTCGCCGGGGATTTCCCCGGTCAGGCACTCCGACGGTCAAGTCAGGATCCACAGGCATACTAGTGGAGCAATATTGAAATGAGGCAAGGGGCAAGAAAGCTTTCGCGTGCGTACGGACATACCTGCGGTGGGAGGAGTGTGAAGTTTATATAGCCGGGGGAGCTGACAACCCTTGTACGTGTTGATGAGACAGGGGTGATGACTGTAAGCTCGTAGGGAGCACTTAGGAGTGGCGCGACATGGCGCGGGATGCTCGAGCAGTACGAGAGTACTGGCTGGGCGGACTGACCGCGATAAGTGTCAGAAATGAGTGAGATATGCGGAACCCCGTTAGCAGGATCGTACTCTGGATATGATGATATAGGGAGTGAAGAGGCGGCACGGCCTGTACCCCAAAAGCTGACTGACGGGTCCGCATGTCGGGGACCGAGTCGGGCAGTAGCCAGTGAGCGTGGGCAGCCACGTGTCCGACTGGCAGAATAAGAGCGCAGGGTACGTCTTGAATCAGGGGTCGACTGAGTGATGTCTGTCTGATTCCCGTAGGTATCCAACTCGTGTGACGAGATTGGAGCGGGGGACCGCCCCGCGTCCGGCTGCGGCGCTCGACCTAGGTCTAGGTCGGGGAATGGTTTGGGAGTGTGGGCGACCGCGCGTCCGATTGGATGAAGGACTGGGAATCGGCCCGACCGACTCCCCTCGCGGCCAGCTAAACACCGTCCCCAGGGGCTCCTGGGTTCGAGCATTTACCTGGGAATATCTTCGCTGACCTGTCTACTAAACCCTCTTGGTGCCAGGCTGGCTGGCGGGCCCGACCTGTGAACCTACCCGTAGGCAAGACCGGGATCACAAGAGTTCCCCTCGAGTCTAGTCGAAGGAGGCGGTGAGTCCGACTGACTGGACTATCGCCCGCTGAAGTAAGCCTGGTGCGCTGGGACATCCCGCTCCCCTTTCGGGGCCTTTTGGCGAACTTGTCTGTGCCTAGGGATCCCTGTCGGCCAGAATTAATAGCCTCGTGGAGGAGGCTTGTCAGGCATGTTTCTCTAATAGCTTTTGCTTGCTCCGCTTTTTTCTGGCTAACCTTCGCCTTCTTTGCAGTTAACTGGCGCACTATATGACATGGGTGTTTCCTTTACCGCCAAAACTCAGTCCCTCTGTCGATCAGAATCCCGGAGGGAGGCGCTAGAAGCTCAGCTCCGCTGCACGCAGCCACAACCAGGTGAGGAAGCCTAGAATACGCTACGGTCTGAGAACGCGACTCTTCATGGGCGCGTCGCTGACGCCGAGGTGCAGCTTCAGGAACATCTAGTGGAGCTGGGCGCGGCCAGGGCCTCTGCTGCCCAGATGCGGTAGCAAATTGCTTATCTGGAGCGAAGCGAGCGTCAAGCTCGGACTTGGGAGCTACAGGCCCGTTCAGAGCTGGCCAAGGCCAAGGCGGATCTCCAGGAGACCTCCCAGTCGGCTGCTATGCTGGACGCCAATCTGAAGGCTAAGGAGGAGGAGCTAGCCGCCTGCCAAAGCAGCCTCTCAAGAGTGCGCGAGCATCACGATGTTCTGGAGGCCGAGTTGTAGGCAACCCGCCAGGGGCATGAGAAGATGCAAGGGCGCGCCCCATCTCAGTCTTCTACGCCTAAACCGTAGTTTCCTGCTGCTTTTTTCTGCTTTCAGGTGTAGGCTAAGTTGTTTGTGATGAATACTATTTCTCTTTTTCCACCGCCCTTTTTATCGTATACCTCTGCCCATGCGTGTTTGGCGAGCGCCCGCCATGTCAGGGTCGTTGTGTATTAGTCGATCGGGCACTGTAGGTGATGTTTCCCTTAATGCCCCCGACTCGGGCGGGCATAGAGGAGATCCTAGGTCCGTAGTGATCCCTTGGATCAGGCCGGAGTTGGATGAAGCGCTCTTGAGCAAGAAGCTAGGTTATCGTAGTCACGAAGACCTAACCGCCCTTAGCCCGTAAGCGGGCGAGGCGCGTGATTTAGATAATACCTTTGAATCGAGGATCGAGCTAGGGGTTGATCCTGCTTACGCCGAGTTCGCCAGGCAAGAATGAAAATGCCTGATTGGAGCTTCCGGGGGTGAGAGTCACCGCGCATTTGGCCGAGAGCCGATCCGATGGAGAGGCTCGCTCGGGGTGAGAAGATGGCCACCCAGTCGGAGGATCTCTCAAGGAGCATGTGCCGCCACGCGCCCGACTGAGAGCCAATCTGAGAGAGAGGGAGAGGCTCGCACGAGGCGAGGAGATGACCACCCGGTCAGGAGATCTCTCAGGGAGCATGTGCCGCCACGCACTTGACTGAGCGCTGATCCGAGGGAGAGCGGGAGCAGGTCCCGGCTTTGGCTCAGTCAGAAACGAGGGGTAAACTTCCCGGTCGTCGGAAGCATCTCAGGGAGCATGGATCGCCACGCGTCGCCTGAGAGTCGTGCCGAGGCTTCCCGATCGTCGGAGACATCTCAACGAGCGTGGAACGCCACGCGTCCGCTGAGAGCCACGCCGAGGCTTCCCGGTCGTCGGAGACATCTCAGGGAGCGTGGGCCGCCACGCGTCGCCTGAGAGCCGCGTCGAGGCTTCCAGGTCGTCGGAGATATCTCAGGGAGTGTGGGCCGCCACGCGTCGCCTGAGAGCCGCGCCGAGGCTTCCCGGTCGTCAGAGACATCTCAAGGAGCGTGGAACACCACGCGTCCGCTGAGAGCCGCGCTGAGGCTTCCCGGTCGTCGGAGACATCTCAGGGAGCGTGGAACGCCACGTGTCCGCTGAGAGCCGCGCCGAGGCTTCCCGGTCGTCGGAGACATCTCAGGAGCGTGGGCCGCCACGCGTCTCTTGAGAGCCGTGCTGAGGCTTCCCGGTCGTCGGAGACATCTCAGGGAGCGTGGAACGCCACGCGTCCGCTGAGAGCCGCGCCGAGGCTTCCCGGTCGTCGGAGACATCTCAGGGAGCGTGGAACGCCATGCGTCCGCTGAGAGCCGCGCCGAGGCTTCCCGGTCGTCGGAGACATCTCAAAGAGCGTAGAACGCCACGCGTCCGCTGAGAGCCGCGCCGAGGCTTCTCGGTCGTCAGAGACATCTTAGGGAGCATGAGCCGCCACGCGTCGCCTGAGAGCCGCGCCGAGACTTAGTGAGAATGAATCTCGATTTATGTCCCGTGCACGTTGAGCAACTAGCTTGCCCTTGAGAAGATTAGAACTCTCCTCCGATACGTAGAGGTAGGAAGGTACATCTTTCTAATGATACAGAGGGTGAGAGCTCCTTTGGACTGACTTGTACAAGGTCCTACATAACATGCTCCTTCTGCCATCGCTTTCCTCTGTTTGGCCTACCCTTATTTGGTAAGAGTCGGATGCTTCCCCTGGCCGGGGTTTGCCACATGAGCTCTAACCGCGCGAGGCACTGGCGGGGGAAAGGGTCGCCCGTTTTCTTCGGAAGTGATCCAACCCTGGTTAAGCTCTTCCATCTCCACTTCCGATCAGGCTGCTGGTGTCCCTCCTTCTAGCGCCAAATTTGATCCTGTCGCGAAGCGAGGTGGCGATCCGCCGGGCCGGACGGTGTCCCGGGTGGCACTAGCTGGTGAGGTGGCTGGGAACTGGCCGCGCTCCGGCGTGGCTCTGCAAAATAGCGACCGTTAGTGGACCCGCCGGGGATTTCCCCGGTCAGGCACTCCGACGGTCAAGTCAGGATCCGCAGGCATAATAGTGGAGCAATATTGAACTAGGCAAGGGGCAAGAAAGCTTTCGCGCGCGTACGGGGATACCTGCGGTGGGAGGAGTGCGAAGTTTATATAGCCGGGGGAGCTGACAACTCTTGTACGTGTTGACGAGACAGGGGTGATGACTGTCAGCTCGTAGGGAGCACTTAGGAGTGGCGTGGCATGGCGCGGGGTGCTCAAGCAGTACGAGAGTACTGGCTGGGCGGACTGACCGCGATAAGTGTCAGAAATGAGTGAGATATGCGGAACCTCGTTAGTAGGATCGTACACTGGATATGATGATATAGGGGGTGAAGAGGCAACACAACCTATACCCCAAAAGCCGACTGACGGGTCCGCATGTCGGGTACCGAGTCGAGCAGTAGCTAGTGAGCGTGGGCAGCCACGTGTCCGACTGGCAGAATAGGAGCGCAGGATACGTCCTGAATCAGAGGTCGGCTGAGTGATGTTTGTCTGATTCCCGTAGGTATCCAACTCTTGTGACGAGATTGGGGCGGGGACCACCCTGCGTCCGGCTGCGACGCTCGACCTAGGTCTAGGTCGGGGAATGGTTTGGGAGTGTGGGCGACCGCGCGTCCGATTGGATGAAGGACTGGGAATCGGCCCGACCGACTCCCCTCGCGGCCAGCTAAACACCATCCCCAGGGGCTCCTGGGTTCGGGCATTTACCTGGGAATATCTTCGCCGACCTGTCTACTAACCCTCTTAGCGCCAGGCTGGCTGGCGGGCTCGGCCTGTGAACCTACCCGTAGGCAAGACCGGGATCAACCCCTTTAGTTAAGTTGCTTCATCTTGTTGATGGGGATAAGACGTCATCTATGAATTTTATATATGAAAAATTAGTTAGAGTGACAGCGGAGATTAAAGTGTCATTTAAAAATCAAGAGTTTCACTATAGTCTGATTATTGATACTATTGATAAGAAAAGTCATAATCGACGATAGTCCATTACATTTAACGACCTATCTCTTGAATCCTTAGTACTTCTTCAATCACCGAAGCATAAGAAGTGAAGAAGTGGTCACGAATATATTTTTCACTTGTATCGAAGTATTCTTTCTTAATAATATTGATAGCCAAAGTGAGATAGTAAATACGGAATTGTTAAAATATATCAACAAAGAGGGGAGATTAGGAAGATCATTGGCTATGGTGGGATGCAAAAAAAATATGAGAAATATAGTTCAGGCAAGAACTAAGTAATAATTGCTTGTTTTATTTTGTTATTTTTATTGTTTGTTTCTACTTAGTTGCATGGTGGCATATTTTGGAAATGACGTATCTAAATTGTAAAAGATGGCTAAAAGGATTTTTTTCTTTAATTACAAATTCTTCTGATTGTAAGAGAAATTGAAATACTTTTTTGAGGGAGTAAATACTTAATTACATATCGACTTATTGTGTATTAACTACTAACCATATTAATATTTTTTTTTAATGTAGATTCATACAAAGAAAAAAATATACTAAATACCGGAAGGTTGAATAATTTAGTTTATATTCAACTCAATGCGAAGATCATAAACAAAAAAGAGAAGACAAAGAAGAAAAAAGAGTTAACGTGCTACTTATTAGTGAAGTAACTATAGCACAAAGATAGATTGTTAATGATGGAGATGAAAATGTAAGAGAATTTCACGAAGAAAAATTTATATTGAATGAAGAAGAGGAAGATATCATGGATTTTGAGTTTGAATCCGACAAAAGAAATGCTAGAGAAATATGAAGATAAATTAGAAAAAAAAATTAGGGATATATAATTATGATGAGTTATTTTGGATATTTTTGTTATTATCATTACACTATAAGTTGAAATTGAACAAATTAATATCTTAAATTCTGATGAATATTTTGCTCTTTGTCAGTGCCTGTATTTTTGCTATTTCAAACTATTTTCTATATATGTTGAAATCAAATTATGCATAATTTTTTCTCAGAGAACTTTCAAAATCGATCAATTTAAACACTATCGATAGCTCAATCGCTTGGTAAGAGTTTCACGAGAAAATAAATTACCAATCAAATAACCAATCGATTGAACACTATCAATCGATCGATTGATAGAAGAAAAAATATTCTACCTGGGCAGCCGCAACACTGGACGACGGATGATCGTCCGCCTATCATCTAGTACATTTTAGAACACTACTTCACAACATGCCTTGAAAAAGAACTGTGTCCTCACGGAATGAACTGATCATTAATACATGAATATTGTCATATTAAAAAAAAAATTGCACTTGATCAGAGGGAGTTTACCATTGCATTTGAGACAAAAGGACCATTTTCACAAGGCAATTACAGCAAACTAAGCATATCATCTTTGATTCTTTTCTACATCTCGTTGTCAACCAGTCATCTAAGCATCATTAGGCACATAATACTAATGCCTGAAAGCAATTCAAGGTAATTGCATCAGATGATAAAAAACGAGTTAATGGGAGGTAAAGATTCATATAGCCTCTGAGGCTATGATATAGCGATAAGACGATTAGTCGCTATCCTAGACATACGCAGTTCGATCCCTAACTATGGTGTATTTATAAGAATTTTTTTTTTTCAAATGGGACACGAACCCTAGATGTTGAGTTTCTAGACCGTCTACCATGAGCACTTCCCGATTTATCCTAATGACCGATGAAAAATTTTCGTAAAACTGAATCGATCATCCGAGATTGAAAAAACTTAGTTAATTATTTTTTATTGTACAAAGAAAATGATATCCCAATATCCTCATACGAGAGTTAATAATTGTTTGGATCAGAAGCGGGATCTGTACTACCATGCAGTATACACTAATTAATAAAAATTAAGAGAGATGAATAAGAATGCAACTGACAGAAGGTAGAAATGGTCAAATATGTGAAACAGGGTGTCTAGGACAATAGGTTAAAGCTATAATACACACCAACAAGTATAATACACACCAAAAAGTGAACAAATTAATCACTTTCCAAGTCATCCGTATATTTTCCTCGATAGGTTGTATTTACAATGAAAAGGATGCAGAAATTTTTAAATCTAAGAAAAACAATAATCTAGACAACAGAGTTGTTCGACAAATGTAGACACTATATTACATATAAAAAGTATGAACACGTGCATATCAGACCGGTATGTACATCCTCTGATATGTTCTCTCTTTAAATTGATCGAACTTAACACATCCAGTCACAAAACAATGTACAGTATGCTTCTATTCCCAACAAAAGAGCCTCAAACACAACACAAATTCAAATTCAACAACCATCCAAAGTATCAAGTTTGGAATAATTCATCAGTTATCCAATGCTCTTGTAGGACTGACCACCTTTTAACTCCAACAATAGAAATGCCGGCTAGCCCTTCACACTTCTCTGTCCTGATTATAAATATGTGAAGTTAAGGCCAGGTTAAGTCAATCGAGATACTGATTGTTTTACCCTTTAAAATACAGGATATCTCTATGCATCTACGGAATGTTTTTTTTTAAAAAATACTGGCACTTGCTTTTCCACAAGAATATCAATAGCCAAATTTTTAATGAATTCTCTACCCTGATTATAAATATGATGCGGCTTTGACCTTCAACCAGGTTTGTCCAAGGAGACTACTGCGTTGTTTACCCTTCTTCAAGTGCTAGAATAAGTCATCCTTAGGTATAACTTCTGTTGACTTGAGTACAAGTGACACTCGTTTTCAACAATAAAACAAGTCAGATAATTTTTATTGTTGTCTGATGAAATGACGACTAATGGTATTAGTTCAGGTTTTTGTGGTCACGGGTTCTTTTATTTAGGGTAGGCTATAGCAGTAAAATTTTTTTTATCACAATCTTAGTGACACAAAGTTATGCCATTCAGTCCTATAAATGTTTTCTCTAACATAATGTAAGCTAGTTCTTGAGAGATTCAAAAGGAGAAAAATTAAGTTAAATAAAAAACATGGTATGCGCAACAAGGAATCAAGCAAGAAAAAAAAAATACACAAAAGATGACAACAATCAGATGAACACTGCCAAGAAATAACAAAAAGAAGATCAATAGTAACATCTATACTTGAGATATTCAAAAGAAACAAGTAGATCAAACAAAAAAATTGAATGCATACAAGGAAGATCCATAGTAAGAGTCACAAAGTAGGTAAAGTAATAGAAGGCTTGATTCTTTCAAATCTGGATCAATGAACTATTAGAAAAAAATAAAAATTTGGCCCTATAAGAATTTCTTTGTCTGCATATTTGATAACAAGGCAGATGACTTAGACCCTGCATTTTAATTAGGCAAGTGCACTAGGGTACAACAATCAACCTCCACCGTAACATCTTACATTTGGTGTTAAGAGCTTCGGGTATAGGCATAGCATACACCATCAACGGAATAGGCAAAGAATACACCATCATAAAAGGAAAACAGTGATGCAGCATCCATCTTTAGCTCATAAATAGCCAGAAAGATTAATTTAATGCTAATTGGCAAGCTACATGTAACAAAAAATCCTTCATATTTCAGATAAAGGACTGACCTCATACTCCTAACGATCCAGAGGAAGCATGTTAAAACTTAATGGTGGCATGACTAATTATTCAATGGAAGAACCAAATGAACTCATTCCCATGTTAGAAACTAACAACTACCGAACCTACTTATTCGGCAAAACACAAAACATGCACCGTCCCTTGCAGTGCTCTGGACGCCTTATCTTGCAGAAAAGTGCAAATTGTACCTTCAATTTTTTGAGGAAAACTAGATTTTTAAGAAGCAGAAGACATATCCATGAAGCTCAGGGAAACATTCTCCCGTCCCCTTACTATCTTTCACACTATTTTTCCTCATTGCTGATGGCCACATCTCCAGCACCTTGTCCTTTCTTTTCATGAACGACGTCCCAGAAGAAGTCGGCCAAAGCTGTCTCATAGTATGGCATTTTTGCATATCCAGGAAAATAGTTGATGTCGATCACAAGGTAGTGGTTCCCAACCTTCACATCCCTGATCACATCAAAATTGAAAAGATGTAATCCCGTAGCCCGCCTCAAACCTCTAGCTATCTCGGTGACAAAGCTCAATGGAGGCATCTCTGCCTCATCCAGATGCATGTAGTATTCTACCTCCGTTGGATCCTGTGCAGTCAAATTGGACACCTGAGAGAAAGTGACGGCCCCCTCAGCAGACTCCAATTTATCTTCAGAGACATCAGGAAGGGACTTCCTTCTCACGCACTGCACGTAATCCCCCACCACGTACACCTTGAATATAACCCCGCCGTGGTTTACAAACTCCTGCAGCACAAGCGGTGGTTTAAGCTTTAGCAGGCCATCACGGTGGAAAACAAGCGACATCTTATGGGACTTAGCACTGCCATCGGCCACCAGCGGCTTAGCAATGACAGGGAAGCGAAGGGCCCCGACGACGCCAGAGTTGGAGAGGGCGGCAGAATCATAGATCACGACCTGGCTAGGAATCCCGAAGGTTTCCCTCTCCTGGGGAATTTCGAGCTCCGACACTACCTGAAGCATAGAGATGCGATTATGGAGCCGCTCAATAGCCTGGGGTGGATCGACGATGGGGACGCTAGGGTTTCTTGCGGCAAAATTTTCGAGCTGACCATTCCATTCCTCACCGTAGAGTTTGTGGAGCACACAATCGAAGGGGCCCTGGTCGGCAAGGTGCCGGGAGGAATCGATGGGGACAAGATCGATGCCCCTTTGTCGTGCAAGGTCGACAAGCGATGGCTGGATGAAGCTCTGTTGTTTCTTGGGAGCGAGCGCGTATCCAACAGAAAATCTCCGAGGGTTCTCCGACATGGCGAGCAGCTAATCCCGGCAATTCTTCCTTAATCTCAGACCGCCAGCGAAACAAACCGCATTCTAGAGCACAGATTGACCGGAATCTACGATTCTCGAGAAGAAATCGTTGATTTCCAAGAGCGAAACATGAAAAGAAAACAAAGATAAATTAGGGTTATTCCCCCTCTCCTCTCGCTCACTGAACGCCGAATCAAGGATAAGAATGAATCAATCGGGCGAGGGAAACGCGATGGGGGAAGCGGAAGAACCGACTACTGGTCGCCCTTGTTTTTATAGCACGACCGCCAGTGGGAGGAGGTGCCGTCACTCGCGGTGACTCCTCCGCCTTGGCGCCCACCGAGAAGCGATGCCGCATGCGGAACGAATTGATGCGAAGGGAACCACGCGCTTCCGATCCAAATTCACTGCGACGTGGCTGCCAACAAGCCGTTCTCTGGCTTCCACGGAAGCAAAACGAGCATTTGGGACCGGAAGGGAGGGGAGCGCTTAGGCGTGCCCGCTAGGTCCCACCTTTGAAAGAGAATCTTGTGGGTTTGGACCGGAAGATTCGCAGACACGCGAAAATGGCATGAATCACCAGTTGGCTATTATTTGCATTTATTTATATTTGAATTTGAAATTAAATTATTAAAAAACGATAAAGCAAAATTTTCAAATAACACCTAAACATTTTAGAAATTCTTACAACAAATTAAGGCGAATGTGCCAAAAATTATATGACTACTTCGGGTGGACTAAGCAGGACGCGAGTCACAGTATAACGCAGCAGTGAAGTGCCGTCTGAAGCAATCGCCGCACCGCCACCGCCGGCCCCGTTCTCTCGTCCTCTTCCAGCGACCCTTGTCTCTCCCTTTAGTCCTCCTCGCCGCCCAATTGAAAAGGCGATTGGAAGCCGCGTTCTCTCTCTTTCTGTCTCGCCATGGCTTCAGATAGCTTTCCCGATAGAGCCGCTGTCTTCAAAAAGCTCATGGCTAACCGGAGAACAAGGTGATGCACCCAACTGTCAAGCCTCCTCCCCTCCTGCTTCATTGAGCTGTTTTCCTCGATTGGGGTGTCCGAGGGATGCAGATCTTGATGTGGATCTGACGGATTCGCTTCTTTTTCTACTCTGCAGATGTGCTTTGATTGCAACGCCAAGAACCCAACCTGAGCGTCCGTCACCTACGGGATCTTCCTCTGCATCAACTCTTCCGCCGTACACCGCAGCCTAGGCGTGCACATTAGCTTTGTCAGGTATGTTTTTTTTTGTTTCTCGTTTTTGCTCTAGATGATTTAGCTTTTGGAATGTTCAATTGTTTGCTCCTTATAAATTTTCCCTTTTATTTTACTTCTGGGAATTTGAAGCTTCAGATAGTTGGTTTACTTTGACACTGAAACTCTAATTAAGCCAGATCTCAATGTGCCATTATTTGTATTAGCCGAATCCTTCTGTATTTCAGTGGAATCTTGCTAGCTGTCGACAAAAGGGGGATCAATTCAAAAATCCCTTCATTTTTACCAATTGATTGGAATCATGTTTCTTTTTTTCTCTTGAATTTTTATTCCCTTTCTTTTATGTAGGTTTTTCTATTCTACTTGGTTGTCAATACATAATCACTTTGTAGTTGCCTTTTTCTTTATCTAGCAAATCACAAAATAATATATACTGCCTTTGATATTTGGAGGTTGAGCCTATCAAAGCGTTCATCTCCTTTCCGTTTTCTTTTCCAGTGTTCTTATCCTGCGTTCAACACCATTTCGATATTATTTTTCATCATTAACTTGCAAATCTTTGCTAGAATGTCATCGTGTCTATTATAGGTCTACAAATTTGGACTCCTGGACTTATGAGCAACTTAAGACAATGGTTTTTGGAGGCAACAACCGAGCGCAAGTTTTCTTTAAGCAGCATATGGGTGGACAGATGGTGGCAAAACTGAGGCAAAGTATACATCTAGAGCAGCTGAGTTGTATAAGCAGATTCTTTCAAACGAGGTTGCAAAAAGCTTGACAGAAGATATTGCTATCCCTTCGTCACCTGTTGCTCCATGTACTTCATACTTTACTTTGATAATAATAAAATAATATCTAAATAGTTAGACAATGATAAATTCTTATGATTTAGTAATCAAATTGTTATACATAGAAAATCCTAGTTATTTAATTTTCTTCATTAAATAATACATTTTATTTTTTTCGTTTTGTTTGAATCCATAAAATAACATTGGATAAATAAAAACAAATCCAAAAAAATAAATCTGGTACTATCAATGGATTTCCTGAACTTAAACTTGTAGATGCACCCAAGGACAGTTTGAATGATGAGAAGCCCAAGCCTGAAACTACACATTCACCTAAAGCTCCTATTCGTTCTACAGTCTGATCCTCTATCAAGAAACCCATTGGTACAAAGAAGACTGGAGGGAAGACTGGTGGCCTTAGTGTAAAGAAGCTTACAACAAAGGTAATTTTCTACTTTGAAAGTTTGATTAGTCCATAATCTCAAGCACTAACTGATCACCAGTCACAACAAAAAAAACACAGCATTTGCGACGGACAAATTTCGTCGCTATTCCATCGCTAAACGATAATAATGACGGAATAGCGACGGAAAACACGTCGTCGACTGCCGCACTGTCTTAGCCGAGGATAGTGACGGAACATTTTTATCCGTCGCTAATACCGACGGATATTAAACAAATAATCCATCGCTATTTGCGACGGACACATAAAACCTCCGTCGCTAAATAGCGGGAAAAGGTGGTCGTCTACGGTCTAATAGCGACGGAATCAAAAGTTCTGTCGCTATTTCATCGTAATTAGCGACGGATATCGTAAATATCCGTCACTAATTGCGACGGAATATTGACTATTCCGTCGCTATTAGATAGGCAGAGGACTTGGGTTTCCAATGATAGCGACGGATTTGGAAAATATCCGTCGCTAATATCAGTATATTTTCCAGCAACCTTTCCTCAGTTTTCCACTTATCATATTTACATTCAATACATACATATAAATTCAATTCACAACACAACACATATCCAAATAAAATACATCCAAATAACAACACATACATATCTAAATAATAACACATATCCAAACACATACAAAACAATAGTGAATACATATCCAAATTCTATATCGAAACACATTTCATATTCATATCCAAATTCCATTTCGAAACACATATCATATTCATATCCAAACACATGTATCAAATTCATATCCAAAAAGCTGGATGAAGACAAATCTATATCCGAATTCAAAGTAAAGTCATATCCATATCCAAAAAACAGTAGTGAATACATACATGAACATAAAATGTAGTAGAAGATAGACACATCAAAACTGGATCAAAAGGAACAACATTCCTGCATAAAAGAAGAGAAACGATATAAATAAAAGTGAAATACAATGATAAAGCAATATTAGTGAAAACATAACTAGTTATCGTAACTGATATAGAAAATGTAAATAACATTTAATGATATGTAAAATATCCAATATACAAACCTTTCAACCAAACCAATGTCTGAATTCAACTCTGATAATGTAAAATTTGTAAACGAAAATTAAAAAATAAGAAACATTTAGTGATACATATAATAACAAACCAGATAGTATAATAATTTGATTTTGTAAATGTAGAGAAAAAAATATAACATACCACAAAAATGTCTCTACTCATCTGGGGTATCCTCAGGATCCTGCATCTTTTGAGACTCAAAACGAGAAAGGGCGGGCATCTGTGACTTGGCGATAGGGTTGCTGCAAAAGCTTGCATGTGACGCACTAACGCCTCAGTGTGTGCCTGGCTGGCCCGCATTTCCCTCAGCTCTGCATCGCTCTCTATGTCCTTCTCAGCCCACGTCATCTCCATTGTCGTGAGTCGAGCCCGCAGAGTATCATTCTCCTCCCGCAATTGACGAACTCACTAGAGGAGGAGGAGGAGGAAATTGGACGCCCCCTAACCCCTGGAGCTCTCATCTGATCATATGTGATTTTTGCGTTAAAGCCCAGGCTGTATAGGGCGGTTTTCCTCCTTCCACCGACAACATGATACTAAATGTCATTCACTTGGTCGATGGAAAGAGGCTGTGAACACTCTCCCTCTGCAGCAGACTGAGCCATCTCTACAACTCTAGTGGTCATTGCTTACTGTGAAATAAGAATTAAATTAATCTTTATAAAATGTCAAAATAAATATACTAAAGTTAATATACTTACATTGATTGCTAAGGAGCGTCGATTGACAAATGACCCATCTTTTTTCTTATGGGTTTTGTTGAATACCTTCCAACTAATGGGAGGTCTCTGTAACTCAACAGTCTGTATACAGAAAATACAGTGTTTAAATATATCCAAAAAAAGATAATGAATGTTTATTATAACCTAAATAAAAACTTACCAAGTCAGTGGCATGTTGGACAATCGAACGGGATCCAGCAGTGTGTTTCGTGGATCCGGTGTTGGGGCTAGCAAGCTCCGAGTTGCGATTGGATCGAGTCATCGCAACATTATCTTTCCAATGTTAGGCATCCCAGAGTGCTCTCCATGCGGCCCAAACTGTCTCAGGGACCTCAAAAGGCTTATTTTCCTTCTTTCCCCACTTGTATAGCATGCCCCTGTACAATTTGGAGCAATAGGCGTTCCAAGTTTTCTTGAATTCCTCCTCTGGACCCTCCATCCAAATATATCTCTTCTGTAAAATATATATATATATATATATATATATATATATATGTTGAGTATTATGTTAGTTTTAACATTAAATTAAATATATATCTAAACTACTTACCAAAAATTCACCATAATAAAAATTCTTCATATCTTGCTCAATATGGTCCCATGTAGTAGCAGTCGAGGATAATCGTTCTTTGAATTTCTTTGTAATGTAAGTTGAGACCTGGTGATCGTCTAGGAGAAAGTTGTAACAAAAATATCATACATTAGCAAAATTTGACCTGAAATATATAAAAATTACATATTTACTTACTAGTAACCCACTACTCTCAAAGTAATCTGGTCACCACGTGGTCTCTGTCCCGACTGCATGACTATAAAAATCCAAAATCACAATATTAGATATACACATTTGCAATAGTTAATCCAACGAAGATGAAATACAAACAACTAGTATCAATGAAAATGAAATACAAACAATTTGTATCAACGAAGATGAAATACAAACAACTAGTATCAAAGAAGATGAAATACAAACGACTAGTAATATTCAATATTTAATCACCTGATCTTATTCCGATTGAACTAAATTAACATGTAAGTTTTCATCGCTCGGCTCCGTTGATATATCAACCTCCTCACTGCTAGATATCTCACCATCATCTATTTGTTACTTTAACAAATAACAAAATAGCTAAACTAACTTACAATTTGATTTGTCAACCACAAATAGCAATCTAAATTATCCAACTTTATTTCCGATTAATCAAACACAAATTAATATCCTAAATTTGAAAAATTAATTAGGATACTACAAAATTAATCAAACATAAATTAATCAAATTAGGATCCTAAATTAGTATCCAATTTATCAAACACAAATTAATCAAACAAAAATTATCCATCTATATCCTAATTAATTATCCTAAATAATTGATTAAGAAAATTAATTAATTAATTAATACCTCCTCCGGTGGCGGCAGCTGCGGCCGGCGGCGGCGGCGCCCGGCGGCCGCAGGAGGCTACTAATAGCAACGAAATTAACCTTTTCCGTCACTATTTTAGGGAATTGGACGTGTAACCCTAAAATAGCGACGGATTTATTTTATCCGTCATTAATAAGGTTATAAACTCATTAATAAGGTGCTTAGTGCTACTATGTACGAACCTCATGCATGTTACAACCAGAAAATTGTGGGCTGTTACCATGAACCTTTAGGAAACTGCACTATGGCATTTCATTAACTTTCTTTAAAA
Source organism: Boesenbergia rotunda (assembly GCA_024364735.1). Taxonomy (NCBI): domain Eukaryota; kingdom Viridiplantae; phylum Streptophyta; class Magnoliopsida; order Zingiberales; family Zingiberaceae; genus Boesenbergia; species Boesenbergia rotunda. The sequence goes on from JAGFNQ010003768.1 coordinate 153,442, forward strand.
CCCTCATGTATCATTAAGATGAAAAAGTAGATTTTTGTAATTTCTGGTTTATGTCTCCATACTTAGAGAGCCCTCATGTTTTAGATGCAAGGTGCAAAATCAGGTAATTTTTTATTCATGTACTTCCTTTTAATGGGATATTATATACATGTGTGTTGTGTGCGCAAGTATGTATGTATGTATATGTATAATATGTTACCATGAACCTTAACTTTCTGAAATATTTCAGCCAAATGAAAGTCTCTGTGATCAGAAGCCTAAAGAACCAGCTCCTGCTGCAACATCTTTAGCTAAATCAAAGATAACAGATGCCCCATCATTTCATTCTTGATTTGAGTATGTGGAGAACACTGTAATTGATAATAATGCTGGAGGTTCTCAAGTGATTGAACATGTTGCTCCACCAAAATCTTCAAGCTTCTTTGCAGAGTTTGGAGTAGACAGTGGGTTCCATAAAAAGTTAAGCTCAACTTCATCAAAAGGTACAGGTATACTGCTTCTAAGATATTTTATCAGCATGTTGATGTTGATGTGTATTTAAATTTGTTTGAATTTTTTCTTCAAGATTTAGTTCCTGAAAAGAATTCTATAAATTGTCTTACAATGTTTTCTACGCTAATTGTTAGGTTTGACTAACAAACTTTGATCAAACATCTTTGCCATTACCATCTGTCCATCTTTGATATTTGTGGCTTAATATTTTTCATTAATAGATTGAATATCTGTTATTCAGGTGTTGATATTAAGATTGTTTACCTATTCTTCTATAATAATGTATCATTCCCTCTTCTGTCGTCATAGTGCACAAGCAACCATATCTTCCAACTTGGATTTGAATTAAAAAACAAAAACAACAAAGAATAAAATAAAATGTAAAATGAGACCGAGCCCTGAAAGATGAGAAGCTGAACTGAAGCAGCCCAACCTTGATTGACAATTTGGTCATCTTTTCAACCTGCATGTGTTCAGGATTTTGAGTTCGTGACTTTTTGTCCTAACCATGCAAGGCAAATGACAAAGAGAATATCTGCATGCTGCAGTATTCTATATCTTAACCTGAATGAATGTTTGTTTTTTTAAGCTTTAAGCTTTAAGCTGGTATTCAACTATTTGGTAGGATATACTTGTCACGTCCCGGGGGTGTAATTCCCACACTCCGAAAGATACCCCCTCGGTAACAATATAATAAAGGGAACCTAAGAACCATCTAAATAGAATAATCAGAAAATTCATCAACTGTATATATCATATTCTTCATAGACTACAAAATGATACATGAAAAACGGCATATGAAACAAAACGTAAACACAACAAGATGAAAATAAAACAAATCAGGAATCAACACGTCGAAATCTCTAAGCAACACTATGTAAGGCCAAAACCAACTATAATATCAAAAATGTCCTTGTCCCTACAAAACTGGAGGTCAAGGAAAGCAAGGAAGACAAACAACTAAGTGGGTAATATGAGAAGATGGGTGTGAATTTAATCTCGTTTAAGAAGTCAAAGAACTAGAGTAAATCACAATCTCTTATAACAACTTTAAGTTCTTCTTAAAATTCTCCATTTATACATAAATATATATATATAATCATCTTCAATTATCATTCATCTATAATCATGTAACATTTTTATATTGGAATTTAGAATCTCAACTTTATCATCATTTGTTATCATCAATTAAAATCACTTCTCGAGTCTTAATCGATTGTATAATATCAACATGAGTAAATGTCATAAGCATATGAGTATCATCAATGGGCTGAATCTGATAAATCAACTAAACAACTTGAGCCAATATCATTATAGTGTGATAATGTCATATGCCATCTAATGTACGGGCTAAAAGCCCTCACCGGTGGATTACAACAATAAAGTGTTGTTGCTCAAATCAAGACTGACTGAGGGCTACATCATGGCACCACGACTCAAGCATACGGTTAGATACTTTGGTATAAAGCTATGTTCAAAGTCTTCGCTTTTAGGATTCCATTTTACCATCTTTGTTATTTCACTTTAATCATTTTTACCATTATTGTTCAATTGTAAGTTCATATCTTATTGGTTAGTCTGAACGACAAATCAAGTCAACTTTTCATACGAATCATCATATTAAATTACAGTATCATCGTAAGATTTGTAAGTAAAGGGATTAACAATAATATGGAGTATAAAAGGTCAAACAAATCTAAAGACAGGTATCAACCGAAGAGTAAGTCAGAATATCCATTTAATTTTTAAAATAATCTTTCCATCTTAATTCTCATATGAATTCATATGTGAACAGGAAATATCATTAATTATTTACCCTCCAACGATTTTATTATTTTAATTACATACCCTCACTTTGTGTTGGATGATTTAGTTTGTATATTTATTATTAATATAACAAAAAGTCCAATACATAACAAGACTTTAGGAGCAGCTGAGCCCATTCAATATGCTATTTTGTATTCGACTGTAGTTGCTATATTCTTTTTGAACACTGCAATCATTATGTTGCTATTTTGTGTTTTGAAATATGCTTAACTTTTGTTTTGAACTTCAACTTCAGGAAAGTAACGAGGCAAGCCAGAAATTCTCGTATGCAAAGTCAATTTCTTCAGCACACTTCTTTGGAGATCAAAACAAAACAAGCAGTGAGAATAAGACACAGAGGCCCCTGCAAAGGTTCACGGTACTTTCAATTTACAATCATAATCTGTGTCAAGGACAAAATTTAGTAGATTTATGAACTCATAGGGATGAATCAAAGCCCCATATTGGTTAGAAATGAAAAAGATCATGGGCTTAAAAGGATGGAAAGTATCTCCATTGGCATGGGGCCTTTTGGGTAGAGTCCAAGAGCAAAGCCATGAGGGTTTAGGTCCAAAGTGAACAATATCATGTCATTATGGAGATATGTATATCCTTGGGGCCCTAACAGTGATATCAAAGTCATGGTCTAGACCATGTGTCATGTGGGAGAGTCCTCGAACGAAGTTGTGTGGAGGTTCAGAGCAGGTCAAGTGTAACCGGATGTTTGCAAAGAAGCTCAGAGTTGGTCAAGAGTGACCGGATGCGGATGCTCGCGGAGAGGCTTGGAGGCTCGAAGCAGGTCAAGAGTGATAAGATGTTTGTGCAGAGGCCCGGACTAAGCCCAAGAGTAAAGTCATGAGGGCTTAAGTCCAAAGTCAAATATCATGTTATTGTGGAAATATGTATATCTTTGGGGTTCCAACATGAACCAATGTTGGGAAGCAGTAATTTGATGTTTTTTTTTTTGCTATTTAAGAGAAATGATACGCTGCGTGAATTAATTGGCGTGAACGCAGCGTGAACGACGTGGAACGCCACGTCGTTCACGCCACGTGGGCGCCGATTAATTCACGCGGTTATTTTGAAGGAAAACTGATGTCCTTTCTCCTCCGCTCCGCAGATCCAAATCCCAAATCCCAGCACTTCCGCCTTAGCAGATCCAAATCCCAGCACTCCTCCTCCTCGCCGCCAAGTTCGACTCCAACGGCGACGGCAAGATCTCGTCCGAGGAGCTCGCCGCGGTGCTCGCGAGCCTCGGTCACCCGCCCTCCGAGGAGGAGCTCCGCCGAATGAGGGTCGAGGCCGACTCTGACGGGGACGGGTTCATCTCCCTGGAGGAGTTCGTGGAGATCAACGCCCCGCCGGCGTCGACCGACGAGGACCTCCGCCTCGCCTTCGCCGTCTTCGACCTCGACCGAAACGGCGTCCTTCTCTTTGCTTGCCTCTGTCAAGAGCAGACCGCCGGCGGCCTTCTCCTCAGCTTCTGCAACCTGAGGTAAACAAGGAAGTTTCCTCAAGAGCAGACCGCCGCCGGCTGCCGAAGCCGCCTGCCGCACCTGCCGCACCAGCATCTCCGACGAGCACCCGGCCTGTTCAGCACAGCGCCCCGCCGCGCCAGAGCCCGCGCGATCGGCACGTAGCCGTCGCGCCGCCGCGTGTTGTAGTAGCCGGCGGTGAGCTCCGCCGCGTGGGACCGCGTGCAGTAGTGCCAGTGGATCCCCGCGACCTTGCCGGAGAGGTTAGCGCCGCTGCCGCGGAAGACGCCCTCCACGGCAGCCAGCACGCGGTCGCCGTGCTCCAGCAGCTTCTCCGAGTACCAGTCGAGGTAGAACTCGCCGTAGCTCGTGCTCCACGTCCCTTGGCGCCGGAAGAAGCCGGTCTCCTCCGGGAACTGCTTGTAGTGGCCAGCGTCGCGCGGCTCGTCCTCGCCCCATTCCTCGTGCCCTGCTGCAACCGCCGCAGCTCGCAGCGAAGCCTTCATGTACTTCAAATCGCGGCCGTCGGCGTTCGACTCCGACGAAACCGCAGCCGTCGGCGCCGTTGCAACAGGTCGCGGCGGAGGGAGGGAGGGAGGGAGGAAGAAGTAGTATGGGTTTAGGGTTTGGAAGCCGACGCGCGTGAGTGATTAAAACACGTCGAAACCTGTGCCCACGTGGCGTGAACGACTAGGCACGCCACGTCTTTCACGTTGTGTTCACGCCGGGTATTTCACGTCCCCTATCATTTCTCTTATTATATTTCGGAAGTGTTTCAATTTTTTATTTACATAGGATGCAAAAGCCATTTCAAGTGCTGATCTGTCTGGTAATGGTACCGAAGATCCTGATCTAGATTTTGCTGCTGCAGATCTCATCTACCGTATCTCTTTCCAGGTATATTGTTATAGATGTCTTACTCAATTTTCCGATTATTCATGAGATGCTCATCAATCATTCATTGGATTGCTTTCCATCTTAAGAAAGTCGGTATGTTTCCTTTCTCATGGTCTCATGAGCAATGTCTTTAAAACTGGCTAGTTGGTGAATGGCCGGGGTTGCCTTAGGTTCTTTGTCTTCCGGTTGGTTCAACTCGAAATTGTCAGCCCAATGGCCTCGCTATGCCAGTACACTTTTGAAAACACTGCTTGTGGTTCTCAAATTGGTGATTAGGCTTTTCGGGATTCAGTTAAAAGTGCCATCCTTGTCTCGAATATGTCGACTCTTGGTTTACTTCATGTGTTCTATGCATTTTTAGACGTCAGAGGATTTATCTTCCCTCACTAGCATTGCTGGGGAGACCGGCAAGAAATTGACTTACATTGCTTCCAGCCTTATCTATGATCTTCAAAAAGAATCCTTTAGCTGGATTAGCATGCATTATCAGTGACTGACAGCTCAACCACAACAATTGGTTCGAACATCACAAGCGTTTCTTTCCTAGAGTTGTTACTGAAACTTGATTGCAGTGTGCATTTTCTAATTTCATTCGATCTGTTACGTAGCTATTATTTCATCATACAGAAGTTTGTGTTTTGTTTGTAGCTAATTTCTCGGTTCGATATTTGATTTGTATCTAAAAATGAATGTATCCACGTTTCTCACGAGTATATATGGTGTGGAACCAAATAACTTCTTTAGCAAGCTTGAAAAATTAGTTTATAGATGAAGGCAGATATCTTCGACGCTATGATAAAAAGCCCAAACAAAAAATTAACTCAGTTTTTCATAGTTAATTCTTTCCTTTCAATTTTCTTTCATAGTATTGCAAATCAAAAAATGTAAGACATTCAAGATCGAATATCAATGAATTAATAAATATTTTGTTAATGGACGATTGATAAATTATCTACTATAAATATTTTTTAATTTATCTTAATAATTGATAAAAAATTAATGCGACATCGAGATTCTATTTTAATTTAATAAAAGTACTTTAAAAGCTAATGCCGTTTTTTAACTCAATATGTTTGATTGGCGTTTAAAATTAAAAATAACTATAAATGATAGTTAATTGGGACTAAAAAACGTGAGAAAACAATGTGGTCAAGATACAGTCAATTAAAACCGTACATGCATCAATTATAAGTAACGAAAAGTCAATTATTATCAGACTTTTCATTAAATTCTTAATGGCATATCTGTAATAAGTTATCAGACAATCAGAAACACAAAATTTTTGTCTTCGAAAAAAAAAAAATAGATACATCAACTACTATAACCTCAAAAATGTGAGGACTGCAAGCATAAATAAAACGGCTAATTAAAAGTGTAAAATGTTGAATCATCAAACCAAAAGTAGGAGACGGAAACAATTTACCAGATGCAGAGTCTGAGCTCTGATCATCATGGCTACATGGTTTAAGAAACACTATTTTGGTGCAACGAAGGTCAGCATCTATCATAGAGATAAAATCCTAAGTTCAATCAGAAACCACAAAAACAAAATTGGCATCCCATGTTTGTTACTCATGCCTCTGGTTCTCAATCCTACTGAACTATAATGCTCTTGTTTGATTTTTCTACATGTTGGTTCTGCTGGGGAGCAGTCTCAGGGACTCCAGAGATACTAGTGCTCATTTCCTGCACAGGCGGCGGGTTAACAACAGTCATGGGAGCAATGCTATCAGACAAATGGCCCTTCAGCTCGCGGTGCTCCTGGCAGATAGCACACCAATGCATACAACAATGGACCATGCAAGAGTCACACGGAGAGTCCTGTAATCACAAAAAGAAAAGAGACTTAGAATGAAGAATATTACTCAAACAAAGCTAGATGTAGGCATCGAGCATCTGTGCACAATGCAATCGGCAGATAAAACATACAAGCTAGCCAACTAGAAGATACTCGAATGCAGGTTCGTAACAGCAGTTTGCGAAATATTATGGGTACAATGGTCTGATGATCTAGTGAATATAAAGTAGTTAAAACCCAAAAGGCATCTCAAAGGAACCTAACTTGGTTTCTCTTACAACTAGTTCCATATTTAAGGTATATGAACCGAGTACTTTATTGCTTGTTCAATGTCCCAAGTAATTTAGGACTGGATACCTAAACCTTGAAATGCCAGTGTGACAATAAATCACCAACTTTTGTATTTGTGAATCCTTAATAGAGAAATCAAATTAATGGCTTGCACCAAGGAACATTTGAAAGAACCGACTGATAGTAGAGCAGGGGATGAAATAATCAAAGGCGCTATTGATTTCTTAAGACAGATAGTAGAACAGAATAGCTGGGTTGGATGAAGTTGCTGTTAGCAGACCATTATAATCTTTCAGCGGTGCAATGCTACAAGAGGATGCATTAAAAACTCACAAACAAGAAAAAATCAGCCATTAAAATGAATTTCTTGCGTGCAAAATCTCTAACTGGTAAATAACAAAATAGTAGAAAAGGAAGAACAAGAATTCACCTTGAGATGGTATTTCTTTTGTAGTGATTGTCTAAATATACCAGTATAGACACCACACATCCACCATGAAAATACTAATCCTTCTCCAATCAAAAATGATGTTTTTGGGTCAATGCCATGGAAAAGTGCTGTAGCGGCTCCAAGTAAAATACCACCTTCAACACAGATAGCATGACATGTACAAGGACTTGTCCATGGAATATCTTCATTAAGCGTCTCAACGTTGCGCCCAAACAAGACGCAAGGACAGAAAAGTCCAGTCCAACCTATCATACAAAACGACATCAAACAAAAATTATGACATTACCCATATTAGACAATATAATGAGCAGAAAACTGTATTTATTAATTAATTAGCAATCATAATCTTTTGAATAGAATATCATGATGGTATAATGAAAGAACTACAAAGTATCCCTTCTAAAGGTGGCACAAGCACCCACAAACCTTAAATTTAGCAAATAATGGTTAAATTGTGTGGAGATTGTAGTCAGCTTATGCAAAAGGTAAAATCTGAGGGGATAAAAGATTGAAATTTTCCCTCTCATCCTATTTGGAAAGGAAGGAATTGGAATTCTTTGGGAATTGGAATTCAATTCCATCCATTGATAGCAATTTTTAGGAAGGAATTGATAAGGAATTGAATTCCAATTCCTTTCAAACCCCTCAAAACAAATCACACCTAAACACCTCTGATTTGTGAAAGGAATTCACTTGAACAAATTAAATTACCAAATCGTCCCCTCACAAAACAAATCAAAGTTGCTCCGGCTCTATCCTCACAGGATAAAATCGTAAAAGTATAACAATTGAATTGAATTTAATTTTGTTTTTACAATTCATTCCAAACATGAGAATTGGAATTCAATTCCGAATGGAATTCCAATTCCTTACTTATACACCCTGTTTGGAAACCTTTTAAGTAAGGAATTGAAATTCAATTTCGGTCGGAATTGAATTCCATCCGGAATTGAATTCCAATTCCCATGTTTGGAATGAATTGTAAAACGAGAATTGAATTCAATTCAATTATTATACTTTTACGATTTTATCCCGCGAGGATAGAGCCGGAGCAACTTTGATTTGTTTTGTGAGGGGGTGATTTAGTAATTTAATTTGTTTAAGTGAAAGGAATTCAATTCCTTTCACAAATCACATGTGTTTAGGTGTGATTTGTTTTGAGGGGTTTAAAAGGAATTGGAATTCAATTCCTTAGCAATTCCTTCCTGAAAATTACTACCAAACGATGGAATTGAATTTCAATTCCCATGGGAATTCCAATTCCTTCCTTTTCAAACAGGGTGATAAGGTTTCCAAACAGGGTTTCTATGGTTAGTTTCAATGTTGTAACGAGAAAAAGAAGAGATAGGGATCAAAACAACGAAACAACCAAACAAGAATCGGAAAGTTCATTTAGCCACTAAATTTTCACTTTCTTTTAAAAATGATTCTAGTTTTCCTTCTAGATTTTGAGAATATATGAAAGTCGTATAAAAAACAGTTTTTTGTTTCTTTGTTTCTTTCAAAGAAAGAATCATGAACTAATGAGAGCACTTACAGCTCTCCGGATCCTCAGAACAGCCACAAATTCCAGTCGTCCAAGCTTCATCAGCAGGTGGCTCATAGCTTTCGGGAAGGGGCTGCCCGCACTCGATGCATCGTCGAACCTCCAACTGTACAAACAAAAGCAGGCATACGAGCTATTATACTGCATAGCTCGATCTAAATCTGAAGTCGCATCCAAAATCCAAACATGAAAACCGAAAAAAAAAAAATCAACAAAATCCAGCTCCTATCGAAGGATAGTCCGGTTCTACAACCCTAACCTGGGGAACACGAACTGGCTGATTCAGCTCTCCAGGGAGGATCTCCTCCAACGGAGCATCCTGGTCCTTGGTGAGCTTCACGTACCTCGATGAGACCGGCTCGTCTGACATCTTCAGGGAAAGAACAGGGACCAAATGGCGCTCCGGAGAAAGAAAGTGAGAATGAGGAAATTGACGAACACCGACGAATCGGGGACAAGCACCAGCATCGGATCCGAAAATGTGGGAGGAGGATGGTTTGGATTTCGTCCTGCAGGTTCAAATGAAGGGTTGGACGGAGAGGATGATCACCGGCCACAACTCCTGTTTTCTAAAAATAGAAGACATTGGGAAGGTCGATCATAGATATAATAAATCATTAATCTTGAAATTCTATCAAAAATTTTCCATCTTTCAAGACAACATGATGATTGACACAGAACTATCTATACCATGTAATGCCGACGCATCTCAAGCGAGAATCACCATTTGATCGAGTGCTCGCAAGAACAGATGCATAGACAAGTTCATGTAGGTGTGCTTCATGATCTACATGAAGTGCTCTATAGTGTCTTCCGCTGCATCACTAAGGCGCGAGCTTCAGCATACAAGTCGATGGAGGATTCCGACACATTTAGAGCGAGGTTTGCGGCTTCTCACGCTTCGGCCGCGGAGGCCACGGCGGCGGCGATGCAAACTCGGGGTCAGGGCAAGATGGGAGTTTTCGTACAAGAGGAAGGGCTAGATAGGGTTGCGGCTGCGCTTCCTCCGGAGGAACCGTTGGATGCCCTCCTCCGTGACTGATGTGTCACGCATCGGAGATAACTGATGAGAAAAAACCCTAGACTTCCCAATTTGTTTGGTTTGTGCTTCAACCCCTTCGATCTTTATTTTCTTTTCGTGCTACTCTTTTTGCAGTTTTGCAATGGCTGCGTCGTTCTTCTTCAGATCGATTCGGCGCCTTCCTCTCCGTACTCCCGGAACCTTCGCCGTCAAAGTTAGCGTCGCCGCCCCACAAATCCGCCGTTTCCCCTCGTTCCCAGGTGAGCAATGGAGTTCTTTACCTTCTAATCGCCATTAGGACTGAAAAAAGGCGATCTTGCGGCGAACTACTTACCAAAAAAAAAAGATTCTTTTCGTCTACTTGCGTTCATTTGGATATGGGCTTTCAATGAAGGATTCCCGTCGAACTGGGTTGCTGCGGTGCCTCTCTCTTTCCTTTCCACAGCGCGGCGGCGGCGGCGAAGATGACTTCGCGGCTGAGCTTGGCGTCTCGGAGCGATCGAGATATCTCACAGTGCTTCCTTGGCTACGCTTGCCGAGGACCCTAGAACACTCGACGCTCTATCAATACCTGAATTGTCTGTCCGTGACCTCGCTTAGTTCATCTTTGAACATCAACATTCATGCATGCCTTGTGTTGAGGATGGTTTTCTTTGCTCAAAATTTATTGAATCGCTATCCTCATCTTTTTGTTGCAAACCTCGGATAGGATTCTTGAGGAATTCCTTTTCCCATGAACTCGCATGAGACAATTTCTGGTTGCTTTGGAACAAGAACGACAGCTAGTTGAGATTCAGTATTCATATTTTTATCAAGAATATTCTTGTATCCGATTCAGCTAATCTTGCTAAAAGTTGATTTTTTTTGTCCCAAATGACAAACTCAAAAGTTCATCTGTAACTAGGCCTCAAGAACAAGTCAATTCCACACACAAAACTCAGTATTAAGTTCAATGCCCATCAGTCAGCGTTCAAAAAAAAAAAAGAAAAAAAAAGACGTAAACAGAGACCATTTCATTGTTAACTTTAGTTATCATCACAACAGTGGAAGGAATACTGCCATCACTGGAAAGAACTAGCAGCAAAGTGCCACTGACCTGTTAACTGCATCTATATAGTAAACTCTTAACAGAAAAGATTCGTGGTCTGTTGTGAAGGAGCAAAAGTTAATTGGGTGTTCATTTTTCTGTTTACTTCCGATAAGACACTCCATGTCTCCAACTGTAGAACCTTCGATTAGATTTTTGAGGTGAGAATGTGAGGCCAAACATTTCTTTCAGAGCATGCCCTCGCTCTAGAAGTCCAATCAAGCTTGCCACAACAGATGCACTCTCTCTAACATGTTCTAGGTCCTTGGGTTCTGACCATAGGCACCGAGCGAGCTGCATTCTTCTCTGCTTTGAGTCTACTGCAATTCCCCACTTGCAATAGAGGTTCTCTCTTTCCACCGTAGACATACCCTTCTGCATCTGTTTGCAAAGCATGTCTCTTTCACGTCGAAGCAATCTTAAACTGCCCAAGAGGAAACAAACCTTGTCTTAGTAATCAAGTAGGCTATGTTTTCTTAAAACAAGTTCGAAAAATGTAGCACAACTGATGTAACCTTGATGTGGAAGTGGAACTCTGACCAACAGTTAATGCTTTATCAATGTTTTGCCGAGCAAAAGTGCTCTTTAAAAAGGATAATCTCCTGAATTCCACTTCCATGTAAATAGAGTCTGTTGGATCACCTGTGAATAGCATGTAAAAGCAAGTCCTATGAACTAAGGAAACATTACACTCGTGCCAAAGTGCAACGATATCTCGTTGCTTCTTCTCAAATTCCCTAGGCCATTCAGAAGGAGATTGCAGTGGATCTAGAGTTGGTGCCAAACTGAGATCCTTCTCAGGGTCCTCAGCTTCAAAATCTTGGACCAAATTCCTTCCAGTTTTCTGACGTCAAAGCAAGATATAAATGGCAATGAATATTAAAGAAACTTATTGCACCAATTGTTTCGACTTGAAGTTTACATCCATGGCTAATTAAAAATATTTCATCATTAACATGATCCATAATTAAGTTCCTCATCATCCAGGAAAGCACCACAACAATAAAAGGCCGGCAAATCTCAGTAAGATGGAATCATCTTGAAAATATTTTTAGGGGTTACGTTTCCCTTTAGCACTTTCACAAGCAGCATTGGACCACTATACAAAGCCATACGTCCAGATGAAGCCATGATTAACCACAGTGCAAATGTTAATTCGAAGGGGCAAATTGGGTGAGAGGGAAGTTTGTGAACCAATATCATTGTTAATCCCTCACTACATCCATGGCAAGATTTGAACAGTTCATTCACATATCTGTAACAACTCCAAGTCCATGTCGTTAACAAATTCAGATATCACACCTCAAAAAGTCAACCATTTCATGCCTAACTACAAGGCCCAATATTACTCTAGAGTACAAGTGTCAAAACAAATTTGATCTCCAAATTTTAAACATGGGTACCGGAACACAAGCAAAGCTCAAGTATCACAATTATGAATTGTAATATTATGTTATTGATATAATATAAAAATAAGTATTACTACTAAGGTTTAAAATCTTGAGTCGTGTTGAAGTTTCGGCTTTTAACTGGATACATACTATTTGGGTACTGTAGTGGTGATGCCAATGACAAATTGGAGAGGAAGGATGAAAAAGAAAAAGAAGAGAAGATAGTTATATGTGTAAGTTTGGACTTTGTGTCACATCTAAAATGTTACAGTTTTCACATTATATTGTACGTCATAAGCTATAAATAATAATAAATATTATTTAAATTCATAAAATAGTTTTGTTATTTTTGGTCTGAATTCGATCTTTAGCCCTCAATTTTCAAAATTAGCAAAACCTTCTCAATTTCACCGAAGCCAATCCAATAGATAATAAACATATCCAATTTTTGGATGAAGTTGAGATATTACCTAGGCTGTACATCAACATGTTTAAAATTTCATAAGCCTAACTTAAACTTGCATATTAAAGCTATTCAAACTTGTTTTAGCTATGTTAAACCAGCAAATAAATCACATGAAGTCACTCAGCCAATGAACTTTGGTAATAATTTAATACCTAATGATCTAGAGACTAGAGATTATTGTTAAAGTGAAATTTTCAAAAAAAGTATATTTTTGCCAACGTTTTGTCACTACATTTTTCTTACTTCATTATTATCTTTCTCTCCCCTTTTTGTTGTTGACATGTTTTGCTGTAAAACATTATACATTGATAACATGTTTTGCTAATTATAGGATGATAGTTATATCAATTTCCCTTGTAAAAGAAGTTTAAGGGTAAGTTTGCAAAAGATAAACCAACTTAGAACAAATTGCTAACAATTAGATTTGCACTCTGCAGCATTGCTGTAATGAACAATAAAAATGGCAATAAAGAATATGATTAAATACTCATTCAGCATGGAGAGCATACCTGATCAGTAGTGGATTCTTTTCCAGAATGAACATCATCCATCTCGTTGACTTCTGAGTCGTCAACCAACCTATCCATCTTGATACTGGAATTAGCTTCTGAGTTTAATTTCGGTAAATTAAATGGTGTGGTATCCACAGAAATTTGAGATACACTTGCTGATAGATCTTTACTATTATCTCCAAAGGCCAAGGCAAGTCGTTTCTTTTGTACTCCCTCAGGCCTTCCAGGGAATCGTGTCAGAGATATATCGGGCGGTGTGCTAACTTCTTGGAACCAAATTGAAGAGCTCGTCATTGTTGCTCTACAACTTCTACTTCTACTTAATGGAACACCTCTAAAGCTTTGATCTTGCCATGTTGAACTTGGAGAGGATCCATCTGGATATACCTTCACGAGGTTGATAAGCGTCTTCTTTACATTCTGAAGATGCTGTTCCAATGTGACAGGATCTGCATTCGTTAATCCTTGATTGGGTTGTCCTTCAGGTTCATGATTAAGATCATGATGCTTAGGAGTTGTGATAGTCAACTGTTGGAGACTGCTGCTTCCTTCTGCCGACGTGGACTCTGAATCTTCATGTACAAGTGCGCCATTCACTTCAATGCAGTGGACATCCTGACAAAGTTCCTCAAACTCTTTTTCACTTTGATTATCGTTTGACTTAATGAACTCAAGATTTTTAACTGTGTGTCTTGGTGATGGAGTAACATGGTTTCCAGTTTGTTTATACTGATTGTACGAAGTTGCACAATTTGAGGGGCCAGAATAACTACAAAGATCAGCAATATCTGAAGGCTCATATGTTGAAAATAAATCATCGCACATACAAGTTCCATTGAGTACTGGGGTTTGGCTTGACTCATCCTAGGAGGAATATAAAAAATTAAATAGAGAACTTACATGTATCATTAGATATTTTCAGACATAAGAATAGTCACCCATTGTCTTGAAGAAGGATCCTTTTGGATAACTTGCAGAAAATCCTCCAGGCGAGACTGGGCCAGATCACGTTCCTGGACCAACTTCTTTACCTCACTCTCCAGCTATAAGATATGGATTATAATTTCAGTTGACTTCTAAACTAGTAGAGTGCTGAGAATATCATAATCATTCTATTATACAATACCTGATGGCAATATACTATGGCTTGTTCTTAAGTTAATAGAACATTACAAAATGCTACCCTTTCATGTCAAACAATTACATGATCGACAAACCTAGCAAGAGAAATGATTGAGAAACCATATTTTCCACAGGAAACATAGATTTCATTCATCTTAGATTGACCAATATAGCCTCTATGGAGCTTAATGGAAGGGGAAAAAATTCCATATAACTACTGATTCCAAACAGTGAATTATTCTTGTACCAAATAAGAATTGTAGACATAAGATACAGAGAAGTACAAAAAATATGTATCATATAAGAAAAGTGAGTTTTAGATCTGAGTGCAAAGTTCTTGCCTTTTTAATATGAAGATCCTTCTCCCTCAGCAACGTTTCAGCACTTGGACATATTCCTGAATATCTCATTTCACTCTCCAATCTTGCAAGTTCTTTTTGCAAATGTTTAACTAATGCCTTATCTGACATAACTATATTCACTTGTGCACTGGTAGCAACCTCTTTTGCACAACTCGCAAACAGAAGAGTGTTTCTGGATTGCTCGATATGGCTTCTTGCAGGACTCATTGTGCAAATAATGGCAGTCCTTGCATTACCCCCCAATGATGGTTGCAATATCCGTGTGAGCTTTGAATCCCGATATGGAATGTGCCCATTTCTTCCCTTACTGTGCACACCAATCACAGTGTAGATAGTTATAAATTAACAAAAGAAGAGTTGTTAACTTGAAAGGACATTGCAACATCAAATTAAGGGGGACACACCAGATTATTCTAACTTCTTAACATAATCTACAAATTATGGATCGTCACTTAACCTCAAGAAAACATTGAGTGTTCAAAAATATAGATGGTCAGCTTCCATGCGATTAATGGTGACTTCAATCCCAACATATTTAAGTGCATCCAAGATTTCATGGACAAACTTACAGAATAATGACAATGCAGAGAAGACAGTACCCCTTGGATTATTTATATTTGTTTTGAAATAGTAAAAAAAGAAAAACTAATTTTTCTCGCCAAGTCATAGGATATAGTAAAGTGAGTCAATAAGCATGAAAAACCATACACGATGAAGTTCAACATGATAAATCTCAAGCTGTTTGAACAATCCGAAATATGCATCAAGCATGTCAAAAGGAATAGTTTCAATGGATAGATACCAACAAAAGCACAAAGCAAAGAAAAGGATTAAAGAGAAGGTTTGACAACCTCAGCTTGCGAATAACAGATCCAAGTGTCAGCAAGCTTCGATTTATGTGGCAACCCTCTTTAAGCCTGGTACCAGCAGATAGTGCCTGAGATGCACGTTCACTCCCTGCTAGATCAACAAAATTCTGCATGCAACAATCAGACAACACTTACCAAGAATCTTCCTTTAACATATACGAACTATGATAAAATAAAAAGAGTAAAATGAAAACTATCAGCCTACCACACTAGCCACAAGTGTGCTAGAGTTGTCTTTTCCCAGAAACTCCCGTGCACAACTTTCAACAGTCTGCAGCGTTGATACACCACAGGAAATATCAATATGACTCTTCCAAACCAGAAACATATTTTGTTTAAGGTAATTATATAGACTAGAAAAACAGACCAAACGGAGAATTTGATGAGATCGGGAGCTTGTTTCATTTAGAGTGGTCTCCCCTATCTTTCTCTGAGCTAATGGAAATGAATGCTTGTAGGGTTAAGTACAGTTCAATTAACATAAGGAATATTTCTTCACAAATTTTATATAAATTACCTTCACACACAGAAATGAGTGCCTTGAGGTGGTTCCAGTCCTTTAATATTTCCTCTGTAAGTTTCTCAATAACTGTTCCTTTCTGTAAAAAGGATTTCCTTTTACCCTTCAAATTTATCAGAGGTGAAAACAAACATCCAGATGAGAAACTTTACCTCTGGATCGTCTAAAAGCCTAAGGGGAGCAGAATCTGCACTTAGCAGATCTTTAACAGCCTCATTGTAAATCTCTATTGCTGAAAACTTCAGCACAAATGCTCTCTCATGATGCTGCAAAAGGAACAAAATGTGAAGGGCTACTTGAATATCAGAGCAATCATAGTAAAACCAGTATTACCTTACGTATATATTCATATATGTCTAATGCAGTGTACTCAGTTATGCCAGTCATTGTGTATGTTTTCCCGCTGCTTGTTTGACCATAAGCAAAAATAGTAGCTGGAAAGAATCACATAACTTTTAATTTGTTTTACCATATGCTAGCAAAACAGGGTGATATAACCGTACACTTACAATTAATCCCGCTAACTACGGAAAGAGCAACTTCTTTAGCCCCTTCCTCATACACTTGTTTGGTGGCGCAATCACTTCGAAATACTCTGTCTATTAGAAAGAAGTGAAAGGTGGAAACAAAATTTAATTTAAAAGAGTTTTACTATTGGCATCCGAGCCAAAACAGTATCATGTTGATAGAAAATTAGGCAGGATATTTATCTAGTATACTACATGGATTCTCATGAAATAGAGAAGTTTGTGTGGCCAAAAAATTCATGTGCTAGTAAATTAAATTGTGAGATCAAGTTGCATTATCCAAAGATTCTTCTTAATTGAAATGTGCGTGGCTTATGGCCTGTGGGAATACCTACACATTACAGTTCACACAAAACCACATCAAGTTCACCTGGTAAGTAAATGAGGTGTCAAGTGAACAAAAGAGAAACAACAGATCAATCTCACCAAATGTGCAAGCTGTTGGACTCATTGACCGCTCAGATAGGTTGTTCCTGAATATGATGGTTGTATCATTGATGCACTCCCAATCACAAGGATCATTGGCCGCCACCTCCTTCTCACTCAGAGGCCTCAGTCGAACCGAAACAAAAATCTTCTCCACCTTCTCACCGCCTCTTTCACCAGCAGCCGGCTCCATCTTCTCCCACCGAGCCAGCTCCTCTCTGCCAGCCGCCTCCATTCCTCACCTCTAACTCCTACACGATTTGCAACAAGCCACAAATATAAAAGCAAAACCACCAAGTGGTCGCAGAACAAACAAGAACATATTGCCCTAACCTAATTCACTATTAGCTCAAGTTGAAGAATCAGTGATGAGTTTCTGCAAGAAATGGAACAGATCAAGAGTGCCTAACTGCAAAAAATCCATTTTCCTTTTTCCAAAATCGTCATTTTCCGGCTCCATAAATCAAAATATGTGATCATTATGCTCGAACAAACGCCGGATTAAAGAAGATAAACAAGTCCTACAGGAAAAAAAAAGCGTTTGGATAGGGTTTTGCGCCCGCGGGATCTGGACTTGCATCTGATAAGCCAGAACCTACGGCAAGAACGAGCAGAGGCATTTGACACATGAACAGCTGGGGAGCAGACAGGGAGGGCATAGTCAAGGGCAAGCATTGCAGGCACCCAGCTAGAAAAGAATCAAAAGTCATTTCTTCCAAATGTGGCTTTCAATTGGAAGAAGAGCATACCAGAGAAGAGCCGTCTCAGGCATCGGCCGGCAGAACTACCGACCAGAGTCGCCTCCGCCGCCGCCTCCTCCCTGCAAATCTGCAATCAGCACAAGCAGGAGCAACCACCCACGCTCCTGCCTTGTGTTTAAAAACACTTCCTCACTCGCCTAGAGCCGTTATTTTTTCCGTTACGATGCCAAAAAATTCATCAAATTAATGCATCTAAAACACCTTTTAAAATCATTATATTCATGAATTTTTGTTCCCTCGACATTTAATTCTTCGATTTGATAGATTTCGTATTTATTTGGTCAACTGTTGTTTTCATCGTAATAATAAATAAATAAACTACTATTAGGAGACGTGCTGAGCGCTTCTCATTCAGGAGCCGATCTTCAATGAACACTATTACACGCGACGCAAAGTCAAAGGAATCATAAAATGCATTCTTTTTGTCTTCCAGAGGAAGAGATGATAATTGGCTTTTTGATAAAAGAAATCGATAAACAAATACCTACCGATAAATTGTATTTGAATCGTTCTCGAGGCTTTTGTTGTCTCCATCAGGCATGACAAATTCATCCTCGTCACACTTTCATCTAGTTCGTCAGTCAATTTTAAGGGGAAATTTCGCCATCAAAATTCATTCCGAGTTTGAAAGTTTCTCATAATTTTATTATCAAACAACTTAACGGCGTTAACAATTGAAGAATAAATTATATGTTTTTAATTTATTTTTTTTTCTTCTTCTGGTAATAGAAGAATCAACTCGTAAGCGGGCCATTTCATTTCAGCCCAATTCCTTAAACCCAGCTCGGCCCATGATCCCTTTCGTTTAGACGGATGATTAGTCATTTTGATTCATTCAATTGGCTAATAAATGGCCGTTGGATCCACAACGATATTTCCGGCGCCATGTAAACCCTTTAATTTCAACTACATTTTGATTTTAATTTTGTTTAGATTTTTTATTTATATATAATAAACAGCATGAATTAAATGTCTGCTATTTTTCATTTTGGAGCCATGATATATTCAACCACACAAATCAGTAATTTCATATTGGGACTAGCGAATCGTCTTCCACAAAAATTCAACTAAAGAACTAGGTCACTTAATTACTCGTCCATCGACGTGCATTGCGAAACACCAATTAATCTATATCGAGCTATCATGCTTTCGGTGCAAGGAAGAAATACAAGGATGAAATCCCCAAGCAATGTGATAGCGTCTTTTGGATGCTTTCTTTGTTGTGTGTCCATTTATATACCTTCTTAATTAATCTCATCACGTCGCATGGATGGTCGTATACCAAACCCTAATTAGTTAAACATCATGCATGTGATGGTCGTGTTAGATGCCTTAATGCGTATCCTAGCGAGCTTGCTTTCCACTGTTAGCACATTTCAGTAAAAAGATGATTATACTTTTTCCAGCTATTCTTCATAGTCCTTGTTCATAAATCACATGAAAAGAGATAAATTATGGGATTAATTTATAATTGATTGTCAAGTGATTAAGGGATGAGAGAAGTTTTTGTTAGATATTATTATCCCTATTAGGTGGGTTTATTTGTAAGTTACTCGTGTAAATATAATGTGAACTTTTTAAAATGATCTAACATATGTTTATTAGACTTCGGATTATTGGATGTAGGTACAATATGTTTATGGACTGATAATGGATTAGATTTTATATAAAGGAGAGGTCTCTAAGAATTTAGGGAATCATCTCAACCTAATTTCTTATTCCCAATTGACAAAAAATTTTACAGCGTCGTCAACCCTCCCCTTGGAATATTTTTTTTTCTTTTCGTTGTATCTTCTTACATAGGGATCAAGCCGACGACGCTAAGACAAGAACAACGACACTTCAATCATGTTCCTTATCGTATTTGGTTTATACTTTATATTATTATGCTATTTTTTCGACTTAACTAGATCCAAGTTTATATGTCTTGTATTTTTTCTATTCGAGTTTTTATTTCATTTTTAAAATTCATGCAGTTAGAAAAAAATTCAAGTTCTATCAATTGGTCTCAGAGTTTTAGTTTTGTTTCGTCGTTTTTATGATAATAAAGTTGAATATTTTTGGTAATTTATTGTTTGTATGCTAGATCAGATTTTTCTAGTATAATATAATTTTTGATCATCAAAAATCATATAAGAAAAAAATAGGATAGGTTTGGTTTTTAAGTTTTTCATGTTAATGCAAATAACATAAATAACTGTAGAAAAATTGTCTCATCTAACCTAATTTTTATGTTAAAAAGCGATGGTTGAATTGATTAGCTTAGTTAGTCAATCGATCATCGAGCCTAAAATAATGAACTGATTCGATTGAATTGATCAACTAATTATTTAGTATTTTCAATAAATAAGGTTTGATATCTAATTAATTAATCATCTTAAATTCACGACGAAATTAATTATTAGTCGATTAGAATTCTTCATAATCGGTAAAGAATCAATTATTTCTAATCGATTAAGAACAAACTGTTTCTGTGAAACAGTGAGTTATAAAAAAAATGTTTCTGCAAAACAGTGAATTATGCAAAACACTGAATTATATAAAAAAAATATTTTTATATATGTGAAATTGTTAATTATAAAAATAAACTATTTCTATATACGTGAAACAGTGAATTAAAAAAAACTAATGTATTAAATAATTTTATTTTTTTAATATATAATGATCATAAAAATTAAATAATATTATTTAATTATAGAATCGGAAAGAAACTCTAACGTCTAAGGGAGGGTTCTCTATATAATTATATAGTCATATATAGTAAGCTTTTAGATCAATTGGAGTAATTGATTGAATTATATTATTCGATTATCATATGATATCAATCAATTAATAAGCATAATTTAAAGGTATTAAGGTTGATTAAGAAATTATATGTTCGGTTAAAGTTCTTAATATTTTCTTAGGTCTATCGATATAATATGCTACTAAGTAAAACTATTGTGTTTGCTCAAAAGAATAATGCATTTTATGTTGGAACACATATATCTATGCTAAGAGTAATCGGCCCAAATCAATATCATTTTCATGTCAGATATATGTTCAATATAGTTTATAACTGTTAAATAAAATTTATTTTATTTTGTTTTGATCATGTGCAAATTATAATGACTCAAAGGAAGACATATCATGTGACAAATTAAAATTGTTATAAGCTATGTACCAATATATAGCTCATATAAAATATTATATTAACAGCATAATGGGTCGGGCTAAAAGAAGATATATTGTGTGACCAATTAATGTTTGAGTTATATCAATGAGTACCGCTATCAAATTATATTTTAGTTTACAAAGTAAAATATAATATTGTATTTAGTATCTTATAAAGAGCTCATTTATATGCATTTAAAATTTTATTTTATTTACATAATTTTTTGTTTTATTACTCACACGGATATATATTCTTGACTTTAGTTAAATTGTGAGCTTAAATAAATTTCTCTTTTTAATTTCAGTGTAATCAATTACTGTCAATCTTAATAGTATCCCCACACTTATTAGTTTGAATATTATCGAGTGGATAGATTACGTTATCGTAGTCTTACGCTGCATAGACTTAGACTATATAGTAAGACATGATCACCCCACACTAGTGCCAGCACTATAGAATAGAGGACTGAATTTGATAACTGGGAGTGATCAAATCGCATGTATCTAAGTATCATGAGACTTTCTGTACCTACACAACTTAAAGGCTTAATAATTAAGGGAAAAAAGCATGCTAAAAATTTCCTCAGCCAATTAGCATATCGTTTCATGGCAAACGAAAAGATTGAGATTACCACACTTCTTTCAAAGTTAGTAACCATATAGTATAATGAAAAAGTTCTCAACCTTATTAGTTCGGAAGTCAATTTAGCTATTGTACCCACTAATACTTGGTGAATACATACCGGTGCTACTACTCATATAGTGTCACTATGTAGGATTGTCTCAGAAATCGACTTCTGTTTGATGGTGAAAGATACATCTATACGAAAAATAGGAAGAAGGCTAAAGTTGATTCTATTGGTATTTTTAGGCTTTGTTTAGAAACTAATGTTTATTTGGATTTAGAAAATATATTCATTGTACCGTCTTTCAACCGAAACTTAATTTCAATTTCTTATTTGGACAAATTAGGTTATTCTTGTTCATTTAGAAATAGAATGTTTAGTATTTTCTTTCATTCAGTTTTGCTTGGCAATCATTCCTTAGTTGATAAGCTTTATAAATTGAACATTTTACTCCTATAGTTGACAATATAATAATGTATAGTATAGGTACAAACGTAAATTGACTGACAAGAATTCTTCTATGTTGTGGCATAGACATTTAGGACATATATCTAAACAAATCCTAGAAAGGTTAATATTATATGGAATTCTCGATTCCCTTGACATGTCAAACTTTGATGTCTGTATATAGTATGTTAAGGGAAGACCACTAACAAAAGGAGCAAGGGGGCTAGCTATTGTAATGATATTTTGGAGTTAATACATATAGATATTTGTGGACAATTGTCTAAGGCATCTTGGAATAGACACATATATTTTATTAGCTTTATAAACGACTATTCTATATTTGGCTATCTGTACCTTATTCATGAGAAGTCATAATCTTTGGACATATTCAACATTTTCAAAGCCGAAGTTGAACTTCAACTAGGTAAGAAAATTAAAGTCGTCCGATCTGACCGTGGAGGAGAATATTACGGTCGATATAATGGCTTAGGTGAACAACGTCCAGGACCTTTTGCAAACTACTTTGCTAAATATGATATTGTATTACAGTATATCATGTCTAGTATACCCAGTCAGAATGGTGTAGTTAAGCGTCACAATCGAACCTTAAAAGACATGGTGAGAAGTATAATAGCCTTCACTTCTCTTCCGAAGTCTTTGTGGGGTGAAGCACTCAATATTGTAGTTTACCTACTTAATAGAGTATATAGTAAAGCAGTAACTAAAATTTCATTCGAGATATACACGGGTAGGAACCTTAGTGTTAGACATTTACATATCTAGGGTTACCATACCACACATTATGACTATTGCACATCCAATGAGTGTAGTGAACCATAATATTCCCATGACATCTCCAATGGAATTGGAAGAGCCTACCACTGAAATTGAGGTATTAAGAAGAACTACGAATTCTTATGATTATGTTTATCTCCAAAAACATGATTTGGACATAAGTTTCGAAAATGATCCTACATCTTTCCAAGAAGTCAAACAATGTTCTAATCCTAAAAGTAGGATTAACGTCATGCAAAAAGAGTTGAAGTCTATAAAGGACAATAACATTTGGGAACTTGTCGAATTTTCTGAAGGTTCATAACCCGTTGGTTGTAAATGAATATTTAAAACAAAACATGATTTAAGGTGCAATGTTGAAAAGTATAAGACTCATCTGTTGGGACTGATGGCACGGCTAGAGGGGGGTGAATAGCTTTTTCGATTCTCCCTACAACGTTAGCACAAACGGAAGCTTAACAATTTAAATAACAATGCTAACACCATACCATTTTACGTGGTTCAGAGATTCTTTGCTCCTACTCCACGACGTGTCCTTGGGGTGGACGATCCCTTGATCGTTCGGTGGATCACGCCCCGGCAATCTCCGACTAACTCTTTCTCCTTCTCGGTGGAGAACAACCTCTCACAACCTTTCTTTCTCCTTACAAGATGAATCTAGAGTTTGAGGAGGAAGATGAACACAAAAGAGAAGATCTTACAATGAAGAGCTAATCTTCTCTTAGTCTTAAGCTACTGCTTAAATAGTGGAGAAGGTTGTTTAAATAAACAGCCCAGCTAGCCACCAGTCGACTGCTCCAGGGGGCAGTCGACTGGTCCTAGCCAAACAACTAGCTAACGGCTAGTCTAACGGCTAGTTTTTGACCTGATCAGTCGACTGGTCCCAGACCAGTCGACTGATCTTTCTGTGAGATCGAGTTTTGTGCTGGCAGTCGACTGATCCATCCCCAGTCGACTGCCCAGCTTACAATTGCACTCTTCCTCACTCCGAAGACCACCCTTCACGTATGTCTTCAAGTCCACTCCCTTGGCTTGCCCCTTGAAGTCCTCTTCCACCGGCTGTCGTCCCTCAGATGCGCACACAAGCCCTCGGCTTAGCTCCATGCCATCCTTCACGTATGCCCTTTGAAGTCCACTTCCCCCGGCTTGCCCTTGGAGTCCTCTTCCCTCGGCTCTCGTCCCTCGGATGCGTATTCCATGTGTGAATTACCAAGTCCTGCAAGACTCAATCACACGTATCAAAACAACATAACACCCTAACTTAACCATATTGGCACACACACATCAAAACAATGATCCTCCCGATCATACTTGGGTTGATTGCCCCAACATCATCTTGTTGCCAAGGGAATCACTCAAAAAGAAAACATTGATTATAAGGAAAATTTCTCACCTGTGTCGACGAAAGACTCCCTTAGGGTAATCATGACACTTATTGCTTATTATGATTTGGAGATACACAAAATAGACGTAAAGGCTGCATTCCTCAATGGAGTTATAAATGAATTTATATCTGTGGTGGAAACGGAGAACTTTGAGTCTCAGACTCAAAGCACCTACTATATAGATTAAAAAAGTCTATTTATGATTTGAAACAAGAGTCCCATCAATGGTACCGAAAATTTGATTGAGTGGGGTTATCTCATTTGGATTTAAGGAGAACCTTATTGATCAGTGCATATATGTTAAGTTCAGTGGGAGTAAATTTGTTATACTTGTTCTATACGTGGATGATATATTGCTTACGAGCAATAATAAGAGGATACTACATAAAACCAAGTCATTTCTATCTGGTAAATTTGAAATGAAAGATATTAGTGAAGCATCCTTTGTTTTAGGCATACAGATCTGTCATAATCGTTCAAGAGGTATTCTTGGACTTTCACAATGAGCCTATATTAAAAAGGTACTTATAAGGTATGACATACAAAATTGTACATTTGACGACACACATGTGTCTAGAGGTGACAATTTCAATTTGCAACAGTGTCCACAACTTGAACTTAAAATAAAGTAGATGGAACAATTCTAATATGCATCAGCATTGGAAAGTCTCATGTATGCATAAGTTTGTGTCAGTAATCGTATGGTCAGCAAGAGGGGGTGAATTGCCCCTGCAAATAAAGAATCACTATCTTTTGTTCTTTCTAAAAAGGGTAAAAGTTAGTTCACAATAATAATAAAGAACATAAAAAAGAACTAGAAAGAAAAAGAAAAGAGACACACAGATTTACTTGGTTTGCAACCAGGAAGGTTGTTAATCCAAAACAAAATAAAGTGCAAACTCCAGATGAACTCCTTGGGGCGAAGAAGCATCTTTACAAACTTGTAGAACTCAGAAAGACAGTGAAAACAGAAATGAATTTTGAGTACAATTAATGGATGTTTGGAGCTGAGCTCTGGGGACCTATTTATAGTCTCGACCAATTTTATTCGAATGCTGACGTGGTACAATAGGGGCGCCTAAGTACTTGGGGGCGCCTGACACGTGGCCTGGATACAATTTACTTCTCAAGAGCCTGTATACACTAGGGCGTCCGGGAATAGGGGCGCCCGAGTGCATAGTGGCGCCCTCTTTCTCGTGCACCCTAAACCATATGGGCGCCCTAAAGCATAGGGATGCCTGAGTGGCTTTGGTCAAATCATTGCTGACCAATCTCTAGCGGGTCTTCTTGGATGATTTTCAGGTCATCCAGAGTTGGGCTCACCCGAACTCTCCTCCAGCATTCTCCTCGAGCATGCTTCCCCCGGCTTCTCGTTCCTCAGATGTCACGCGCGTCCTTCTCGCTCCACAGGTGTACTCTTATGCAAAACTCCGCGTCCATCGGATGCACTAAGCCCGTCGACTCCCTTCCCGTGCCATCCTTCTTGACCGTTGCATCTTCCGCTCGATTTCCTGCGCTTCTAAGCTCTTGCACACTTATACATAGGAATCAAACACAACAGAACCTAACTTAACTCAATTGACCACATCAAAACCTACCTGGGGTACTTACAATCTCTCCATTTTTGATGTGCATCAACCCAAGTTAAGTTGGGTAATCGAACAAAAAAACAAGAATAATATGTGACAATGTAAGCAAAAAAAAATTGAAATTAACTCTTCCCCCTTAACATAATCTTGTTTCTCCCCCTTTGATTACATCAAAACTTAAAACATGTTAAGGAAAATATTAAACTAATCAGAATTACTTACAAAAATTTATGAAAAATTATTCCAGCATCTAAAATTTTTGAAATTTTTTTAGTACATGTGAGATATGATTGTTAGTTTCCAAAAAATTTAGTTTTTAAAATCTTATTCAAAAATTATTTTTAAAACATAAAGTTTAATTTTTGAAAAATAATTTATAATAATTTATTTTTACTCAAAAAATAATCAAATTTTTATCCAAATTAGAATTTTAGCAAACTCATTTCTAGATAAATTATCAAACTGAAATAAATTTTCTAACTTTATAAAAAATAATTTTGAAATCCAATTTGATAAATTTAAGAAAGATAATTTTAAAATTTGATTTCAACTTCAAATAAATTTAAAAATTTATTATAACGTTCAAAATATAATCCAATGATTCCAAAAATTGGATTTGAAGAATTTAATTTTTTGATCATTTTTAAAATTTAAAAATATTTTCAACAGGATTAATCAAAAATCTAGATGGAATGCAAGACTTAAGAATTCTTACAATTTGACTCTTGTGATATTTAAAATATCAATTAAATTTTTTAGAATATTAAAATTTTGTATTTTGACAATAATTTGAATTTTTACACGTACTTTCCAATTTTTTGATTTGTACCTTTAAGTTTTCATTTTCTAACATTAGCTTAAGATTTTCATGTTTTAATTTATCATACATTTCTAAAGCTGAAGTTAATTCCTTTTTCAAATTTATATTTTTTATTTTTAATTTATACAGAGATTTTGTCATTTTCTTAATTTCGGAATTTAACTGATCAGGAGGTAAAAGACATACCTCACTTACCATATCTTTTTTGAAGTCGGAATCTCCCCCTTCATCGATGCTTCTTTCTGAAGTCTCTCCCCCTTCATCGAGGCTTATCTCGGACGAACTTTCACTGTCTTCTGGTAGGTACTCGGTCATTAGTGCAAGTCCGGCGTGTCCATCATATCAGAGTCATTTGATGATGCTTCATCTCATATGGCCTTCAGATTCTTGTGTTTCTCCTTGTTGGGCTTAATTATTTGCTTTTAGTTTTGGGCAATTTTCGTTGATGTCTTTCTTCCTCACAGTTATAGCAACGGATTTTCCTTTGCTTCTTACCCTACATTTTATTAAATCTTTTAGCTTTGAAATACTTAAACAATTTCCTTACCATGTATGACGCGTTTTCTTTATCTTCTTATGATTCCTCCTCATGTTGGACTTTCCTCATGCTTAGGGTGATATTGTCCATTTTGCTCTTTTCTGTGCATAGAGATTCGTGAAGTTCTAGAGTCGAAAAAGTTGTTCTAAGGTACTTACCTCAAAATCCTTAGAAATATTGTAAGTGTCTATTATGGAAGTCCAGTTCGGGGCCCTCGAGAAGGCATTTAATGCATATCTTTCTGCGTCCTGATTACTTACCGACTCTTTGAGGTTGTTGGGTCCCGTGATTAGCTCCTTAAGTTTTGTAAGTAATTGAGCTACTGACTCTCCTTATTCCATTTGAAGATTGCTGAGTTGATTCTGAGGTATGTCACTTTTTGCTAGTTTGGCTTCGGAGGTACCTTCATAAAGTTCCAAGAACTTTGCCCAAAATTCCTTTGCTGATCGGTAGTTCTCAATTTGGTTGACTTCTTGCGCAGGTAGTACAGTCAGTAAATGGAACTCTACTTTCCCATTTGCCATAAAATCTGCTTGCACCTTCTTAGTCTAGAGGCTTTTGTCTTTAGGTTTGTCGTCGGCGTCTTTGGGAGCTACAAAATCATTTTTCATTATTAAAAGTAATTCAAAATTGGTTTTAAAGAATGCCTGCATTTTTCGTTTCCAACTAGCAAATTTCCCCTCGAACTTTGGTGGGTAGATGACCGGTTCGACCATTTGTAAGTTACTTCAGATGGCGGTCAGTCCTTCTGGATCGTCCTTACTCTGATACCACTTGTCTGTGATCGTACGGTCTGCAAGAGGGGGTTAATTGCCCCTACAATTAAAGAATCACTATCTTTTGTTATTTCTAATAAAGATAGAAGTTAGTTCATTATAATAATAAAGAACATAAAAATGAACTAGAAAGAAAAAGAAAGGAAGCACATAGATTTACTTGGTTTGTAATTAGGAAGATTGCTAATCCAATGCAAAATAAAGCGCAAACTCCAGATAAACTCTGTGGGGGCGGAGAAGCATCTTTACAAACCTGTAGAACTCAGAAAGACAGTGAAAACATAAATGAAATTCAAGTAGACTTAATGGATGTTTGGAACTGAGCTTTGGGGACTTATTTATAGCCCCAGTCAACTTTATTCGAATGCTAACGTGGCACAATAGGGGTGCCTGAGTACTTGGGGGCTTTTGACACGTGACCTGGAAATTATCCGCTTCGCAACGTTTGCAAATAGCTAATCTAGGATAGATTTATTTTTCGACCACCTGTATGCACTGGGCGCTTGGGAATAGGGGCGGCCGAGTGCATAGGGGCGCTCTCATTCTCGGACACCTTAAAGCATACAGGCGCTCGGGTTCTCGGGCGCTCTAAAGCATAGGAGCGCTTGAGTGGCTTTGGTCCGCTCCTTGCTGACCAGTCTCCAGCGGGGCTTCTTGGGTACATTTCGGGCTTCTAGAGTCGGGCTCACCCGAACCCTCCTCCAGTCTTCTCATCGAGCGTGCTTCCCCCCGGCTTCTCGTCTGTCAGACATCACGCACGTCCTTCTTGTTCCACTGGCGTACTCTTCCGCAGAACATCATGCACCGAGCCTGTTGGCTCCCTTCCCTTGCCATCATTCTTGACCGCTGCGTCTACCGATTGACTTCCTGTGCTCCTAAGCTCCTGTGCACTTAGACACATGGATCAAATATAACAGGACCTAACTTGACTTGGTTGACCATATCAAAACCTATCTAGGGTACTTCCAGTTAGGGATGACAATGAGGCAGGGTGGGGGAGGGTTTGTCATCCCCATCCCCGCCCCCGAATTATATCCCCTTCCCGATTCCCGATTTTACCTAATCGGGGAATCTCTATCTCCGACCTCACGGGGATTAAATCCCCATACTCGCCCCGATCCCCGTTTTAAATTGATTCACTATTAACATTTAACTGTAAATATTATGTAAAATATACTTATATTATAAAAATAATAATTAGTATTATTATTATTATCGGGATTGTCGGAGCTATCGGGACGAGTTTGGGGATGGGGATAGTATCCCCATACCCGCCCCTAATCTACTGCAGGGATTTGAAAAAAATCCCTGAATCTGAATCCATACCCAATAACATCCCTCGAACTCGTCCCATTTCGGGTTTTCCCCGTGCGGTCCCGAGTCCACGGGGAAAATTATGATCCCTACTTACAGTTTGTACTCAACTAGATATAGCGTTTATCGTAGGTATGTTAGGCAGATATGTTAGTAACTCAGGGTCGTCACATTGGAAAGCGGTAAAGAGAGTGATGCGGTATTTGCAAAGAACTAAAGGACACATATTCACGTATCAAAGGTCAGATCACCTAGAGGTGATTGGTTGCTCAAACTCTGATTTTGCTGGATGC
This sequence comes from Boesenbergia rotunda, assembly GCA_024364735.1. NCBI lineage: Eukaryota > Viridiplantae > Streptophyta > Magnoliopsida > Zingiberales > Zingiberaceae > Boesenbergia > Boesenbergia rotunda. The sequence continues at coordinate 182,998 of JAGFNQ010003768.1, forward strand.
TAAGATAGCAGGAGATTCACTTCGGGTTATATTTTCATACTTTATTGGAGGAGCTATATCTCGAAAGAGCATCAAACAGACACTAATAGCCACTTTTATTGTGGAGGTAGAGTTTATATCATGCTATAAAGCATCCAATCATGAAATTTGGCTTCGAAACTTCATGACAGCATTGCATATTGTTAATGACATTAACATGCCACAGAGGATCCATTGTGATAATGAAGCCGTAGAACTTTATGTCATGAACAATCATAGTTCATCGAAGACTAAGCACATCGACATCAAAATTCTAGCGTTTAATGAAAGAGTTCAGAGTCATCAAATCATATTAGAGAACATCAGCACAGATTCGATGTTAGTCGATCAACTCGCTAAAGGCTTGGTGCCTATGGTGTTTCATACGCATGTTGTGGATATAAGAATTCTTCTTATGGAAGAGGAACTTATCTAATGGAAGTCTGTATTTATTTTATTGCTCTACATTTGATAATAATAACAAATATTTTTGTTTTGATTATTGTACGTGCTTAAATTTCAAAATATTCATAGGATTTTTATTTGTTTGTTGGATACTCTAAATATTGTATCATGATCTATAGTTGTTTAGCATTTGATGTTTGTAAATATAATACAAATTTCTTTTGGAATTATAAAGTGTGGATTATGATTTGCTATTGTAGTTTAGCATAAAGTATTTGCAAATATAATCAAACTCTTTCGGGTCACTTTGGATCAGTTGAAAATTGACATGTACTAATCACATTTCATATAATTTCCACTCTATACATCCGCATATTGATCCATGTCATTAATGACATTGGTATTGTGATTACTATTAGGGTTTGTTATGATCATATTCAGTAGTTATGACATCTTTAGTCATATACCAATAAAGTTAATTGACTAGGTTATTTATAGGGGTATCTTATACTCATAAAGTTTGATATCAACTAAAATTTTACTTGTGTTTTATATATAACTCACATATAGGCAGCATGGGAGATTGTTGGATATTATTATCCTTATTAAGTGAGTTTATTTGTAAGTTGCACATGTAAATACAATCTGAACCCTTTAATGTGATCTAACTTATGTTTATTGGGTTTCGGATTATTGGATGCGGATTCAATTTATAGAACCCTTTAGCCTAATCCGTTATTATCTATGGACTGATAACGGATTGGATTCCTATATAAAGAGGAAGTCTCTAAGGGTTTGGGGATCATCTTGACCTAATTTCTTATTCCTCGTCGACAAGAAGTTTTATGGTGTCGTCAATCCTAAATTCCTTGGAGGATCCTCCTTTTATTCTGCTATATCTTTTCCACAGGGATTAAGTCGACGATGTTAGGACAAGGACAATGACTCTTCAATCAGGATCCTTGTCATATTTGGTTTATGCTTTATATTATTATATCATGTTTTCGACATAACCTGCTCATATGTCTTGAGTTTCTTATTTCATTATTAGAATTCATGCGATTAGGAGAAAACTTAGAGAACTAAATAAGAACTCAAACAGCAAAAACATGCGATTATGATTCTACACATTGAACTCGCATCTAATAATCCAAAACCTAATTAACATAAGTTAGATTACTTTAAGAGGTTTAGATTGTATTTATATGTGTAATTTACAAATAAGCTCACCCAATATAGATAATAATATCTAATAGTTTTTTTCTCTAAGACACTCAACGGAAATTAATCTCTATTCCATTATAATAAATATGTCAACCTCTAATTAATTAGACTCCTTATAAAGATCATTGAATGTGGGTCATTGTTTCGGTAGAACTAACCTCTAATAGCTTTTCTCTATATTTACAAAGATTAAATTTTATTTACAAAGAGTAAATAAGACTAAGAGGGTATTGTTTTGATAGAACTAACCTGTAATAACTTTTCCCTATATATAAAGTGTAAATTATATTTACAAAGAGTATATAAGGCCGAGAGGGGTATGTTTTGGAAGAAAAGTCATCAGGAGTAGAACTTAGCATTCAATTAAAATTGAATCCATCGAATTGAATAAATTTAAAATCAAATAAATCAGATTTTTTTAACGAACTAAATTGTTCAAATTTTTCTAGAAAATTAAACTGATTACAGTTAATTACATTTTCCATCGAATCAATTAAAATTTTAAAATCAAATTAATAAAATTTAGATTCTATTCAATTAATTATATTTTTGAATTAAAAATAATTAAATTAATATTCTTATTCGGCTTAATCAAATTATGAATTTTTAAACCGAAATTAAATTAAAAAATTGAAATCTAAATTAACGGAATTGGTTTTTTTATGAATATTGGGCTCATTCAACCAATCCGGTCGAGAAGCTATACGACCGCTGCCGGTTCATTTTCTGATCCGGCTTAGAAAAACACTGACACAGCGACGTGACGCATGGGACGCCAAACTCTCTTCTATTATTTCTCGACCCGATCAGGACGGAGGGTGGCCCCGCCTCATAACTCCATCCCCCACCTCATTCTCACTCTCTCCATTTATAGAAAGCAAGCCCGGTCACAACTCTCCAACACTTCCTACGTAACATTGGCAAAAAAAAATTTTTAAAAAATTACAATATATAAATTATATTTTTTTTATTACAATCCAGCAAGATATAGTTCGCATCCCTATCACCCATCTCGTCGATCAGTAAATTAATTAGGAAGTGCCAGTTTAATTTCGAGTTATTATTACTCTAGCTAGCAATTAGATCATCTGCAAGGCAGGCACCATCAATCATGATCGTAATCACCAAGTAGGCCATGGAAGATATATGTTAGGAGACCAACAAATGATGGACTTACGTTCCTTGTTGCTTGTCTTTGGCTACGAGATATCATATTACAATTCATTTAACTTTTCTTGCACGCCATATTTTAACTAACTCTTTCTTTCATGTAGAGGTATATTAATTTTGATTGATTTACGATAATTAAGGAGGGTTCTCTTCTAGAAAATAATGGGTGGCTGTGTTACCTGGCAAAGGGGGACGGTAACATGCAGTGCGGTGGGTTAAATTTGAGGGGGGTTGTGGTGTGGGATCCGTAATAATCGGCAGGCACGTTCCAACCCTAAACCTTCCACGGAGGAGAAGGCCCACGCCACAGCGCTGCTGATGTTGTGCCAAAGTGATGCGCCCTCTCTCTCTTTCGCTTCGCTTTTTTATTTATGTTTTCCCTCTTCCGTCCTCTTCACAGCCTGTTTCATCATCTACTTGCTGTATAAATGCACAAATTCGTATACGCCTCGCCAATAATTTTCCGCCACCCATCAATTATATACAGCCACGTTACCTGTTGTCTTCTATATATGTTTAATGCCCTGGTTTAATTGGGTTGTTTATTTTATCTGATCAGAGCGGTGCGTGAGTACGTACGATCCAAAATACCCGAGCTAGCAGGTAAGGATTAATGGGAATGGGAGCCAACTCTCCTCCCATATACATGCCACAAAACCATGAGCTGGTGCATGCATGCGACAAGCTCAAGTAACTTGGAGAAGAGGGGAGGGGGCTGTTTTACTTGTGGGAGAGGGAACTGAAGCTTTGCTAGCTTGCTAGCTTTTGCATGCGTGATGCGAGCAGGAGCATGTGGCCGGGCTTGAGGGAGAGTAGTCTCGGATCCACTGGAGATATTCCATTCTGACGGTGCGAGATTAATACTCTGCTTCTGCTACAATGCTCTTCTTCCTAGCTCTCTTTTCTTGTTCGCTTTCTTGCTTTCTTCTACAGGACTACTTCTCCCTTTCTTTCACAGACATAACCATCTGATGTGAGTTCTCTCTCATCTGTCCTTTGGGTTTAAACTATTATTAGGTACAAAGTAAGCCCCCCTGACAGCGCAGCATCTCGTTTGCTCTATAATTTTTTTTTAATCCGATCTAATCTCTCTTTTTTTTTCTCTCTCTCTCTCTCTAACACCATCCCCAGTAGCAGTGGCAGGCATCGTTCTGCCTTGCGTCTTTCTTCCTTCATCTCACTGTATTTCTCTCTCTCTCTCTTGGATCTGTCTATTTTTCCCCCTTCTTCTTCCTCGACTTTCGTTTATTTTAGGAGAAGAATTATGGATTTTCCCCCTTTTTACCTGACCTTGTCTAATTTCCCTCCCTCCTGATCTTCTCGCTGCGCTGCATGGCTATGGAGCTAGTCATCTTTTGAGCTCGCACTGTGGCTTCGTAATTAATTTGAGTTCTCTCCTATCTTTCTCCTCGCCGAAGTGGGAGAGAGAGGTGTGAGTTTAGGATTAGCTCAATTGATCTCAAATTGTACCAGAAGGGAGATGCAGCAGCAGCAGCAGCAAGGAGCCACGCAATTCGGGGCATCGCCGTCGGGAATTCTTCCGTTTTCGTCGGCCCCGCTTGCTTCCCGACCGCACCTGCTGGGAATTCCGCCTTCCGACGTCCAAGAGCCGGCGTCGCTGACAGAGGTGGCCTCCCCCATCCGCAGCCGCCCTCCGCCCGCTGCGGCGGCTGGGAATTTCGACAAGCTGCAGGTGTCCGGAGACTTTCCCGACGACGAGGCCCTCGCCGCCGCACAAGGCGACGACGCCGAGCGCGGCGGCGGCGGCGGCGCAACCGGCAACCGATGGCCGCGGCAGGAGACTCTGGCGCTGCTCAAGATCAGGTCCGAGATGGACGCCAGCTTCCGCGACGCCACGTTGAAAGGCCCTCTCTGGGAGGAGGTCTCCAGGTTAGCTTACTGATCTACGCCATGCCCACCACTGCAATTCACGCCAAAATGTCGCCTTTTGCTTCATTCTTCACGGATATCTCTGTTCAATTTCTTAACCGATTTTAATTTTCTCGGGAAAGATTTTCCTCTTTGCCAGACAGTTGAAAAGTATAACCATATCTGACTCTGTCTTCGTACAACACCACCAGCTGCGATGGTAACAGGAGTAGGCTAACCAACATGAGCCCTGCTCTCTCTTTCTTCTTCTTCTTCTTCATCATCAAGCATCTTAGATCTCTCTCTCTCTCTCGTTCCTGCAGATGCATCTTCTCTTTTCCTAAATTACATCGATCGTCTCTGAATTTGATGTCAGCTAGCGGCCGCTTCAGATCCGCCGCATCAATCCCAACCAATAATTGTTTTATAAATCCTCGTGTAGATCGGAGTTAAAGATTCCCTGAGGCAAATGGTGCATTCGCTCAGCACTGCCCATTAATTATTCCATCATCCTGCTGGTTTTTAACTATTTTAACTACTCGATGGCGCTTTCAGTGGCAACTTTTAAGTACTTTAATAGTTTTATCCTTCCCTTCGAGGTAGGTAATTAAAATGTCAGATAATTAGCCAGATTAGTGGCGTACTTAATCATTATGAGCGAGGGACCTTCTCATTCTTCTTGCTTTGAGTCTTTGCCGAGCTAGCTATGCCTTTTCTGTGGTGGTCCGTGGTCACTCACTTTTTAGCGCTTAATTATTCCTTTATGCTCTTTGGTGCTTGTGATCGATCGATCGCAGTTGATATATGCCGGCAATTGTAAATGGTGTGGTGCAGGAAGTTGGCGGAGTTGGGGTACAAGAGGAGCGCAAAAAAGTGCAAGGAGAAGTTCGAGAACGTGCACAAGTACTACAAGCGCACCAAGGAAGGCCGCGCCGGCCGCCAGGACGGTAAGAGCTACCGCTTCTTCACCCAGCTCGAAGCCCTCCACAGCGGCAGCCACCTCGCCCCTGCTCCTGCTGCGTTTGCGGACGTCTCGTCTGGCTTCGGCGCCCCCGCCATGGTTGGCCAGCCACCGGCTAACAGGGCTCAGCCTATCTCCTCCGTCGCGCCGCCGCCGATCGTCGCCTTGCCGACGCGAGTAGTCGCCCCTGATCAGCTTCAGACGCAAGGAATCTCGACCTCGGCCGAACCGGCGGTGGGGTTCAGCTTCTCGTCGAACTCGTCCTCTTCGGCGTCGTCGGACTCGGACGAGGAGACCGCAGGGGAGAGCCAGGAAGGAAGGAAGCGGAAGCGAGAGACGGCGACGACGAGCCGGAATATGATGGCCTTCTTCGACCGGCTGATGAAGCAGGTAATGGAGCGGCAGGAGCCATGCAGAAGCGGTTCTTGGAGGCCGTCGAGAAGAAGGAACAGGACCGCATGATCCGGGAGGAAGCGTGGCGGCGCCAGGAGATGACGAGGTTCAACCGGGAGCAGGAACTGTTGGCGCAGGAGAGGGCCATGGCCGCCTCCAGAGACACCATCATCATCTCCTACCTACAGAAGATAACCGGACAAAACATCTCCCTCCCCACCCCAATTTTTCCACCTACCCCAGGACCTCCGCAGCGCTGCCGGCCTCCCAGAGTAGCATTCTTCCGCCGCCACCTCCCTCACAAACTACTCCGCCGCCGCCACAAACTGTTCTTCAACCGCCGCCGTCGGCGGCCGCACATACCCAACCACCTCAAATCCAGCAATCGGCTGACCGTCATAATCAAGTCGCCGGCGACATTGCACGGCACCCGTCGCCCCTGGGGACGTTGGAGCTCGCGCCCAGCTCAGAGCCACCGAGCCTCGACGCCATGTCACCGTCGTCGTCCTCCCGGTGGCCAAAGGCAGAGGTGCACACCTTGATCAAGATCCGGAGTGGGCTGGACTCCAAGTACCAGGACTCAGGACCCAAGGGGCCGTTGTGGGAGGAGATCTCCGTCGGAATGCAGCGGCTTGGCTACAACCGGAGCGCGAAGAGGTGCAAGGAGAAGTGGGAGAACATCAACAAGTACTACAAGAAGGTGAAGGAGAGCAACAAAAAGCGGCCGGAGGACTCCAAGACCTGCCCATACTTCCACCAATTGGACGCGCTCTACCGCACCAAACACCTCAGCGCCGGCGGCGGACCATCGCAGAGACCCCAACTAGGCTCAGAGTCTACTAACATCATTCCCTCATCAAATCAACAGCAGAGCGATGCGACAACAATGAACAGGCCACAAGAGCAAGCCTCTGCTATGCCGCGGCCGCCGCCGCCACTCCAGCCGGCCGCCGAGACCGAAAGAAAGAATGGGAATTCCGAGACCAATGCGGGAGTTCAGGTACAAACCGGTAACGGCGGACTCTCCGCCGGCTTCTTCGAGCAAGGATTAAAAAAGGTAATCCACTTGCTCAACGATACATGAACGAATTCTCCATAAGAATCAACAACGCCGGCCGCATCTAAACGCTAGCTGAATCATATATATTCTTATTTCATTGAAGCCAGAAGACATCATGAAGGAGCTGATGGGGCAACGGCGACACCAACCGGCGACGGATCACGACTACGATAAATTAGACGATGACAGTGACAACATGGACCACGACGACGACGACGAAGAAGACGACGACGAGGTCAACAACGACAAAGCATTGCACTACAAGATATAGTCGCAATGCAAAATGCGATCCTCTCTTCCATCCACATCCAATATCCATCCACCAACGCACTCATTCATTTCTGTTCGATTAATTTTAAATTGGTTTCCGCTCTGATCCATCTCCCCCACCATGCATGCATTCGCACAATTTCAACTTCTCCCAAGCATCATCCAGTACCGGCACTAGTTTCGTTTTGGCCTTACATGCATGGCTCGTGACATCGCATCATCTCCATCAATATATTCCTTCTCTATTAATTATTGTAATTGATTTGTTTGCGGAGTTAATAAGAATATATCCCCTCGAGTCAACGGAGGGGGAGGCAGTTAATAAGCACGGCGGCCGTCCACTAATGAAGCAGAGACAATTAGTACAAACAGTGAGAAACCAGGAGTTAGTTTTTCTCCTGGACCTGTACATTGGATTGGAGAAACCGGAGAAGTGTACTATAAGTCAAAGGAGTTGGTGAATAGGGGAAGACAACCAAGAGTTGGGGTTCATAAACAGTGGTAATTATTGTTAAGACATTGTGGAGCTTTGTTATACTGTGTATTCTTCTTATTCATTGGTTCAGGCTTGATTGATTGGTACAAGAGGATGATGGAGGGTTACTGAAACTCGATCCCACACGAGAGCTATAAAATAGAATCATTGATTTCTATCTGGGTAAAGTAAACAGAATGAAATTGATTACATTTTGAGGAATATTTATTTCGATTCTCTTGTATTTTTCCCGAAGTTGTGGGCACAGGTTTAATTAAAACGCAGCGAGCGTACTGCGAAGGCAAGTGGCAGCGATGATCAGGGCGTGCAGGTCCGTCGTGTCATGTGTTGGAGCTCCATCGAACTTCACGCCTAACGAAGAATTAATTCTGCTCTGCTGCCTCACCTTCTGCAGATCCAACGCCCTGTTTAATAATCAAAAAGTCGAGTGCATGGAGATAGAGTGAGAATAACACAGGAACTTGTTAATAAAAAGGTCACATAATCATCCTTTAAATCGAAGTATTGGACCCTTGAAACTAGAGCAAACTCTACATTAATAAGTTCGAGAGAGTTCTTCCCAGTTTGCCGTGAGTGAGTTGAAAGCTCTATTGGTGGGGAGGGTAATAATGGCCCATGTTAGCTCCTTTGCCTTGTGATCCCCACATCTTCCAAGTTGCCCCCCACTCAGAATCTTGACTACTGCTTCTTAATTAGTTAAATCTCATAAAGCAGGGTTTTATACTTGCTTCAGGACGATGAACTAGGGTTTGGGTTCCAATCACTGGTTTGGAGGTGTCACAATCTGAGGCTCCACCTCGACAAGGATGGATGGTACAGTAGAATTATTTCAGACGGCTTTTACTAGCTTACCATCTTGATTTTTACAGCCCTATGTTGGATTGTTAGTTGATATTTACATGCATGGCAGTTTTTATAACCCATACTCTAAATATTTTTATAACTAAACAATTTATGATTTAATTAATTTTAACCCCCTGATTACCTGAGTATCATTTATTCTTTGAATTAACTAAAGATTAAATAATATAATCAAACGCCCCTTAACTCTTTCAACAAGAAACAACTTTATTTATTTATTGTAAGATTTTATTAATTCAAATTTCCTTTTAGAATCAGTTGGGGAGGGATCACATTCAATGAATTTTACTGACAAGTCCCATTCAACTCAAAGTTAAGGGGGGAAAAATGCATCTTTAATATTTGTCTTAATCTTTTAATTAAAAAGTCAGCAAGAATTCAAGGGGGGGAAAAATGCAATTATGAATTTATTGCTGTCCAACAGCTCTGATAAAAATTAATAAAATTTATTTTTAAACGTACATAAATTTATATTTTTAGAATTATTTTTAGTATGGTTGAGATCCTGTCGCAACAAAGAAAATAATCATTGAGGAAATTGAAAAGGAAGAAGAAGAATCAAGGAAGAAGAAGAATCATGAGAGAAGAGAAGATGGAGAGAAGATGAAAAATTATTATGGTTTGGCGATGTGAATACTTCACAACATGGTCAAGAATTATATACTTGTTAACATTTGGAAATTTTGAGGGGCTTAAGTGTAAGTTCACCCCAAACTTTAGGGCTTATATTGGAATAACCGAACTCAAAGGGGTTATTCGTAAAAGTCCAATCTTTTTAAGTGGAATTCTTTCTTCCCATGCGGCAGAACGCGAGCCGGGCCGATCTGCTCCACTTCTCTCCGTCTTCTTCGAGCTTCTTCTTCTTCTTCCCTCTTCGAACCTTGCGCAAGTTGTCCAGGGGATCGTCGAAGCCTCTCTTCTCGAGTTCGTCCGAAGGCTTCATCGAGGGTCTCCATTCACTGAGGTAAGCTTAGTGGTTTCTTGGTGATCTCGATTTTTAGGGTTGGGGGTTTTTGATCGAGCCCTAAACAGCGGCGAATCCAGAAAGAAATTTAAAAGGGTGCTCAAAGAAGAAATTTAAAAAAATATTTTTTCTATCAAATAAATATATCAAAAGACTAAAATACTATTGTATAAAAATTTATGCATACCATTAAAATAATTATTCTTAGACATCAAATTATGAATTATGATACAGTTTCAAGATGATTATTGTAATAGATTATAGAAAAGGAAAGAATATTTATTAATTATATTGAAGTAATAAAGAACGCTAAAATTTAGTTACTAGTATTAGCATTAAAGTGATTGATTATTTTTTAAATGATAATTTTATAAAAAAAGTTTAACAAATTTAAAACATCACAATTATATATATATATAATTGATCAGGTGCGGACCACGGTGACCATCAGTGGACATCATCGGTGACCATCGGCGGCTTTCGGCTGCCGCCCTCGAACAAAACTATAATCCAGTGGGTGAGCGATGAATCTTAGGGGTAACGGTGAACCCGTCGGGTAGCGATGAACCTGTCGGCATTAGATAACGACTGATCGGTCAGGTTGACCAATCAGGCAGCTGTCTGATCAGTCAGGGAGGTCCCTGACCAATCAGGAAAATCAATTCCCTATATATATATATATATAAAGTATTCAGAGAAGGGGGTGCTTACGCACCCCCTCGCTCCCCCTTGCCTCCGCCGGTGGCCCTAAATACTGTGCGATCTCTTTGTGTTTCGGTGATCTGGTGGCAGAATAGGAGCGGTAGATCCTTCTTCTTGTCCTGCTCATTGTTGGCTACCACTGGGTGTTGGATCGTTGGCAGATCGAGCCGATTGAGGGTCTCGTCGGCGAGTTACGGTGAGTTCTTCTGATCTGATGATCTTGATGAATGGTTTCGGGTGAAGTGTATGGTGTTTCGTTTAGGTAAGTTTGGAATGGAATTTAGTCTCTGATTTAATTGTGGATCGAGTGTTGTTCTTGATTTCAATTCTTCCGATTGATTTCTGCTAAATTGGATTTGATCAGTTGGGAAGGGATGATGAGCTAGGGTTTGTGCTGTGATGCGCTCTTGGGATTTATGCTCAGAAGTTCGACACACTGTGTCGATCTTGATTTAGAGTTCTCTGTTTTGTTGGGATTTCGAGTTGGTTTAGATCAGAATTCCTGGGGATCTTGATCGCGTGTGTTTGGGCAAATGGGTTTAGTTTCTACTGTAAATCTGAGTGTATGCTACGGGTGATCAGGGAATTGAATCCTGCTCTGTTATGTGGTTTTGGTTCTCTGCTATGTGTTTCGATTGGTAGATGATGTGATTAGGTTTTGTTCTTGTATGGTTTGTGTTGCCGAGAGTAAATGGGATTAGGGATAGTTTTGTATAGCTTAATTTTCTTAATCCCATGCTTTAACTAAGGCTTGAATTAGGGTTAGTTTGAATGTACTCATAATATGGAATTTGTTGGGTTGAGCGAAAGCTGAGCCTAAAACGAATCATGAGACATTGGCTAACCAAGTAGTTAATCATTTAATTTACTTTTAATTAGATGATTACTATGGTTAGGGTTAATCCTAACTTTAATAGGGGGTTCATTTGGCTAGGTATCTTATAGAATTGTAGCTAAGTGAATTTGTATTTGATGCAGGACACTGATTGTCGCGGCTATCTGCGTTGCGGATATTATTTTGGGACGGGGGGTTCTCGTCGCCTAGACTTCTTTATATCGAGGCGGGTACTCTTGACTTATCTTTATTAGATATTGTCACCTGTTATGCATAGTTAAATATGATAGCAGTAGGGATACCTATTAGTTGTGTTCCTGTACTTTATTTCGGTAGTTGTTATCTGCTGAGAGATTACTATTTACTGTTCCATGTTACTGTGTTTATTGGATCTACGGACATCATACCTTATACCTCGCGTTAGGGTTTAGGTTATGGTGCATACCGGCTACTTGGACTACTGCACATCATGTAGTTGACAGTAGGGTTAGATAGCGGGTGCTGCATGGGATAGTGACATGCATCATTGTGCACGTAGCATAGGTGGACGACCTTTGACTCCCTGGAGGTTGAGATGGGTCGTCGTACTTGCTACTCGTGTAGGGGCATATGTAGGCGACCTTTGACTCCCCTAGTGGTTGAGATGGGTCGTCAGACCTGCCACATGACCTGTCGTGCAGTCCCGGTGGCGGTCCCCGGCGCTGCAGCAGGTCCCCTACCTATCCGATGATAGTGAGGGGCGTTTAGAGCATTACTCCACCCGATGGCGGGGTACGTTCATGGTCTCCGACCCTACCCATTCGGTCCCGCGTGTGCATCATAGACCGTCTGTTCGTGCATGGAAGACTAGGTCAGAGCCCTACCCACTCAGCTCGCGTGTTTCTGCGACTTAGACCGACTGGCGTCAGGGGTGACCCATGCTGCATTATGAGCATGTTGTGCATTGATGCATATGGTTGTGATTGCTACACTTCATTGTTGCACTTGGTTGACATGCATACTATCGGGCTTAGTTCGACACAAGTAGGTATATTCCTCCTTTGCTGGTTTAGCTATGCTCTTACTGTTACTGCATACTATCGGGGTTTGGTTCGACACAGGTGGGTATATTTCTCCTTCGCTGGTTCAGCTATGCTCTTACCATTACTGCACTTCATTTTATAGTTGTTGGTGACTTATTGTTACTATATCTCCCTGTGCATATTAGTGTATCCGCTGAGTTCTTGGACTCACACCGTTAGACTTATTTTTTTTCTCCCTTTCAGGATGATCGACTGGGGTGCCCGATTGCCTGTCTCGGTATGCGTGAGTCAAGACGATTCCGATGTTCTATCTATATTTGTTATGGGTACATGTTGGTACCCTTTCCGTTTGCATTTTATTTCACTTTACATTTTTCACTGCTGTATATTCGATATGGTTGTACTTTTGGTGTGCCATGGAGGTCATTCGTGTTTGCATATTTTGTCGTAAGTCGTACCGGTACACAGCTTTTATCGATTACGTCGTTTGCTTTGTGTTTCGGTGCTTTATTCCAGCCCTATCGGCTTGGGTACAAGCTTACCGAGAGGGTCGCAGTTCTGGGGTTTTTGAATTGTCCGCCGGGACGAGGAAGCAGCAGTTCGGTCGGTACCGGACGAGTGGCTTCTCGGGGCGTGACAATACTAGAATTAGATTTAGAATGATAATTAAATTTATAATTATAATGACCCTATATATACAGTCCAAATCATATATAATATATTGGATAAAAATATAAAATAAATAAACAATCCCACAACTCTCGGTGCCTCGATCACGGGGCACAGTTAGGTCGTACTTGTTCCTCCAGACAAAACACGGCTAGGCCATGTCCGGTGGTACGCCCGTGCACACCCCCTTAGACCTCGACACGACTATGTTATGTCCGGTAGCACAACTGTACTATTCTCCACGTACCCAAACACGGCTAGATTGTGTTCAGTGGCACAACCGTGCTATTATCCTCAGACCATAAATGGCTAAACCGTGTTTGATAGCACAGTCATGCTATTATCCACATACCCAAACACGGCTAGACTGTGTTTGATGGCATAGTCATGCTATTCTCCTCATACCATAAAAAGGCTAAACCGTGTTCAGTGGCATAGTCGTGTTATTAGCCACATACCCAAACATGACTAGACCTTCGTCAATGGCAGAACCGTGCTGTTGGGGATCAATCAAAATCTTGCATTAGTTAGAAATGGAAAAGATCATGAGTTTAAAAGGATGAAAAGTATCTCTATTGGCATGATGTCTTTTAGATAGGGTCCAAGAGTAAAGTCATGAGGGTTTAGGCTCAAAGTGGACAATATCATGTCATTATGGAGATATGCATATCCTCAAGCCCCAACAAATGGTATCAGAGCCATGGTCCAGACCATGTGCCATCTGGAAGGGTCCTTGAATGAAGTTGAGGGGAGCTCCGAGCAAGTCAAGTGTGATCAGATGCTTACAGAGAGGACCATAGCAGGATAGGAGTAATCGGATGTGGATGTTCGCAAGGAGGTCCGGAGTAGGTCAAAAGATGATTGCATGCTCGTGGGGAGGTTGAGAACAAGTCAAAAGATGACTGGATGCTCGCGAGGAGGTCCGAAAGCTCGAAGTAAGACAAAGAATGACCGAATGCTCGCGGGGAGCCTCGAAGCTGGTCAAGAGTGGTTGGATGCTTGCGAAGAGACTCGAACCAATGGTGGTCCTTCGTTTGAGGTGAGGATTGTTGGGAATTAATCAAAGTCCCATATTGGTTAGAAATGGAAAAGATCATGAGTTTAAAAGGATCGAAAGTATCTTGATTGACATGGGACCTTTTAGGTAGAGCTCAAAAGTAAGTCATCAGAGTTTATGCCAAAGTGGACAATATCATATCATTGTGGAGATATGCATATTCTCGGGCACCAACACATGCCATTCTCCACATACCCAAACATGGCTAGACCGTGTTCAATGACATAGCCATGCTATTCTCCTCAGACACGAGAATGGTCAGACCGTGCTTTGTGGTACTATACGATTGTGTTGGGCATACCCTTATATGATCCATCTCTAATAATTTCCACCTTAGCGAATATCCACCCCATAGGAGAGAAGACCTTCACATGGAACGTCGAGTTTGGGCCGCCTCCTCTACCAACTAGAGAATTTGATGAAGTTCAAGCAATTATTATAGTAACTAACTTCGTCAATATATCTACAATGTTGTCAGAAGTATGAACCTTCTCAAGTAGTATTTCTTAGAAGATATCAATTCTCTGATATTGTGAAATCTCACATCAATATATTTGATTCTTGCATGATACATCTGATTCTTCACCAAATAGATAGCACTTTGGTAAATCATGGCTACTTCATCTACTGCCATTAATTTTGACCAAAGTTGTCAGATGGGTCGGTCCGTGACAGAGTGAACCGATCCATAGCGCACTGACTATTTGGTAGGGTGGAGCAAGTTGACCCGACATCTTTGCATGTTAAAAAATCCCTAACCCAACCCAACTTAAGGCGGGTTGTGAGTTAGGCGAGCCAACCTGCGGGTCCACCAAAAAATAAAATAAAATAAATACACAACTGCTTAGGTTGGCCAGCAGATTGTTGATCAAGAAAATATTCTTGAAGCAAAATGAATTTAACACCTATTGCTTAAGAAAATGCAAGTTGAGAAAGCTTATCATAAAGATAATTACAAACCAATCTAGTAACCCTAACTGCATCAATGCAGTGCAAAAAAGCAGCCAGTGTGCTATTAGCTTTGATGAACATGAGAGAAGTGTAAAGGGACCTCAATGACTGTTCAAGGTGCATGAGCGACTGCTTCAACATTTCCTTTGATAAATCAAATTTTGTTGTGAAATAAGTATCAAATAATAAAGTACTCAAACACCACTACACTACTATAACATAGAATATAGCTCGGATTGTCTCTTACAAGGAGTGCAAATAGTGAATTATAATTATAGGACTGAATGCTATTGGTTGGTATTTTGATATTAAAATGGAGGGTTTGGATTTTGAGTTCTAAAGTTAAAATTGAAAGACAATCCAAATAATGGAAACTAATCTAACGTAAACTACATTCACAGAGAAATTATGGAAGCATAAAGTGAGCATCTGACATTAAGAACTAACTCTACCCTAACCTAATTGCATCCAAATTGAAAGCATGAATATAATTAACCTAGAATTCAACACGATTAAGATAACAACCAATTAATCTAAGGAATTACAAAACTTAAGCAAAACCTAACATAACAAACATTTCAACGAACACTTAATAGGTATGAAAACAATTGAACTAGATACGTGCAATCCAAAAAGGAATTAACAACTTAATTACAACTCGCACTGAAGCAAATGATCAACATTCAAAGTAACAACCAAATACAAAGTAGCAGCCAACACAAGAGCCAAACCAACAAGAAGATGTTGTCCAAAATCGTCGAAATAAGGAGAAGATGAAGTGTTGTAGTTGGATTTGATCAGATCTGATGGAGATAGAAGAACTGTGCTGGTGATGAAGAAGTTGTGGATGGATGGAGGTGGAAGAAGCTTCTCTTCTAACCAGAAGAAAAGTCCATTTGCTCTATTCCCTTTAACCCAAAGGGAGGAAGTCGATCTTTCCCCAGGAAGAGGAGGGGTCGAGACATCGATGGCGGGAAGATGCATGGAGAAAAGAGGCAGATGAGGTGGATCTCGACCAGTGGTGGTGAGGGTGGAGATGGCGCCACCGACCGTTGGTGGTGAAGCGATGGTGGAGAAGGAGTGGTGGTCGCGTTGGAGTCCCGATTTACCCTGATAATTGATGGGAAAATTCCGTGGGGCCGGGTCGGTCACCCCAGGTTCGTCTGCTACCTGGCCCAACATTAACTCTCAACCTCTTACCTTCTCAGTCACCGTGATTTATCTCCTCTGTGTTGGTCCTAGGGCGGGTTGGCGGGGGCGCTGGGGCAAGCGTTTCACCCTTTTGCCACTAAAGAAGTGCAATGAAGATTCCCCCAATGGAGTTATTGCTCTTCATGAGCTTTATTTCCGTAATCTGATCGGACAACCAGGATTATCCAAGGTCTAGGTGAATGGATGAGATCAAATCCAAATGAATGGTCACGATCAACTGGAACCAATTGATCGGTCAGGATAGCTAGATCTTAATGAACTGCTCGAATCATCCCCAATCTGAATGAATGGACCAAATCAATCAAATCTTTAATGAACGGTTGGGATTGATTAGATCTGAACCCTTTGATTAAATGGCTTCAGATTTGATCCAATGGTTTAGATTTCTCTAGATTGGACTTTTACTTGACTAAAGCCTTTAGGTTTAATTTGATCCAACTTGAATTCAGTTCTTACAAGATAAAAGTACACAATTATAAGTAGAAATCCATAAAAATGAGAAGAATTATAACAAAGCCCAACTCAATAAACATGATAAGAATAAAAAAGTAATCATATGAAAGGATTAAAACATGAAAATTGAGGCTAAAATTTATATAACAAAATGGTAGTTATCAGTCCACCAAAAAATAAAATAAAAAAGTCTGCGACGCTTTAGGTTGGCCCGCAGGTTGCTGATCGAGTTAAGAAAAAATGTTCATGAAGCAAAATAAATTTAACACCTATTACTCAACAAAATACAAGTTGAGAAAGCCTATCATAAAGATGGTTATAAACCAATCTAGTAACCCCAACTGCATCAATGCAGTACAAAAGAGCAGTAAGTGTATTCTTAGCTTTGATGAACATGAGAGAAGCGCAAAGGGACCTCAATGACTGTTCTAGGTGCATGAGCGATTGCTTCAACATATCCTTTGATAAATATAATGGTCAACCCAAGCCAGCTGTGGGCTGACCTACATAGGTTGCAGGGCTAGGAGGGTTGGTCCACCTCAACCCTCCTTTAAATAAGTTGATAAAATTTCAATCCAATTCACTTAAATTGTTTGGCGGAGCGAGCCAACTCAACGGGCCCAACCCAAATTAACGACTCTAATTCTGGCTTAGTAGTGGACAATGTAACTATATATAGGTTGTATCATGGACTTCCAACAAATAGGTCATTTTGTCACAGTGAATACATAACTTGTAGTAGACTTTTTGTCATCCGCATTCCCTGTATAGTCTGCGTTCATATATCTTCTAAATGAAAGATCACCCTATTATCTGTTGAACTTGATGTGATAATCTATAGTATTCCTCAAGTATCTGAAAATCTACTTGGGCACATCTCGATGTCGTCAACTAAATTTGAAAGTAATTTATTTACCATACTAACAGCTTGCGCCAAAATCAAGTCATGTGCAAACCATGACATACATTAGATCAACTGCACTGATATAGGGGACCTCCGACATGTCTTAGATCTCCTCATCCATCTTAGAGCATTGTACCAGAGATAATTTAAAATAATACATCAGAGGTGTACTTACAGACTTCACATTACCTATGTTAAATGTATCCAATACTTTCTCAATATAACTCCGCTTAGATAGTCATAATATTTTAGAGACTTTGTCTCTATGTTTCTCTATTCCAAGAATCTTCTTGGCCGCACCCAAATCATTTCTATCAAAGTACTTACTCAGTAGGTTCTTTAACTTATTGACATCTTTCATAGTTTTTGTAGCAATCAGCATGTCATCTGTTGATGCAGTCTGACCCTGATTGTTGTTTTGGTGTTGACACCGATTTTAGTTTAGGTGGATGATTATTGATTATGATGAAGTCCTGATCGGGGATCAGGCATGGTATGGAAAATCCTAGCTTGGAGGGCTAGGTGTTGGAAAATCCTAACCTGAAGGGTTAGGTGTTGAAAATCCTAGCTTGGAGGGCTCGGTGTGTGAAAAGTCCTAATTCGGAAGAGGTAGGTGAAAAGTCCTAGCTTGGAGGGATAGGTGAAAAATCCTAATTTGGAGGGTTAGGTGCAAATTCCCATCTTGGAGAATTAGGTGAAAAAGTCCTGGCTTGGAGGGTCAGGTCCTAGCTTGGAGGGCTAGGTTTGGAAAAGTCCTAATCCGGAAGAGTTGGGTGAAAAGTCCTAGCTTGAAGGGCTAGGTGAAAAGTCCTAGCTTGGAGGGCTAGGTGAAAAGTCCTAGCTTGGAGGGTTAGGTGCAAATTCCCAACTTGGAGGGTTAGGTGAAAAATCCTTAGCTTGGAGAGCTAAGGTGGTTGGAGCCCCCTGGATCGGTCTGGTGACCGATCAGGGAGTTGGTACGGTGCTCCTTCATGGATCGGTCTGGTGACCGATCCAGCGATGACTGATCGGTCTGGTGACCGATCAGGGAGTATGCGTTTCACCCACTGCTTAGCTCCTGATCGGTCTGGTGACCGATCACGGAGCAAACAGTGAGGTTGAGTTCCCTTGCTGATCTGCTCCTGATCGGTCTGGTGACCGATCAGGATCACAGTGCAGATCGTTCTGGAGAACGATCTAGTGTCGCAGGTTCCTCTCTATGATCGATCAGGACGGAGCCTGATCGGTCTGGCCACGACCTGATCAGTCTGGTGACCGATCAGGAGATTGCCTGATCGGTCCGGTGATCGATCAGGAGGTCTAGACTGCGAAGCTCAGAAATTGCCCGATAAAGGGGTGGATCAGTCGGGTGATCGATCTACAACCTGGGATCGGTCTGGTGATCGATCCAGGAGAGTCCCAAAGAAATTACGATTTCTAATCGAGCGTTTGGGACCGATCAGGACGGAGCCTGATCGGTCTGGACCCAGCCTGATCGGTCTGGTGACCGATCAGGAGGTTCTCCGATCGGTCCGGTGACCGATCACTTTAATTCAAATTGCATTGTCAGGCGCTCTGATCGCGCCTGACCATATCCGATTCTCTGCTGCTTATATCTTATACTTGATTTACTGTGTGATATGATGCTCTAACGCTCTGATTAAGCTGCAGGTGACAGGGGAGGATTCAAACACTCAGGAAGAAGTTAATGGAGGCTTTCCTTGGAGCAGGTTTGTCTGTTTTCCATCTCAGGTTACAACGGCTGGGCTGCAGACTGGAGCTGCCGACTGGAGCTTGGCTGAGGGGAGCTCAGGAAGTCCAGGGAGGGCTCAGTGGTAGCTGGCGTTTGCAGGGGAGCAGCTGGAGGCTGCAGGAGATGCTGTCACCTGGTGCTGAGTGGAGAAACAAAAGAGCGGAAGAAGGCTTCGTTGAAGCAGAAGTTCTGAGTTCTTACTGCGCCTTGTGTTCTCCACATCTAGCTTGCGCGTTCTGAAGTTTCATCACCTTGAGCAAGCTACTGCAATCGAGAAGCAATCATCCATTACTTGAGCATTGAAGGAGAGAACAAGAGGCTTGGAGTCCGACAGCGGGAAGACACGAGGAAGGTTTTCTTGCATGAGATCGCCGCTGGGTGGAGCTCAGGAAAGCTTGCTGTGTTCTTGTCTTTGCTAAGTGCTTGAGTAAGATCCTTCTTGTTGTTTCTTTGTGCTTAAACTTAAATCTGATTGAAACGCTGTGGAGAGGTTTCTCCACCGAGAAGGAGGTTGCTTTCTATCCGGTGATAACCGGGGCTTGATCTGCCGTCGATCAAGGGATCGCCCACCTTAAGGGCACGCCAAGGAGTAGGAGCAAGTTATCCCCGAACCTTGTAAACCCTCCTTGTTAGCGATCTTGCTTGTGTGTCAACTTTGCTTTCGTTCTCTGTTTTCTGCTTACTCTGTGATTATTTCTTCCGCTGTGCTACTGATAAGTTTGAATGCAGAAATTCGATTTGTGCCAAAGGTCTAAGTGATTGGCTATATTCACCCCCCCTCTCTTGCCATTCGGGTTCCAACATCATCTACATATAGTAACAAAAAGATGAGCGAATCACCATCAAGGTTTATTATGTAAATGCAATAGGCATATTCACAACTTGCGTATTCATTTTGAACCATTTTGCAGTCAAAACACATGTACAACTGTCTTGGAGATTGATTTAGCCCATAAAGTGACTTCTTTGACTTACAAACTAAGCGCTCATACCTAGACTAACTAAAACCTTATGGTTTTGATGTGTAAACCTGCTCCTCAAAAACGCCAAAAAAATTTTCATCATTACATCCATTTTCTCCAACTATAAATCATGATAAACTACCAAAAGTAACACTACCCAAATAGATGTATGTCTGATAATTGGAGAAAATATTTTATCATAGTTAATCTCCTTCTTCTATGAGCAACCCTTTTCTAATAGCCGAGCCTTAAACTTCTTCTCCTCGTTTTCTGAGATAATTTCTTTCTTTACTTGCATCTTATAGACCTCTTTTCTTCAGGAAGTTCCACCATATCCTATGTTTAGTTCTTATGCAATGACAATATATCTCCTCATCCATAACACTCATTCACTTGTCCTTCTCTCAGTCATATACTGCCTCCTGAAAAGTAGCACGATCCCCGCTACTAGTGATAAGTGCATAAGAAATCAAGTATTCAAAACCATTCCAAGTAGGTGGTTTTATTGTACGTTTAGTCCTATTACCGACTATAGTTTGATACTCTATGTACTTTGAGCCACCATCAAAACCATGGGTTTCTAACTCCACGTGCACAATATTCTTCTCTTTGCAGTAGTTCTCTATTATTTGATTATCTTCCCCTGAGTATATTGTGACATGATTCTTTTATCAAATACCACATTTCTACTGATCACCATTTTGCTCGTCTTAGGATTCCAAAGCTTAAAGTTTTTTTATCCCTTTTTGATAACCTAGAAAAATATGTTGTCTAGACTTCACATCCAACTTTGACCTATCTTCACGAGAAACGTGCATGTAGGCATGACATCTAAACACTCCTAGACTAGAGTAATCAACCGGATTTCCTGTTCATACCTCCTCTGTTACTTTACCATCTAGTGTTACCCTTAGTGATTGATTAATCAAGAAACATGTCATGTCTACTACCTCTAGCAAGAAGTTCTTTCCAAGTCCTGCATTCAACATGAGACATCGAACACTCTCGATTATTCTCTTATTTATCCTTTCCACTACACCGTTTCGTTGTGATGTCCCGCAAATCATGAAGTGTCTCTTTATACCATGTTGCACACAAAATTTTTAGAACTTGAAACCTGCATACTCAATCTCATTTTCTGATCTCAGACATTTCAGTTTACTTCCAGTTTGATTCTCTACTACAATTTTTCATAACCTTGAAATTTATGAAAGTTTGTCACTTGTGACGCATGAAGTTGACCTAGACTTTTCACGAGTAGTCATCGAAGAAACACACAAAATATAAGCGTTAATCATGTGATGCTAAGCTGGTTAGTTTCCAAAGATTTGTATGCACATAGTCCAGAATTCTTTCTATCTTTTGTATAACTATCTTTAACTACTTTGTTTTGTTTTCCAAGAAAAGAAAATTTGCAAAAGTCTAGTTTGCATGCTTTAACGCCCTACAATAAACCTCTTTTATAAAACTCCAACATCTCACACTCACTCATATGACCCAGCCGCATATGTCACAAGACTGCATTATCTGATTCAAATTCTACAATTGTAGCACTCGGTAATGTCACGCCCCGAGACCTCAGGAGCCGCTGATCCAATAGAAAATCGGACAGCACCTCCCCTGTCCGACGAACAATTACACATACATACATCACATAAAATCACAACCACGCAATTTAATTGGGCCTCAGGCCTCAAATTAAGACAGAACATAGCATAAAACCGAATAAACCATACCTTACTACGGACCGGTCCGACTTACGACAGAACACAAAACATAAAGGTCTCACAAAAGTACAACTATACTGCCATATAGTATGACTAAGTCCAACACAAAAGCAACAGCGGAAGAAAATAATAGAAAATACTACCAAGAAACTAGACGATAAATCTCGAAGACATCACGACAAGTACGCGAACTGGGACAGGCTGTCGGGCACGCTCCAGTCAATCATCCTGAAAAAAAACAAGGAGCTAACGGTATGTGTCATAGAACTCAGCGAATATCTCATCATATATATACAAGATATTCTGAGAAAGCAACAGGGTAATAGACTACCAAAATAACACGTGCATAGGTAGGAATAAGAACAACTGCAAGAGCAAAATAAGAACTACCATACCAAAGTAGCAGAGTCGCCAAGACCAGACATAAGGGTCTCCTATAAGTGCATGTCAATCATATACAACATCAAGTATAAACAAGCACAAGTAAGGGCAAAATAAACGAACACACAAAGTGCAATGACATGGCCACCCCTGCCGTCGGTCAGACATCGTCACCTATGTACGGGAGGAAGCTGAGCGGAGGTCACCCTCCGACGTAGGGCTGTGACTGCCGTCCATACTCTGTCATCACTACTCCTGAGCGATCGAGTAGACAGAATGCTGCCGGTGTAACACCCCTACTCCAAGGTCTATCCTAGCGATGTCTCTATCAGCCTAAGGCCATCTGTGGGGGACATCTCTCTCTGAGTATTACCCCTACCCCGGTATATAATGGGGAAGAGACCTCTCCCTCTCATCTCCTGGTATCTGGACAACTCAAGGAGGGACATCTGCCTGCTACCACGCTCCGATTCACTAACCCATGAGTGCATGAGCGGAGCAGCACAGAGCACACTACCCAATACTCCGTCAACCACTAACCCATGAGTGGTCGTATGGGTAGGTCAGTATGACTGCCGACCTAGCTCACCCAAAAGGGGCCCCTGATCGTCAGTGATGCACAATGCACGATGATGCATAACACTGGTCAAAACAGCATCCACTATCTAATCCACCTATATCAACATGATATGTAAGGTTCGTAAGTAATGCATCATAACCTAAGTCCTAAAGGTATAGGTATCACATGTCAGTTGTGGCACAAACAACATCAGCAAAACAAATATAAGAGTTATGCCACAATCTATTACTCTATCATTAAACAAGCATATCAAGTATATATATATCTGTGACAATTCTAAAAGAAGAGTATGTAGCCATAGGAGAGTGTGTAACACAACTTTTATGGATGATACACACTCTTAAGGACTTCCAGCTCAACTACACCCAAACTCAAGTATTTATTGACAATATAAGTTCAATTAATCTAACTAAGAACCCAATCCAACATTCCAGAACAAAACACATAGAAGTTAAACATCACTTCGTAAGAGACCATGTAGCCAGGGGGAGATAGTACTTAAACATATAAACTCAAAATCCAACTTAGCTGATATATTCACAAAACCCTTACCTGAGTCTGAGTTCAGCTCACTAAGAAGGCAGTTAGGATTGTGCTCTGTAGAATAGAATAACTCTACTTTTGAGTTTTTTTGCTTTATTTAATTTAAAAATCAGTTTCTAAAAAGAATTTTGAAAAACTGTTGTTTTTAAAATCAGTTTTAAAAATCTTTTCGAACTTAGTTTTTTAAAAAAAACTACCCCCTTTCAAAACTAGGGCTTTTTCGCAAATGGACTTAGCCTAGGCTCTAACCCTAGAACTGCATGCACCTATAGATTTAGAAGCCAGCATCTCACAAGCACTTTAGGGTACTTTTGATTGATAACCTAGAAAGGGTTGAGATACTTAGGTCTTTGCCTTAATTCAAGATGCTTTAAGTCAGTGCATCTGTAGTAATTGGGGCACTAAATACAACTTACACAGCAATCAAGTTAAGTGTCAAGTTTAGACAATCTAACTTGAACAGAAACACTTAACTTGACTAACCCTAGCGAAAACTACTGCTTATAACAGTTAGTAAATAGCTAATGGGTTAGACAGGTCCCTACAAGAGAAAATCAACTGATTTGGTCTAAGTCTTGGTTCAGTACAGCAAAATCAGCAAATATTTTCCTTTATGAAAGTCATTTCCTTTAATTTCTGCTTTATTTATCTGTTTTTTGATATATGGCAAAGGGGGAGAGATAGGAAAGGAGAGAATTTAAAATTTTCTAACTCAAAGCTCAAATTTTTTCTATCCTTTACTCAAAAAGTACCTAGTTTCTCAAAGTACTTAAAATTTTCTAAGTACTTAAGCTTTTTCAAAATTTTCTAAGTACTTAAGCTTTTCAAATTTTTTTGTAAGTACTTAAGCTTTTCAAAAATTTCTGAGTACTTAAGTTTTTTTTTTGTACTTAAGTTAAAACTTTCAAAAACCTTTTGAGTACTTTAAAAACTTAAGACTTCAAAATTTTTCTAAGTACGCTAAACTCATGCTTCCAAAACCTCTTTTAAAAATTAAAGTTGTCAAAAGATTTCCAAGTACCTAAACTTAAGTGTTCAAAAGTGCAAAAATCAGTTTTTACAAAAGCCTTCTGTTGAAAAATTCTAAGTAAAAATTTTTTCTCCTCAAACTTAGAACCCCACGAATTTTTGAAAAATCTAGGGGGAGAATCCTTCCAGGGGGAGGGAACAAAACTTAGTGTTTTTACATGCTTTGATTAAACTTAACTTTTTGAACTAGGGTTGCCATAAATCAAAAAGGGGGAGATTGTTGGTGCAGAAAGCACCCAAGTCAAACCTGTGTTTTGATAATGGCAACAGGGTTCAAAAGTTAAGTCTTACTTGTTGTCTAACAAGTTACTCTAGTGTGCAGGCTAAAAAGTCATAGCGAAGGACTGCTAGGCACTGGCGAAGGAATGCCAGAGCAAATGCTAGGCACTAGCGAAGGAATGCCAGAGCAAAAAGTCCTAGCGAAGGACTGCTAGGCACTGGCGAAGGAATGCCAGAGCAAAAAGCCCTAGTGAAGGACAGCTAGGCACTGGCGAAGGAATGTCAGGGACTAAAGCCCTAGCGATGGAATGCTAGGCACCGGGCGAAGGACAGCTCGGTATCCAAGACCTGGCAAAGGACCGCTAGGTAAAAGTCCAACCAAAGGAGCGGTTGGCATCAGGTACATTCTCCCGAGAGGAGTATGTGAGGACGCGTTCCCCGTTGAGGGAACAGTAGGCGTCGGTTTGACCTAGGGCTCCATTTTGGAGGCCCAAAGTCAGAACCAAGACAGCTAAGGTTGTATAAACATAATACTCTAATGCTTTATATTGTTTTGGACTAACCCTGGATGCTGGACCGAAGGAACGTGTGTCTGCAGCTCAGAATGCCCAAAGGAGAGAGGCAAGTAGCTGAGCAGGGTGCCCTCAGTGTCCCGGGCGCCCCCAGGGGCAACACAAAACAAGCGAAGCAACAAAGGCTTCGGCTAACCACTGGCCGGGGCGCCCCCAGCAGCCAGGGCGCCCCGAACGCCCAGGGCGCCCTCAGTGCCCAGGGCGCCCCGCGCCTACTGCAGCGAAGCCGACTACCCTTATCCAGCTGAGAAGCCCGCGCTGAAGGAGTCAAGCAGGGCGCCCCCAGTGTCAAACCTCATCCCTATTCGAGTGGGATAGAGGTTGACCGAGCGAAGCTCGGATCACGTGACACGTGGGGGGGCGCCCCCGACGTCCAGGGCGCCCCGAGGTGCTATAAATAGCACCCAACGCCCAGGCTTTCAGCAACAACTTTCAATCAACGCTTCCACGCTCTTCTGCTCTCGCGCCTCGCTCCGGAAACCTCCCAACTCGAGCCGACGACGTCCCGCTGCTCCGAAAAAGACAACCTACATCGGACGTCGGAAAAAGACAACTCAAAACTGTAAACTGTTTTTGCGCCTCATATAGAATTGCCCAAAGTAAACGATCAACGATCGTGGGCCTTGGAGTAGGAGTCGACCTAGGCTCCGAACCAAGTAAAAAATTACCGTGTTTGCATTGTGTGTCTTAATTTCCGCTGCATAATTTCTCTATCTGTTAAATCCGAACGATTTCTGATATTCACCCCCCCTCTATCGGTTCTCTCGATCCAACAAATAATTGTAGCACTCGGTAATCTGTTGATCTTCCCAACTAATTTTTATTCTTTTATCACCGAAAGAGCCCCTTTATTGACTCTTATTATTTTGTTCGTAGACTTATAACAACAACCACTACCATCCAACGTGCCTAATGAAATCAAGTTCTTCCTCGGATCTAGTACATGTCTAACATCATCCAACATTCTGATCGCGTCATCAAACATATTGATTCTAACATTCCCTATTCCAATGATTCTACAAGATTTATCGTTACCCATCAAAACAAAATCAGAATTTACCAATCTGTAAGTATTGAAACAATCCTTGTTAGATGTCATATGATAAGAACATGTTGAATCCAAGATCCAAGAATCTATCAATTGCTCTGAACTAGGCAAAATAAAAAACATATCACCATCGTCGCTTTGTGAATTTTCTTCTTCCGCTATATTTGTAGACATTGATGAACTATCTTTACTCTTTGCATTTGCTTTCTGTCTCTATGGACAATCTCTCTTGATGTCACCCTTTACTCCGTGCACACTTGTAGCATGTGACCTCCTTCTTCTTCCTCGATTTAGATCGGGTCTTACTATCATTGGTCGACCCATATCGAGCTTTGCTCCTACCACGTTTTGTTCATGGTTTACTCTCATCACTAACTTTCTTCAGTTGATAAAATCCCAAAAGAGCACTTGTGACTTTCTCTAGCATGAGAGTTTCCTTTTCCGCATCAGAGTTATAATCAAATTCTCATACGTAGGAGATGGCGATAGCGAATTCAATAACATCAGCATCTTGTATTCATTTTCAATCTTCACATCAGTCCATTTCAGATCGCTTACAATCTAATTAAAGAGTTGACACACTGGCTTAGATTTGTGCCCTCTGACATCTTAAGCCCAAACAATTTCTACTTAAGATAGAGTTTGTTCGTCAATGACTTGAACTTGTAATAGCTCTCCAATTTTTGCTAAACTATCAATAGTGATTCTTTGTCTATAATGTGATATATCACATCATCCGTTAGACAAATCTTGATCGTTCCACCGTCTTCGTTTGTAGTTCCTCCCAATCTGACATTTTCATCGCTTCTGGTTTCTTTTCGCCAAGCATCTTAACTATGTCTTGTTGCACCAACCGAATTTTAACCCTCCTTTGCCACAAATCAAAATTTTCAGTACCTGATACCAATTGTTGAGATCGTGTTGCAATAGAAGAGAAGAATCACTGAAGAAGAAAACGAAGAGGAAGAATTAAGAGGAATCACGAGAGGAGAGAAGACGAAGAATTATCGTGGTTCGACGATGTGTCTACTCTATAAAATGACCAATAACTCTCTATTAGAATTAGGTTTAGAGTTACAATGATGCTCTATATACAACCTTAAGCAAGACATGATATTTTGGACCAAAACACCAAGTAAACCAAAAAATCCCACAACTCTTAGCGCTTCCAGCACATGACATGGTTAGGTCGTGTGATTAGTGTGTCTGTTCCTCCATACCTGAGCATGGCTAGGTTGTGTCCGGTGGCATGGTCATGCTCACCCGCTCAAACCTGGACACGACTAGGCCTTGTCTGGTGGCACGACTGTGCTATTCTCATTAGACTTGTATACGGCTAGGCCCTAGACGTGTCCGATGGTACGACTAGGTTGTGCCCGATGATAGCCATGTCCAGTGGCATGGCTAGGTTGTGTCCGATGACATGACTATACTATTCTCCTCATAATTGGACACGATTATGTCGTGAATAATGGCACAATCATGCCTGACATACCCTTATATAGTCATCTCCAATCAAAATTAGTCAGTATTTGGCACATGCGGACTTCCCAAGCCGATGTGTCATGACCTAGTCTATATTCTATATTTGGTATGATCCATACTAGGGGCGTAAACAAATCGAGTATGTTCGCGAGCTTTTTGAGCAGGCTCAAAAAAATATTTAATTTGTATTCAAAATTATCGTATTCGAGTCGAACTTAAATTTATAATATTTTATTTGATGGTTTACAAGCCGTCTATAAGTCGAACACGAATCAAATTCTAATTATTTTTATACCATTTTAATTTGAATTTATTCAAATTAAAATTTGAATAATTTGAATTTAAATTATTTTGAATTTAAATTATTTTGAATTATAATTCTAACACTACAAAAAAATCAGCGATTAGCGATGGACAATTTAATTTTCCGTCGCTATTAGCGACAGATAATATATATCCGTCGCTAATATTGCGGTACAGGTCAAACCCCTAAAACTAGAGACGGAATAGGTCAAATCCGTTACTACTAGCGACGGAATAATAATAATCTGTCGCTATTAGCGACAAACAAGTTATTTCCGTCGCTAAATTAGGTTTAATTTGCGTCATTCGACCCACCCACCCACCCACCCCCCCCCCCCGGTCACGCGTTCGGGATCTCTCTTCTCTCTTCTCTATGGCGTCTCCGTCGTCCCCGACGAACCCTCCTCCAATCACAGTTACACTACATCTCGTAGGTTTCCGGCAACCTTGTTTTCTCCTTCCACGACCAACGCATCTTCTTCCCCCGCGAAAAAGATGCCTTGTTCTTTTGGCAGTCGTGGCCGCGCGCGGGCTGCTGCGGCTGCGCACGGGCTGTTGCGGTCGTGTGTGGGCTGCTGCGGCCGCGTGAGGGCTGTCGCAGCCGCCGCCGCCGCTGCCGGCGGCCAAACCCTAGCTAATTAAAATTTTAAATTATTGATTAATTGATTAATTAATTA
Source organism: Boesenbergia rotunda (assembly GCA_024364735.1). Classification (NCBI taxonomy): domain Eukaryota; kingdom Viridiplantae; phylum Streptophyta; class Magnoliopsida; order Zingiberales; family Zingiberaceae; genus Boesenbergia; species Boesenbergia rotunda. Next base: position 211,752 of record JAGFNQ010003768.1, read on the forward strand.
TTTAATTAATTGATTAATTAAATGATTAATTCCTTAAATAATTATGTAGGATATTTAATTAGGATAATTTTTTATCCTAATTAATTATCATTAGTATATGATTAATATTTGTTTGATGATGCTTCTAATATATTTTGTTTGATTAATTAGAATGATTTTATTTTATTATGTCTCTAATATGTCTTGTTTGATTAATTAGAATAATTTTGTTTGATTAATTGGAAACAAAGTTGGATAATTTAGATTGTTATTTGTGGTTGATAATGAAACGTTATTTGTGGTTGACAATTCAAATACAATGTATACGAACAAGACATGGATGTATAATAGGTTAGATAATAGATTTATCAGTGAAGAAATTTTTACTGGAGTGGAAGATTTTGTTAACTTTGCAAAGTGTTATCCTAAGTGTTTGAATGACACCGAGTTAAAGTGTTCATGTAATCAACACAAATGTAAAAATATAACTTTTTGTGATGAGGATACAGTGAAAACTCATATCTGTAGGTAGGGGTTTGTTTTAGATTATTATAACTGGTATTGTTATGAAGAACCATATGTATTTAAATCTAATGGACCTTCTATCTCTTCATCATCGAACTCAATTGGTCCAGATCAGGCATCGTACAGGCCTGCTAATGCAATGCAATCAATGGTTTACGATGTAATGAATGCATTTGATCAATTAAATGTAGATCAAATACCTATTTCTGAAGTTCAGAAAATGTATGACATATTAAAGGCTAGTGAAAGAGAAGTATGGGAAGGTATTCCTTCTTGTCATTCTCAATTGTCTGCTACTGTAAGATTATTAAATATGAAGGCGAAACATCATTTCTCAGAACGATGTTATGATGACATATGCCAATTGATGTCAGAGTTGCTTGCAACAGATAACTGCATGACTGATAGTTTTTACAATACTAAAAAACTAATTAGAGACTTGGGTTTATCAGTCGAGAAGATACATTGTTGTGTCAATAATTGCATGATTTATTGGAACGAAGATAGTGAGTTGATGGAATGTAAAATGTGTAATCATCCTCGTTACAAGCATAATACTTGCATGGTTGGGAAGAAGAAGAAAAATATCTTCCCTACAAAGTCATGTATTACTTTCCTTTGACTGTTAGACTCCAACGTTTGTATGCAACAACAGCAACAGCAAGTCATATGATCTGGCATCAAAACCATGGACATGATGGAGACATAATATGTTATTCTTGTGATTCCCCTGCATGGAAACATTTAGATTCAATATTTTCTTCCTTTGCTATGGAACCACGTAATGCAAGACTTGGACTTTTAACAGATGGATTTCAGCCATTTAGAAGTTATGCACAATAATATTCATCATGGTCAGTTATCTTAAAATCATATAACTTACCACCATGGATGTGCATGAATGATGAATTCATGTTTCTTACCGTGCTAATTCCAATTCCTCATAATCTAAAAGGGCAAATAGATGTATTTTTGCAACCTTTGATTGCTAAGCTGAATCATTTATGGAATATATGTTCAGAGACGTATGACATCGCAAGTAAATCAAACTTTATAATACATGCAGCATTGTTATGGACCATTAGTGATTTTCTTACATACTCAATGTTATCAGGATGGAACACTGCTGGAAAGTTAGCATGTCCACATTGTATGAGTCAGTCAGATGCATTTTCTTTACCTTGCAGTGGAAAGATTTCTTGGTTTGATAATCATCGAAAATTTTTTACCTCTTGATCATTCGTTTAGAAGAAATAAGAAAATTTTCAAAAGGAATCAAGTGGTTAGGAGACTACCCCCAGTTGGGATGTCAGGCGAAGAAATGTTAAATGAAATTGTTAGTTATGGATTTCTACCAGTATATCAGGATGATTCAGATGATATCAACAAGTACATTGTTAGAGTCAATAAATGTGGTTGGAGGAAAAGAAGTATTTTTTGGAAGCTTCCATATTGGAAATATATATTCATTCGGCATAATTTAGATGTCATGCATATCGAGAAAAATTTCTTTAACAATATCATCAATACTATGCTGAATGTTCATGGGAAAATAAAAGATACAACAAAATCACTCGAAGAATTGAAACAATTAGTTAGCAGGCCTGAGTTGCATCAGAATGAAACAACTGATAAATGTCCCAAGGTTTGTTATACATTGGACAAAGAAAGTAAGCAAGCAATGTGTTCTTGATTGAAAGTCATCAAATTTCCAGATGGATATGCCTCTAATATGTCTGGTTGTGTGGATACAAACAGATTTAAAATGGTTGGAATAAAGAGTCATGATTGTCATGTATTCATGCAAAGATTAATTCAAATAACTTTCCAAGAATTACTTCTTAATAATGTTTGGCAAACACTTACAGAAATAAGTTTTTTTTTTCAAAAAACTGACTTCCAGAATTAAGCCTTTTGTTCATTTTCGTTTACAGATTGTGCATTATCAGAGTTGAATTCAGATATTGGCTAGGTTGAAAGGTATATATATTGGATATTTTACATATCATTCAATATTATTTACAATTTTATATCAGTTACGATAACTAATTATTTTTTTACTATAATATTATTTTATCATTGTATTTAACTTTTATTTATATAGTTTCTCTTCTATTGTGCAGGAATATTGTTCCTTTTGATCCAGTATTGACTTTGTGTTCATGTGTATATCGTTTCTCTACTAGATTATAGTTTTTTATTTATATATTGACTCCGTGTTAATTAGGATCTTAATATGATAAGTTTGGACTTGAACTTTGTATATATGTATTTGATACATGTTTGATATGTGTTTGGATATGAAATTTCTTGGTTTGTATGTATTTGGATATTTGCTGTGGTGTGATTTGAATATTCTAGTATATATATATTGAATGTACATATGGGAAGGGGGAAAAAAGAATGAACTTGTTGAAAAATTTCCAGGAATAGTGATGGATATTTTCTAAATCCGTCGACGGATATTTACCATATCCGTCGCAAATAGTGACGGATAATTAACTTTCCGTCGCCAATTACGATAAAATAGTGACGGATAATTGACTAATCCGTCGCTATTAGCGATAGATTTTTGACTTTCTGTCGCTAATTGGTCTGTGGCACGTCACCACTCTGCGTCTTGTAATTTGCGACGGGGGATATGTATCCGTCGCTATTAGCGACGGATTATTTATTTAATATTCGTCGCTAATAGTAACGGATTTGGTGTATCCGTCGCTACCCATGGCCTGCGACGTATAGATAACCGACGGTGTTCTTTCCGTCGCTAATCATCGTTATTTGCGTTTAACAACGGAATAGTGATGGAATATATCCGTCGCTAATTGTTGAATTTTTTGTTGTGTAATAGGCTTGAATCAAGGTTCAAAAGTTAGAATCCAACTTGAATTCGAATTTTATTTCGAATAGAGATTGAACCAAACTGATTTATATTTTTAAATAGAATTTTTAATATTATATATATTTTTGAGTTGGAATTCAAATATTAATATTTTTGTATTGATTGAATTGGTTTGCATCCTAGTTCATACACACTCGGCTCACACATTTGATGGTGACGTGTACGCGAACGGCGTTGCATTTCTAGAAGAGGAATAACTTCATCAATTCAACGTCCGTCCTGCCAACGATCAACGAAACTTTTATTTATATAGAAAAACAAAGAAGCAATTAATTTGGCGTAATTATTCAAGTAGGACTTTCGACGTTCGACCTGTTCTAATGGGGCCTTATCTTCCAAAATATCATCAAATTCATGACCGGTCCTTTGTCGACTAATGATTATTTAATCCGATAATAAACAAATTACATTTAAAATTTTTCCCATCAATATTTGTGAGAATTTTTAAATTATTTTTTATTTAGAACATTAAAATGAATTCCACCAATAAAAGAACTAGAAGTATAAGCCCATCTCTAGGCGATGAGCTGCAATTGACGGGCCAGGAAGCACGTTGCGGTTCAAACCAACACGTGCTACTAACTCACGCCGAACCTGTTTCCTGTTCGGCGTTACTCACCTGGTCCGTGCACGGCGGTTGCAGCGATGACGGCGAAAGGCTTCTAGATGCCGCGCCGCGATTTCCACCCCTCCACGTCACGTGTTGACGCTCGCGACGTGCCACGTGGTACGGCCGCGGTTGTCACTGATTGGAGCTTGCAGGCGAAAATGGAATCGCCGGGTGGGTCACCCTCATCTCATTTGACCGGCACCCGTCGGTCGGACCAGGAATTTAGCATTATCATCCAGGAAGCTTCTCCGACGTAGCTTCTCGCCCTTTCCATTGGTTTTGTAGACATCTTCTGCCCCCCCCCCCCCCCCCCCCCCCCCCCCCCCCCCCTCTCTCTCTCTCTCTTCCTCATCTATCTGATCTCTTCTTTATCTTCTTCTCCAGCGCCGCTCGAATTTCCCTTTCTCCTTCCTTCCTTTCTTAGGAGGGGGAGGCCATGGTTTCTGCTAATGATCAGGGGCATCGTTCGACGCCGACGCCCTTCCTGACGAAGACGTACCAGCTCGTGGACGACCCGTCGATCGACGACGTCATCTCTTGGAACGAGGACGGGACTACCTTCATCGTCTGGCGGCCGGCCGAATTCGCCTGCGACGTCCTCCCCCAGTACTTCAAGCACAACAATTTCTCCAGTTTCGTCCGCCAGCTCAACACCTACGTGCGTAATCGATTCTTCATATGCATCCCCTGCTTTCCGATTCTCGATTGAATTAGTTGACTCACGCAATCGAATCGGAAACTTTTTTAGGGATTTCGGAAGATCGTACCGGATCGGTGGGAATTCGCCAACGAGTTCTTCCGTCGCGGCGAGAAGCAGTTGCTCTGTGAAATTCGCCGCCGGAAAATCACCCCTGCGCTGTACTCAGCCGCGGTTCTGCCGGCCTCCCCGGCAATACCCTTAGGGTCGCCGATTAATTCCGGAGATGAGCAGATCATCTCGACGACGCCTTTGCCTGGTGGCGCGCAACCGGCTGAGGGAAGCAGCAGTGCGGCTTCGGAGCTGGCGGGGGAGAACGACCGCCTTCGCCAGGAGAACAAGAGCCTCTGCCGGGAGCTGACCCAGATGAAGAACCTGTGCAACAGCATCCTCAATCTCATGTCCAAGTACGCGCCCAGCCGCCGGCACAACGGCGGTGCGAACAGAGGCGGCGGAAGTGCCTCAGCGTCTCCTCCGCCGGACCTAGGTCTGGCATCGCCGATGGAACAGGACGACAGTGAAGAAGCCGAGACAGACTCGACGCCGCCGCCGCCCGCGCAGACTTTGGAGAAAAGGACGGAGAGGTACTGTCCGACGAGCACGAGGCTCTTCGGCGTCTCGATCGGGTTCAAGCGGAATCGAGCAGAAGGCGCCGCGAGCTCGAGATCGGCGCCGGAGGTGAAGCGAGAGCCGATGGATTTCGACGGAGGCGGGGAACATTAACGTTAAACGACGGTTTGCCGTCCGTCCGTCCGTAACGGCGACGCCACGTGCTCGGGAGGTCTCGCTCACGTGCTTCATAGAAGTCCTGGAGGTCCCTAATAAACTGCTAATGTAAGATAATTAAGAGTCGAAAGCTTCTGTTTCTTTTTTTTTCCCCTTTTCTTCTTTATTTTTAAAATTATGAATAATTAAGTGCGGTGTTTCGTAAGCGGTTAGTCAACTTTGGCGTCTATAAGCAGGACAACTAGTTTTGCCGCCTCGCGTACAAAAGGGGCCGAGGCCATGCAATTGCATTGGGTCTTAATTTAGTGTCCTCTGATAAAGGAAAGCAGCTAAAGTCTGCAACTAATTGGAAACCAGTGCAGACAACATACTTTGTCTTGACTGATCTTAATTAATTAGTCTAATTGTATCATTATAAAAGTTAAGTAATTAAGATTAACTATTGGTGGAAAGTAGGCAAATTAAAAATCTATTTATTCACTTGATATTAGAAGGTAGACAAGAGACGTCCGATGTCAATTAACTAAAGCAAGAAAATGTATGTAGGAAGCTTTAAGCCAAAAAAAAGGTTACATGGAATATCGATCCCTGATGCTTTTTAATCAAGTGCATGCATGCTATCGATGTTTAAAACCTCAAACGTCTTTAGATCAAGATTGAACACTTCAATTGAAGCTTCTAACAGTATTAATTCTGATAACTCTTCAAAAAGTACCATCGCCATACTGCTCATCATCTTCCGAACCGAAAATCCATGCCTGCCTGCCGGTCCTCTCAGTTAATTCAACCGAGAGATAAAAAGCCGAATGCAGTTGCTGCGTGCACGCAGATCACGAGAGGTGGAGCTTTCAATCAATGCGATCGAGAACTCTGCATGAGTGAATCAACGGGACCATCTGAAACTGTTATCGTCTTTTGGAATCTGGTGGGCGGATAATTTATACACATCTGTACGCATATAACGATGGGTCATGCACGTACGATTCGCTGTAAGGTCTTGTCGTTCCAGCGAGGAATTCCTTAGCTCCGTCACTTGTTCCCGGCCCCTCCACAGTTTGTGGCCAACAAATAGATCAATATTTAATTGGAATGATCTAGCAAACTAAATTAATGCTTATAATTATCTTGTTTTATCTACGTTCTATATATTTCAGCTCCTAGCTAGCTTGCTCTCCAGAAAACAGAGGAATTCTCAGATTCCGCGTCTACGAGAGCATAAGAAGTAGAAGATAATTAAAGGGATCGAAGGATGGAGAGGCTCAAGTCGTCTTTCAAATCTCTCCGAGGAGCCGTCGCCGGTTATAGACCCATTGGCCCCATCTGTGACGTCCAGGAAGCCAACGCCGAATCCTTCCGAGGAGACGTCGACCTCTGTTCAACCTACGACTCCTCCGCAGCGCCTTCATCGTCCTCTTCGAGCGCCGGCCACGACCTGCCCATAGGCCCCATCAGTTCTGCAAGATTCTTCTTCTCGCCCTGTACCAGCAAATCCATCTTGGAAGGTCAGTCCTGCAAGGCCGCCTTGTGCGAGACAGTGGCCGTGTCGTCGGAGGACCCGTACCGCGACTTCCTTGCCTCCATGGAGGAGGTGGTGGCGGCGCACGAGCTGAGGGAGTGGCACTGCCTCCAGGAGCTTCTGCATTGCTACTTGAGGCTCAACGAGAGGAAGAACCACAAGGTCATCGTGCTAGCGTTTGTGGATTTGTTGATGCGTCTCATGGAACAGGACGAGATAAGGAAGTCTCGCGGCGAAGACTACCTTCCTCTTCTCGATCGCAAGTTTTCTAATTGATGAATCAATTTTAATTAATTATTTCTTGATCTCAATGAATTCTTGTCCATCTCCTTCTTCGATCTTAATTAGTGTACGTACATCTATTCTTTCTAAATAATTTTGTTATGTTACGACTAAATAAATAGAGAGCCAAACATACTATTCTACACCATTATTACGGTTTGCCATAAACGAGTTAAAAAACATCAGTTGACTAAGAGAATGTATATATTTATCTGACTATATAGGCCGTAGGCAAGTCCTAAAATTTTGTCCGAGTCCCAAAAGGATTCTGAAATCATTCACCCTCTATGCACAATCACATGACCTTAGACCTACTCGTTATGGTTACAATACGAAAGCCCTGACTCGTGACCTGACGGCTCAAACTAATGAATCAGTACGTTACTGTCGTTTCAATCAGTACCACTCATGCGCAGTACTGCGGGCCATCCAAGAATGACAAGACCAGAAGATGGATGACAAACATATTTTTGCTTTAAATTTTATGCTTCCTTTGAGTGTGAAGAAAGTTTGATCTTCCTCGAGCCTTTTTCTCTTCGTTTCTTCTTCATCCATTGCCTGTAAAATGAGCGTATACAATCATGCACGGGGACCCCGAATGTGCCCGTGGGATAAGAAATTATTTGACGTGGTCCATGCAATTTAACAAGCCTTGAATGTTGAATTGTAAAATCTAGAAGAAATTAACAGATTATGTGTTCGAAAAGTAATCACAGATCTACTGGTGAAGACAATATAATGGCAGGCAGCTTATGCCAACCTTCGGCAACTTATATATAGCACACAACTCAGATATTTCATAAGAGTTCCATATCCTCAATATCGAAAAGCAGACAATTAACAGGAGCACAATATTATAAGAAGAAAGAAATTGAAACTGCGTACTCCTTTCTAAAACAAAATAAACAAACGCCAAATATTCAAGATAGAAAAGTTCTCTTATAGTCTTTATTGGCTTTTGCATCCGGATTACTTCCTCGTTCGTCAACCTCATCATGCACGTACGTACCGATCAGTTCTCGAGCCAATGAGCGAGTTGAGTGGGGTTGACCACGCCCGGAATGCAGGCTGCCTCCGCCTTCAGCAAATAAGTCACCGCCGCATACGAGCTCGGCGCTTCCCGGCTCCGAGTCGACTCTCCAGAGCTCGCCGCCTTTTCCCGCTCCTCCGGCCCGGCGGCCGTTTCCTTCCCCAACAGCATCCCTCTGGTCAGGAACTCGTGGGCCAGGCACCCGGCCAGCAGCCGGTTGTTGCCGGCTCGAACCGGACCAGGAACAGGAACCGGGCAAGGTCCGATCCGAGTGCGACTCGGCTCGGTCGCAGCCACAGCCGGAGATTGAGTCGGAGGCGAGTCCGACGAGTCGCGTTCCTTCCGCTTACGCCGCGTGTCATGATTGGCCTCCGCGATCCGCGCGTGACTCCACATTTGTGGGCCCCGCCACGTCAAGCAAGGTGTCTCGTGTCCCACACAAAACACCAGGATTATGATTATTTGTAATAACAAGAGGATATTTTTCAGAAAAATAGAAATCGCAGAAAGGGGCGAGGGATTTTTAAAAATCGAAAGATTCAGGGAGCAAAATAGTAAAAACACACACACACAAAAGAACGAAGCGAAGTGGGAGAAAGACACGGCCGCCGGAAGATGGCGGAGGCCGCGGCGGTGATGGTGATCCAATGGCGGCGGCGGCAATCGACGGCGGAAGGGAAGAAACGAGCGTAGTAGAGAGCCGGTGCAGAAAAGAGGAATTAGGGATTTTGAGCGCAGAAAATGATCCGGATACGAGGCGTATAATGACGAAAATGCCACGACGAACGCTCGAATGACAAGATTAGCCATGGCCCCTTGCAAAAGAGAACGATAACACATAGTTGAATAGGAGTAAATACGACGGAAGACGGGGGCAATTTTGAATTACCGAAAATCGCAATCGGATCGCGACGTCAGGAAATTCCCGAGACATTACTTTCTTTTACTAACCCAGTCTTACCCCCCACGGAGTCTTGTTTGGGGCCCACAATAATGGAGAGTCGGGTCGTCGTCTTAATCGCGTGGTGAGTGGGCGTGGTCCAAACGAGAATCGAAACGGTTTGGAGAGCAACGGTGGCAATCGAGCCACGTGTACTGACCGATGAGACCGATCAGGAGATGGTGCCCTAGCACGTGTTCCGCGAGTACTGCTCCTGGTTCAAAATAAATTCGAAAAATCATTCGGGAATAGATGTGGAATTGCTTCTTTTAGGAAGCCACGTGATGTATTTTCAGGTCTCAAAATTAAATTTTAGTCATTATCTGAATTATAATCTCTGATTTAATTTCGTATTATCTAAAACTGAATTAGCGGTTCAGATTTCTAAATTTGATTATAGGTTTAAGTTAAAAAAATAAATAAAAACGAAATTTATGGCGTTACCTTAGAATGAGGGGTTCTTGACGGATGAGCAAAGGGAGAGGCTGAAAGTAGCGGCGCGGAACACGAAGTTGCTCTCCTCGATCATCACCTAGATCGTGCGGCGAGATCAAACGGGATCTTCTGTCTCGAGGATTCCGTGTCTCAGTGTCTCGGACTCGTCGGCGATGATCGACGAGTCCTCCGATCACCGATCGGATACCATATTAGTCTTTGATCGTCGTCCCGAATCAAACGATATCCTGGGAGAAAAATGAATCGGTCGAGATCGTCGCAATTGCGATCTCACCGTATTGGACGGTGAATCCGACGAGATCGCAATTGCGGCGATCTCTGACGGGTTCATCGTACATCCTAGGATATAGTTTTTTTCGGGACGACGCATGTCCAATCGACGATGAGAAGATTCGTTAGGGATCCACGACTTCCAAGCGAAGAGCAGGGGAGAGAGGAGGAATCCGGCTGCTCCTGTGTGGCACCTGCAGCGCACGCATTCGGGGGAAGCTTGTGCAAGTGAAGAAGGATTAGCGATAATCGGTCTCGCTCTCACTTTGTTTGCTGGTTGATCCCGTCGACAAGCGAAGATCTGCTCTCGTTTGGATGACTCGGTCTCACCAAGCCGACCCGGTCTGCTGTGGTTTGGGAGGTCGGACCGAAATTGGGCTCTCAATATGGTGGAGTGGTTGCAAAATGACAGCGAGCCTTCTTTGAAGCCCCAAGGGGGGTTTATATAGGAGAGAGGCAACTCTCTGCTGTGTCAGAGATGGCAAATCTCATTAAGGGATGGTCAGCTGACAGATAATGATATTGACGGCCGCATTTAATGCTGTGAGACTGTCATAGCCGCCTGACCCCCATAAACGGCTGACACATTGCCTAATGTGTCTCTTCTGTTCCCCCTTTTATTATTGGCGGTTCTGCCTGGTAATGATCACGTCAGAGGGGATTATCTCTTGAGTATCTGATAAGAAGAGCTCATGCGATAGGAAAGCCTCTCCATTATTCAATCGTCTCCATATGATCATGAGTACCCGACTTCGGGCGACCTACCTAGATGCTCCCGACCCCAGGCGTCCGACCTTGAAGGTCTTGACCCCGAGCGGGCGATCTCGGGGGTCCCGACCTCGGGCGTCCGACCTTGAAGGTCTTGACCCCGGACTGACGACCTCGGGGGTCCCGGCTTCGGGCGTCAGACCTTGAAGGTCTTGACCTCGGACGGATGACCTTGAGGGTCCCGACCCTGGATGATCGGCCCCCTGGGCCCCGCCCCCAGGGTGATCTTCGATCAGACCTATTAACTGCCGGTTCAGATCGGCAATTGAACCCGACCGAGCCCTCAATCCTTATAAAAATCATACGCCCGGATCATTGGTGATTTTGGGTTAGGCTTCAATGAGATGGACTGCCTGTCATTGTTAAATCTCTGAAAGGCAATTTTTATTTTTACACATAAGCTGATTATATTGCCTGATCTTTGCTTGATAATATTTTTGGAGGTGATGTAGAGCTATAAATTGCGAAATGGATGATACAAAATACAATGCATAATATTTCATGCATTATGCATATTTATCAATTATATTTTTTGATTATATATTATCAATCTATTATTATAATTAATATCAATATTATTAATTTAATTTAGTTTAGTTTTTTAAAAATAATTAAATATCAAATTGATTTAGTTGCAAAAAATAATTAAGATTGAATTGGAGGTAATAGAATAAATGTTAAATTAGGTTATGCATTCAAACCTCCAAATAAATAAGTTTTTGTTTCATTATCTAGTGTTGGATATTTGGGTCTTAAAAAAGACCAAATACGATTTTTGTAAAAGAAAATCGAGGTATCATTAATCGATGAAAGTCAGAATTGACTTCAAAATTGAAATTTATGTTTCACGTAGATGAATCTAGACTATTAATTTGCTCAGAACCGATTATAGGTGAATAAGAAATTAATTTTTTAAAGTCAGTCCAAAATTGACAAAGAAGGAAATAGATAGGGAATAGCCTCAGATCTGAAATTTTCAAAGGTGTTTACTTCCTTATATGTGTTCTTGTGTTAATGGAGTTAAAAAAAACACAGATTGTCTCTTCTCACAGACAAGTAGGTGCTCGGACCTGCAAGTCCGCCACTACCACGTGCGCAATAGACGCTTTATTGGCGCACTTTGCACTTTGCAAATACGCATCGTTGCAAGGAGCATTAAAGAGCTTAAATATATGCTGCAGGTGATATGACACTCTGGTGTTGTGTCGGCAGTGCCTACGTGGCACTGAGGTAGAGAGATGACTGGACTGCTGACTTGGCGAACGAATGATAACTATTGGATCGAAGAGGGGTGCTGGATTGCAAGTGACGCGATCTAGAGCGTTGATCGTGAATAGTCACGATTTGACCATTGGTGAAGAGATTTGATCTGAAGCGTCGGATCGAATCTGACAATTGAGATCAAAGGAGATCTAAAGAGTTATAACCATCCAAATTTGATGGCTGAGATCAAAGGGCTATATGAAGGGTTACAACTCTCCAAATGGAATGACCCAGATCAATTCTAAACCAAAGGTCACACCCACTCACCCAAGGGTACCTCACTCTTCCCTTCTATAAATAGAATCTCCTAGATGATGAATTCATTCATTCAATTATTCAAAGTTCATTAGCATTCATCTCATCTTATGCATCCAGAGTCCAAAGAATTTACGAAAAGGTTTGTTGATCTTGGGAAACGAATTGCTGCTATCCGTGAGCACCTATCTTGCGAAACAAATTGTTGCTATCCATGAGCACCTATAGCGGAGCAATATTATTTTACGGAGATAATGTTCAACACTAGTCTCGACGATATATCATATCAGTTTGTATCCTCCCGGTAGCAACCCCGGAACCGACGCTAACATTTAGGATTAAATCAAATAATATTAGATTATGTTTTATTTTTTATAATTTTGATTATATGATTATTTGATAATGACATATCCAAGATTATGAATGATAATTTAAATCAAACGCAACATTATATTATTGAAGTATCTATTTTGAATCCAGACACTCCTACTAATAGGTGTCTCGATGCCGAGATTCAATCAAGACACCCAACGGGTGCTGTGGACAATCACGTAGATAATTGTCGTGTAAGATATATAACACACACACATAGCCCAATAAAATATCTGCCCATTACATGAAGCAAAGTAATTCACACACACACATAGCCCAATAAAATATCTGCCCATTAGATGAAGCAGAGTAATTTTTGAAATGCTCCTGACGATTTAATATTTTTTTGAATGCTCCAACACTTGTTGACGTCAAAATCCATCTCAATCTGTTCTATGTTGTCATTACCATGTTTCATTTTCATCGATAAAAGTATAAAGAACCGTATTGGCTTAAAAATCTGGGCATTAAATGTTTCATTTTCTTAAAAATCTGGTAAAAATCGTAGTTTTAACCATGAATCTCAAGTCTTATCGCGTGCACCAAAACCACTGGCCCAACGCCACATTTTGCGTAGACAAAGTACTTCAGACGTCACGTCATGCACCACTCGTTTGCCCGCCGTTGGGGGCGCAAGAGCCACAGAGCAGACCGCAAAATGGCACCCGACCAGAAACAGCTTCCACAAACATCTCCTTTCCAGACATTCGATACGTGAAAGCTGTTTCGGTTGTCCTTGAACTTTGCTCATTTTTTTTTTTTAGTTTGTTCCACATTAATGTGACGGATAGGTGAGTCTATATTTTTTCCAAAATTAAATGTTTCCGAATCGTCTCTTAAATTATTTTTCTCGCTAACCGTGCACAGACCATCACGCCTGCCTCCAGCCGGAGGGCCACCTAATTCCTTTAACTCGCAAACCAAAATATAACTAGAGAGGGGATAGGTCCTATCGTCGCCCGTCGTCCGTCGCCCGTCGCGACCCGGTCCCACCTAATTCCTTTAGCTCAGTTATTAAACCACTTTGACTTGATTTAGGCGACCCCTCCAACTCAGTTACTAGACTTCTCCTATTCAATTTATCCAATTGCTTTAGCTCAGTCATTTGATTTCTCTGACTCGATTCATGACTTCTTCAACTTAGTCACCCGACTCTCTCAACTTGGTCACCCTTGGTTGTGGCTTGCATCTCATGACTTACCATACCATTTTTCATGGAGAACATGGGTAACGTAGCTGTTTCTCCATGAAGACATGGGCAACATAGTCATTTCTCCTAGAAGATGAAGGCCAACGCGTGGATAATGGAAGGACACAGCAACAACCCTTTAAAAGGTCTCCTGCTTCCACAGGCATATGTACACACACATAGTCAACTAAATTCTTCTACTATTCCACACCTTTTACCTTTCCCTAGTCCTTGTGCCGACTTGAGTGTCGAGTGGTCACGCTGAGTCCAACTTTGATGCTCATTCTAACCTTTGGGTGAGTGTTGTAGATATCCCAGATTTTTTTCCTCATCACCGACACATCCAATTGAGATCTCCCCCTTAGCAGGTGTCTCCCATTGGCTGGTTAGACCCCGATCTTAGACATGAACAAATTGGCGTTGAATGTGGAAATCAGCTCAATTAATACGTTATGATGGTGGAATCAAGGAGAACAGTCAAGGGGGCGTAGTTCTGCAAGAGACGCAGTTCATGGTGAGGTTATCATAACGGCCAAAGAAGAGTTCTAAGTATTGTTGATCAGAAGGTGCAACCAGTTCTGCAAAGACTCTTGCCTATAAACCCAGCTCCTGAGGAAGTACCTGTTGCCTTGACTAAGGTGCCTCTTATTCTTGGTCGAGTACCACAGGGTCTGGCGAGTCCTATCCCTATTGATGGCACTAATCAACATAACAAGACCGTGATCCCGTCTAAAGAACACTCATACAGATCGATGGTGAGAGAAGCGCCGCCTACAAATTGGAAAGGCAAAGAGCCCTTGCATGCAGAGGAAAGGAGTTCCCAAGGCACGCCTTTCTCGAGTTACGTCTTGGATGATGAACTACCGTATAATTTTCGAATACCTCAGCTCAGAGAGTACACTAGTTCAATCGATCTCGAGGACCGTCTAGGGCGATTCGAGAACGTGATGATGTCAAGTACCTAATCTTTCTAACGACTCTTTCCGGCTCTGGCCAATGGCGGTTTTGTAGGATCGGTGTCGTCGATAGAGGGGGGTGAATATCCTCCTCATCCATCCGAACCTTCGTTGACTTTAAGGCAGCATTAATTCCTGCATCACTTCACCAGCAGTAAACGATGCCATAAGACATCTCTATATTCACATTGAAGTAGACAATCGCTGAAAGCCTAAGAGAATACATATAGTGGTTCAACAGAGTCGCATTAGATATTCCCTCGGCCACCTCCGAGGTGCCCATAAGTGTTTTTTCCCAAGGTCTATGGGAAGGAGACCTCTTCAGATCTCTAGTGAAGAAGCCTCTGACGAATTTTGACGATCTCTTGGGTCGAGCAAAGAAGTATATCAATATGGAAGAAGCCCAGGCAACAAGGAAGAAAGAGGTCGTGATACCAACATCTATAACAGCTTGATCTGAGTGCAAAGCTCCTCCATCACCTCTTCGGCATAAGGAGTCATTCACCCACTACCAGTATGTCCAGGCCCAGATAGGTATGAGAAAGGTGCAAATCGTGGATGTAATATGAACTTCCAACCTTGAGTCCAGCTTGTCAGATAGTGAAAAGTTGGAGCGATATTGCACTTTTCACCGCTCTCGTGAGCACTTCACCCATGAGTGTTGGCAGTATACTATAGAATTTCGTCGTATAGTCGAGGAGTGTCTACCTACCCAAAGATCGTCTCCAGGGTTAGCTCGGTGATCGCTTGCCCAATATGCCCATGGTGAGAATTCGAAGCACCAAACCAATCACTGGTGGTAATTGCCTGATCACCGAACCAATCGTTGAAGGAACACACCCCGAGAAGGATGTCTTGGTCTCGGGAGCCGACTAAACGTCGACAAGCTACCAACTCCGAAGATACTCAAGGGATCCCTCACGCTGAGGGCACATTAACATGATCTTAGGAGGCTCGACTGATAAAGACTCAAACCGAGCCAAGAAAACTCACCGTCGAACGCTCGAAAGTTAAAAGATTGGCACTAAATCTCGCCATCTCGGGCGAAGATAGGTCTCCAGATCAGTTTCTTCCCCGTAGAGCTAGATGTGGTACCCCGTAGACCTAGATGTGGTAACTACTTCCCAGGAAGAAGCACCATGATATGGGTTGTCATAGCTAATTACAATGTGGCGAGAGTCTTCGTCGACACAAGGAGCTCAGTGAATGTGCTTTTTTGAAAAGCCCTTGACTAGATATAGATAGATAAGCAAGAGCTATAACCGATCTCTACAACATTGTTCAAGTTTTCCAAACATGAAATAGAGCCGCTTGAGCATATCATTCTCCCGCTGTCTCTTGGAGACATACCTCGGAAGCTAACTCGGATCGCTTTCTTTATGGTGGTCAACATCCCATCCGCATATAACGTCATCCTTGGATGACCCACCTTGAGCTTGTTACGAGCCGTGCTTTCCACCTATTACCAGGAGATGAAGTTTCCTATAGATGTTCAGGTGGGCAAAATCAGGGGTGATTAGAAAACATGTCACATCCCGGGGATATAATTTCCGATACCCCACTTGGTGACAATATAATACAAGAAACCCTAAGAAAGAGAAAGGGGGAATGGGCGTGAGCAGGGGAGGTATGGTCATGGCATTTTTTCCCCATACTTAACACAGCAACAAGGAAATATTATGTTCAGGTGGTAAGGGTAGACTTGTAGAAAAATTAGAAAACTAAAGGAGCCAAGGTCCAACTCCTGCATGACATCCCTCCAACAGACTCAGGGACATAAAGATGTGTCAATAGTGCATGAGTAGCCGAATTATACTACTTGGGTGGAAACTAACCTCCCCCCCCCCCCCCCCCCCCCCCCCCCGAGTTAAAAGTAAAAGGTAATCATTTGTCTCTCACATAATCAGGATGTCTTTGCTGTTGGATTGAAAGAGACGAGGGGTGGGGTATGTTGAATTTGTTTGGAATTTCAAATTTATTGAAGGAAGTTTAGTCCCACATTGCTAAGCTATTGGAGTTGGAATGCCTTATATATGAATTCATTCCAACCATGCTTAGATAGCTTAGGGGGACCTACACGCATGCGCGGGTTGAGCCCAAATCAGGTGGTTTCAGGGGGTCTGGGCCGGAAATCCATAAACCGGGCGCGACGCACGCGATTATCGCGCGCAGGGGGGGGGGTGCAAATCGCCAGCCCGTGAGCCTCGCGTTTGCGGGCGACCCGGTTTGGTTTTGCAGATTTCGGTTCAGTTTGATTCCTAAACCAATTTGGTTTGGTTTAATTTTTTCTTTCCTTTTATTTATTCTTTTATTTCTTTTTTTTTTGAGAAATCGTGTCCTTCCTCAGAATCGCGCACGGCGCGACTCCTCGGGGTGGCCGCGACTCCTTTGCGTGAAGAGGCAACAGAAGCCTCTTCAGATCTATAAAAGGAGAAGGGGAAGAAGCAATTCTATAAGTCACTGCTTCTTCTCTTCTGCTCCTTTCTCTCTGAGCGATTCTCGATTCTTCCCTCTTTCGCATTTTTCGGTTTTGGGTCTTGAGGCTTCGCCTTGTGCGATCTGAGGTTGTCTCCGCGGGCAGCGATCGTCTTGGAGTGCACCTACGACGCTGCGTGGTTGTCGGATCTTGGGGGAATTTTGCCAGGAACCTTTGCACCGTAGGGCGGCAATCAATTCTCTAAGGACAGTCGGCACGCCGGCGCTTCAACCGGATAACTATTCTCTAACTTGGCTCTTTACTTATCAGATTCCTGCGTCTATATATTTGTTGTCTACTGCTTTGGTGCATGTTACATATTGTTACTTTTATTACAGGGTAGAGGTGAATCTCGTGTGTATAAAATTTTCTTTTCTTTTGTAACTAAAAATAGAGTCATAGCGGAAATAATAGAGATAAGAAAATACACGAAAACATGAGTCATTTTTTACTTGGTTTATAGTCCAATGACTACTACTCCAAGGCATGCGATCATTGATTATTTCATTAAGCAATAAACTAAATTTCTTCTTTTAAGAATCTCTCAAAGGTGGAGAAAGTTTCATATAGATGATATGGAGAATAACAATTTATTCTCTACAAATATAAATTGCACAAAGTAACTGATCCCTTAATCAACATAGATTATTAGTAGTCAATAAAGCACAGATCGACGTCACTTAATAGAATTGAAGCTTTAAACGAGTGAGTTGATTTTAAGTCTCGAATCCCAAGCCTTCTTTTATTGCCATGATCTGGTCGACTGATCCCTATAAATTGACTGAACCTCTATCGGGTGACAAATCCCCACTCCCTTCCTTATTTGCTTTGATCTGATTGATCCCATGAAATTTGGTTTTCTGATTGGTTGAACACATAGGGTTTCCTTCTTACCATCTTGATTTGGTCGACCGATCCTCTTGATCAGTCAACTGAACTTTCTAATTCATTATTTGCCAAATTTCGATCTTATCCGTGACTGCCTATCAGGATCTATCAACCGAACCACCATGTTCGATCGACTGAACCATTTGGTCAATCTGAATATTTATTTTCCTGCAAAACAATGTTAACATAGTAATAATAAAAATGATTATACAAAAGAGTTAGATAATAGATAATATGCATGAGTAAGTCTTACAGTTAGGACAGTCTAATCTCGACTTAGAAATCTCCATTGGTTTCTTCAGTCGAATCAACACTTAGGTTGTTCTCAAAATGAGAACACGTCGTCACACCTTCTTTTTAGTAGGACTTATCTTCTCCATATTTTTACCTTACTTATCAGCCAAATCATATTGAAGTGAATGCTAGATAGATTGTTCGCAATTGCCACTTATATGGATTACAAATTATATTAACCCAGAGTCGGTAGTTTCGACAATTCCATCTGCCAACCAGTTGACCAAAGAACAGAATGTGCAGACGGATGAGGATGTAATGAGATTTCTATCCTTTGTGAGAGTTCAGGATTTTATCTAGGAAACTGCATCCAGGCCTTGCCATGAAGTAAAAGACCCTAGTCTCCATTTTGTTCTGGTAGAAGAAGTAGTGAAAGACTTGAGAATTGAGAGAAATTAGTACAGGAGAAAGATGATAACCACCCCACAAAGCAGTCATAACGAGTTGAGAACCAATTGATTAAAAGGGATGTGGAAGTACTTGAAGTTCTTGGAGAAAAAAGTCAGGGTGAGAAATCAAAGGCCGATCAACAATTAACCTCTTAAGAAGGTAATAAAGACTAATGGTGGATATGTTGGATGATCTAAAACATTGGGGATTACCAGGCGATGGTCAGTAGGAATCTCAAATTGCAATCGTATTTGGTCTAAGTCCCCCTTTAAAGTTTGATACCATGGACTCATACCAAAAGGTGGAAGAGCTTTTGACATCCATTGATTGACTCAACAATAGAGAAATAGAAGACAAGGTGAGCAATCAAGGCAAGAACACTAGAATAAGAAAAAATTTACATAGAAATGGGAATTCGTGAGGCTAAAGAGATCGATCTTTGCAGACGAAGCTCGAAGACAAATGAAAGGCTAAATGTGACGATGTTTCTCCGTCGCTAACCCTAAAATACTCAGTGCTCAAAGTTTCAGCTGTCAGATTAGGGAGACAAAAAGGCGAGCTAATACATTGGGCCATTGGATCACGCAGCTTAATCCACATAATCTCAATAGTTATCATGTGCCTTAATCCACACATTAATGGGCATGGCTTGCATATATTACAGAGGTGTATGGAGAGTAAGATGGTGAAAGTGTGATGCCACATCATCCCTACGTACAAACAAGCAGTCAAGCTGTGACCAAGTCATTCCAGTCAGTCGAATTTAATTAGGTGTCCCCTTCGACTAAACTCGTGATGTGGCAGATAGGGGAACTTACATGTGCTAGATTTGGGTTAGAAGTCAAGTCAACTGGTCAAAAATCAAGTAAAGGTGGACGTCAAAGTTGTCCGCTAGACTTCTCCTACTCGGTCACCCTATTTCTCCTACTTGGTCATCATACTTCTCTAGCTCAGTTCACCCGATTCCTTCAGCTCGGTCATCCAACCTCTTCGACTCAATTCACTAGACTTTTTAGCTAGATCCTTCGACTCTCTCAGCTCAATCGCCCTTAATTGGGACCAACATCTTTTGTGGCTTATCGTACCATTTTTCCGAAAGATCGTGGGTAATGTAGTCTTTTCTCCTAGAAGACGTGGGCAACATAACCATTTCTCCTAGAAGACTTGGGCAACGTAATCGTTTCTCCCATAAGATGTGGGCAAATGGTGGGTAAGGTAAGGGCACAACTACAATCCTTTAAAAGGTCGTCTTCTTTTGTCGGCACAAGTATACGCACATAGCCATCTAAACTCTTCTATTACTGTATAGCTTTTATTTTTCCCTAGCTACTGTATTGACTTTAGCGTCGGAGTTGTCATGCCAACTCTAACTTCGGTGTCCAATCTAACCTTTGGACGAGTGTTGCAGATATCACAAGTGTTTTCTTCATCACCGACGCATTCAAGATCTCCCCCTTAGCAGTTGTCACTCATTGACTCACCAGACAGTGATCTCGGACAGGAACACACATGATGTGGCAGAATCTTACAACCCCCATGTGTCCCATATGGCCAAAAGTCATGCTAAGTTATCAGTCAAAGTCATGGTGGGTCAGATGTGACCCAAAGGGTATCAGATCTCACCCAAATGAGATTTGGATTTGATTGAACCTACTCAACTCATTCATCTCAAGGAATAAAATTTGTTTGGAGAGAAGACAATCACTAAGATTTGATTTTAGTCTTCGACATCACTTCTATCTCAGTATCAAATTTTGATATTGCTCTCAGCTCAGTCTCAGAACATGATATCACCCATGGGCCAGTCTCAAAACTCAACATCATTCATGCCTTGGCCTCGAAACCCAACATCATCCTTGCCTTGGCCTCAAATCCCAACGTCATCTCTGTCTCGGCCTTAGATCCTGATATTTCCCCAATTTCGGGCTCAGTCGCCAACATCCTTCTAGTTTCGGCCTCAGATCTCGATCTCTTCCTTGCTTTGACTTCGACTTCGTCTATCCTCAAGGCTACTCAATATCGACCTTATTTCCTCATCATCGGATCAACCCCCGCCCTATGTGACCCGTTGAAAACACATAAGCGGCGCATGGATAAGTAGGCAGCATAACCACCTTATTGATAAGGTTGTTTTTCCCAAGAGATGCGAACAACTGCGAATATTATAGAACACGTGACATTGGATGTATGGAGAGGTACTCAATTAGCTGTCAGATCTGGTCTTCAAACGTGTGGTTAACACGAGGATGATGAAGGAGAATATATTATCTATGTGGAGATACTCGTCTGACAGTTATATATAAAAATATTAAAGAGAGTAAAGCAAGGAGACTCTCTTCGACTCCATCAAGTTGTCTTTCTGTTTGTTCTTCCTGCTCTACTTCATATTACAAGCAAATCCTAACTTAAGCATTAGAATGACCTACCGTGATCCTCCCGAGTGTCATTCTAACTCTATGTTAAAATTTTTTTTTGGTTCTCTAATCCTTCTCACCGATGATCTTTAAAGAGCATATAAATCAGTTTAATATTCGTTAATTGGTAGCTTGACCATCCACATTATTCGATTGGAACATCACGTAATATATATAAATTTAAAATTAATCGAAAAACTTGTTCAGACACGGTATGCCATTTAATTAATTAATTACTGGAACGATGTCGGAGAAAGGCAGTTCATCATCGGCCGGTCATCTATTTGAGGACCACGCAGCACCAGAACATTCCAAAACAATTTCACGGGATTGATTATAAATGGAATCACGCTTCAATTTTGTTGGCATGCAGTGGCGTGACTATATCTACGTCCTCTGTCTGCCTGCCTTCCTTCCGCAGTACTACTTGTCGTCGATCAATATCTGCTTAATTAATTAATTAATTAGCTAGATTAATCCAATCCCATCGCCATGGATGCCTCGCCGCAGCTCCTCCTCCCCGACGACAGCTTCTCCTGCGCCTGGCTCATCGACCTCAAGTCCTCCGCCGCCGCCGCCGCCGCCGCGGAAGCTCTAGGCGACAGCCAACGCTCGCATGATGGCGCCGGGTCCTCCTTCATCGAGATTGAACCTGACTACTTCTTCTCCATCCGTTGGTCCACCAACGATCAGTTCGACTTCGGTCTCCCGTCGCCGCAGTGCTCCGCGCAGGTCCACGCCGACCAGATCTTCTCCGACGGCCACCTCCTCCCGCTCCGCCATGACCAACCGCCGTCCGCCGCCGCCGACACCCCGTCCGGCCCTCGTCTCACAAAGTCCCAATCCGTCAACTCGAACCGATTCGACTCGCCGCCCCAAAAGACTCCGGGTCCGGCCGCGAAGTCCTCGTCCTCCTCTCTGCTCCGTTCCAAGTCGCAGAAGAAGAACACGTGCAAGTATCTCTGCTTCCTGATGCCGTTGTACAAGACGGTGAAGGATTTGAGGCTGCAGCTCTCTTCTTCTTCCCCTTCTTTCTCCTCCTCCTCCTCCTCCTCCTCCTCTTCAACTTCATCTTCTTTCAAGTCGGCTAACACTGGCAAAGACTCGGCGAGGAGTTCTCCGAGGACCAGCGACGCGATGTCGAGCGTGGACTTGTGCCGCGGCATTGACTCTGGTATCTCCATCGACGACGCCATTCTTCACTGCAAGAATTCAATTGTGAGCTCCATATATCAATTCTAAAAAATTCTTAGCATGAGTTTCTACTTTAATTTCCTGTTAATTTTTTATTTCAAATTGGTGCAGGGACGAGGCAAGTGATGGAGGGTTGCAGAAGAACTTTGCTATATTGAATTCTTTGATCCAGTTAGCAATTAATAGCTAGCACGAAGCTCTCTGATCGTTTCTTCTTCCTGTCTTTTTTCCTTCCCTTATGCAAAGAATAAGATTAATTAGGAATTATGTAGATTTTGTCATCCCAAGCCAGAAAATGGTTTCAGCTTATACAATATTACGAGATTTTGTAAACAAATTCCAACATTGTTAATGATATATGAAAATTGGAGTTATTGTTGATTATTATATTCATCCATTCTCTGTTTTTTTTTGTTTGTTTGTTTCACAAATAACCAGTTTTTGGGATGAGTATAAAAAATTCTTGATCCTCGGAAATATTTACTTTGATATGGTAGAATTATATTATTAAATCAATGAAGAAAAATGTCAACTCCATTTTTAAATAAAATTTTCCGGATATAATTCTCTAACTCGTTGTCAACTCAATCATTATTGGACCCTATATTAAAAAATTGCGTTTGTTTTCGGAAATATGGTTAGTATTTTGTTTTTAGGAAAATATCATTAATAATTTAGTACTAGATTTTGATATCTAATCATTTAATATTATAATGTTAATGATTATAACAATAGCTCTGCCGCTATGCTTAATTAATACAGTTAAATTAATATAGTTTATATTAATTCAAATAAATGCTTATGCGATTCATTAAGTATTAAAAAATATTTAATTTCAATGTTTAAATCAAACTGCACCCCACTTTATTAATTCACTCTCTTTTGTTGGTTGGCGTGGAGCTCCAATCAAGCATTAATGCACTTCTATGTGAATGTTCCAACTTAATTCAACGTCCATATGGTTGATTGAGATTTAGACCAGCAAAAATATCGCCATGAAGCAGACTCGTGAGTTGGAAGCTTCTGCAAGTTATTAAATGAAGATCGCATACAACACAGTTAATGGTCCCTTCCAGGGCAGATTTTTCGTTTTCTTGAAAGGAAATCGATCCATGGCCGTCACCAATCCTTCCACTCTGTCTGCAAAGAATGGCCACAGAAATTTAATGATATAGATAATTAAGCCTGTTTTTACAGACACAGTGTTAGTTGTTCTGACACTTGAGTGATGCGGACGTTGAATTAATTTCAGGCGTAATCAACGTTGAAGATAAGAAGAATTCATGAGGAAGATAATTAAGCATGTTGATCGATCGAGGCAAGGCGACATCGATCACGAAGTAACGTACCATTTAAAAAATTTGTATAAATTTAAAAGAAAGAAATATTTCTGATTTGAGGTGACGAGAGGTAGCAGAGACGACAAGTCATGTTAAGCCACGAAGGCTGTCCTCAGAAAAGAACGAAGACAATCGTTGGAGTGATGTCCGGCTTCTGGTCCATGGAAGGACAGGGAGGTTAAAAGGGGACGAGGTTGGGACCATGTAGGTCACATGGAGGGGTGGGACGCGAGGGAACAGGCAAATCTTGATGGCGCCATATGTATGTTTGTTTTTCTGCATGCTTAACTTCCCTGTTCCTTCTACTGCTTCCTCTCATTGTCTCACTTGCCTTGCAACTGAGAGAGAGCTAGAGATGGAGGCAAGCATGTATATCTAACTCGACGATTAATGTTTCTTTATAATCGAGATGAATTATGAAAGCGTGCTAACTTAATAATTAGCATTGAGCTAGCTAGCTAGGTTCTTCGATCTTGCCATTTTGGATCTTTAATTGCAGGGCCAATTTGGCACACGTCCTGCGATGATAAAGTTATAAGTTGACCTTATCTTTGCCGGAGAGTACTACTGTCCTTCCCGTGTCATCACAGAAGATAAACCATATGTGGGTCATCGGTGTGATTTTTAAACTCTGAGTTTCGGCCAAATACTGTAGAGACGGTCAAGTCATTTATCAACGAACATATTGAAATATAGTTCCTTTGTATCGCCCGTGAATAAGATGAAGGGCCTTGAAATACACTTAAAGAGAGAGTTAGGCTGGTGCCAAGGAGATCCCGGCCAATAGACCATTTCAACGCTCAAATTAGATTTTGCTTGAAATTAATGATATGCAGGAAGAATTAAGGAGGCGCTTGGTACGGGATATTTGAGCTCTGTAAAGGGAAAGGAAATTAATACGACTGTTTGGCTCAATGGTATAATTACGGAACAGTATTTTGATTACCCTATTCAGTATATTCATCGATTCCTCTCCATTTCTGGGGGAATGAAAAACCCCAAGCGCCGCGTAATCACATAAACCCCAAGCGCCGTGTAAAATCGCAAGCCAGCAGAAGACCCCAAGCAAACCCTCAAGATTTCTCCTTCGTTCGCAACTTTTCTCCTTCGTTTGCAACCCCAAGCAGAAGACCGTAGAAGCTGCGAAACTTTTCTCCGGAATTTTCTCCTTCGTTTGCAACTCTGAAGCTAGCAGAAGACCCCAAGCAAACCCTACAAGATTTCTCCTTCGTTTCCAACTTTTCTCCTTCGTTTGCAACCCCAACTCCAAAGCGCCGCGATCTCAAGTAACTCCACCCTAAACGCGCCATCAAGATTTCTTCAATAACTTCCGTCTTCTTCAGTAAATCCGCGCCATCAAGATTTCTGCCCTAAATCACAGATCATCTCAAAAATAGAGTTTTCATCAAGATTTCGCATAGGTTTTTTTGCACAGGTTTTTCTGCCCTAAATCACAACTCGTTAATGATTTTGCAAGGTTTTTTTTTGTTGATTTCTGCAGAAATGCAGATTTTGAGTTCTTTATTGCCCTAAATCACAACTAGTTTATGCCCATCACCACTGTTTCTGCCCTAAAATTATCTTCATTTCCGGTTTCCTTGTTTGGGTCTGGTTGAGTTTCATCGCAAATCAAATTTTTCAATAATTGGAAAGGAGAAATGGGTCTGGTTGAGTTCTAATTTATTGGTGAAACAGACATCTTGATTTAAAACCATGTGCTATAAGATTTTGTAATTGCCACTCTATTCAATTTAAATAGTTATATTTTCATCGTTGAAACTTAGCACTGCTAATAACAAAACTTAGCACCGCTAATTTGTTCATTTTTGCATATAGGTTATATTTTACTTAGCACTGCTAATTTTCATATTTCCATATAGGATGTTACTAGATTGTTATTATTTTTGTTTTTTTAATGGTGACCAATTTGCTTACTCCTAATGGTGTTTGCACTACTTTTCTGATTTTTATCAATTATTTCCTTAATTTTTTTCAATGTAGATAAAATGGCTCGCCATCCTATCACCGAACAACGGCGAAAACTAAAGAAGCTATTATTGCTTCAACAAACAACAAACAACATGCTGGTCGTTTTATTTGCTCTATATTATGTAGTCATTTGTTCCTACATTCGAGAAAAGATTCGTGATATCAAAACAAAAGAAGAAAAAATAATCTCTCGAACTAGATGGATGGCTAGATTGACAATAGAGTGTGATGCGGCTTGCATTAGTGAATTTCGAATGGATAGGGCAACCTTTAGAGTATTGTGTGATATGGTAAGAGATATTGGATGTTTGAGGTCCACTAGGAACACATCAATAGAGGAGGTTGTAGCAATGTTCATATATATCTTGGCTCATCACAAAAAAAGTACGACAGTATCTCTACTTTTTTATCGTAGTACAGAAACCGTGAGTTGGCAATTTCATGCGGTTCTTCATGCAATTTTGAAATTACATCAAATTTTACTGAAGAAGCCAGAACCTATCTCTCAGGATTGTCAGGATGAGAAATGGAAATGTTTTCAGGTACTTTGATGTCATTATACATTTTAATATTCTAATACATAAAAATTGGATTGATACTTCATGTAGTGTTGACTATAGATGCTAATCACATACTCCTTCAATTTGTAGGGTTGGTTAGGAGCATTAGATGGAACATTAATTAAAGTTACACCTCCTAATGAGAATAAATCTCGGTATCGCACGAGAAAAGGTTGTATTTCAACAAACGTATTAGGCGTGTGTTGTCCAAATATGCAATTTATATATGTATTGCCTGGATGGGAGGGTTCAGCGCATGATGGTCGCGTGTTTCGTGATGCGATCTCAAGACCTAATGGTCTAAGAGTCCCTCTAGGTAAGTGATGATGCAATATCCAGTCAACGACGAAATTTTCATTTTCATTTTTTTCATGCTACTCAATTTGTATTTATTTTTCAACTATGAAGGTTGTTATTACTTGGTTGACTCTGGATATTGCAATGCGAAAGGATTTCTTGTTCCCTATCGAGGACGACGATATCACCTCAAAGAATTTGATGGTCATAGACCAGAGACCCCAGAGGAATACTTCAACATGAAGCATTCCAAAGCTAGAAATGTTATAGAAAGATGCTTCGGGTTGTTGAAAGGAAGATGGAAGATTCTTGCATCTCCTTCGTTTTTTTCCATTCAAATCCAAGTTCGCATCATAATGGCATGTTGTCTTTTGCACAACTTAATTCGCAAGTTTATGAGTTTTGATCCACAAGAGTCAGTCGTGGAAGAAGAAGAAGAGGACAGGGATGAGGGAAGTGATGATGACGAAGTAAAGCATATTACACAAATTAATTCAAGTAATGAATGGCTTGAATTTAGAAATAATTTGGCCACTAATATGTATAACACATGGTCCACTAGATCCAGTGGCAATGATATTAATTAGTGCTTGTTTTGTATGCTTATTACAACAAGGATGTGATTTGAATTTATGTTTGTACTTGAATGGTTAATACACGTATTTGAAGTTATTGTGTTTCAGATTTTCTTATGTTTAAAACTTCAGATTTAATGAAGTTCCTTTTTATATTGTATGGTAGTATTTCTGTTGTACATCTTGCATTGTCAATTTTTGTAGGATGACTACCTCTAACCCTGTTGCTCGTGGACGGGGAAAAAACAAACAATTTTGGTCCGACGATGAGGTTGAGGCTTTGGTTGACGCCCTCCAAGAGCTAGCTTGCGATCCATTATGGAAAGCAGACTCGGGATTTAAGAATAATTACATGGGGCAACTACGTAAAATGATTGTGAGTAAGATTCCCAGTTTCAACAAAGATCTTATTCCTCATATTGAATCAAAAATCAGATATCTTAGAAGCAAGTACAATCCCATTTCCGAGATGTGCATGCAAAGTGGTTGCCAGTGGGATGAGGTTGAGAATAGGATTAACTGTGAAAAACAGTGGTTCGATGAATGGTGCCTGGTAAGAGATTCCAAACTCTCATCGGTCATTTATTGAGCATTTACTTCAGTGGTTATATCTCTTATATCTTTACATTTTCTAAACATTACGTGTGTTTTTTTCTTGCCCTTATGCCCATTTCTTTTGTATAGACTCACCCCAATGCTGCAGGATTGCGAGATTTTACATTCCCATATTTGCTCAAACTAGACATGGTGTGGGGTAAAGATAGAGCGACAGGGCTTGGAGTTGAAGATATAGCTGATGCAAGCATGGATCCTAGTTGCCAGAAGAATGTGATTGTGAGTTCTTCCTCAGACAGTGAAGATGTACCTGTTGTCGTCTCTCACTCACAAGGCTCACGTACAACTTCATCATGCAACACATCATCCAAGAAAAGAAAGAAACTCTCACCAAGAAGGGAAAGTTTCCATAAGAAAAAAAAAAATCAGAAACACTTCAACAAAGGATTGATTCAAGGTTGGATAACTTTAGTACCAAATTTGAGTCCATTTGTGATCAGATGGCATCACAATATGCTGCTGTTACAAATGCTTTGATTGCGGAATCTAAATCTGAATCCCTAGGTGCTGACAAGATGCAGGAGGTTATTGAAGAATTAATTACCATTGGCATACCTCAAATGGATATTGGTAAAGTAGTTGAAATTTGCTACAAGGACCCTGCGAAAGTTGAGGTTATGTTCGCGTTGCCAAGTCATTTGAGACGGTCCTTTGTGCTTGGATTTATTCATCCATCTTCCAATCCGTGAAGTATGTTTGGGTTCTGTGGTTTACATTAGCTTTTGCTTTTTGTTTGTTGGCTTTTGTGCATAATTCCAACATGATACATTTGATGTTACATAACCAGGAAATTTTGAAAAACAGTTGTAATGTTGGAGTTGTAATATTGTCATTACGTAAATGCTTTGATAATCTGTTGACATTATCTTGTATTAGCAGAAAGTTTGTGTTTGTTTTTGTTTTAAGATGATGCTTCAAATAGCAGATGGACTCTGTTTCTAGTAACTTTTACTCCTTAAAGATTAGGATTTATTGTGTAACGCCCGTTTTTTTCCCCATAAGCGGCGTTACGTTAACATACTTAGGGCATGTAGACATCATAGGGCAGCGGAATAACTTTAACTTATACATGCACTATTACCATTCTTAATATAATGACATGGAATCTTGGCATAATGACTTCATACTTAAACATCATATCGTGTCATACTTAACATCATATCATAGAGTTCCATAAGTCATTATTCAAGCATATAAGTGACCAAAATAAAGTTCTAGCATAAACGGTAAACATTGGGTTTCCTGGGCCAAGTCACTATCACACACATGAGTTCTTACCCTCCTGCTGCTTCCATCATTGTCCCTTGGAATGATCTGCGGTATAAGGAAATAAGACTATAAGCACACAGGCTTAGCAAAACTCTTTCCTACTCACAAAAACCATTCATCATCTTATAATGAGCACATGAAACATTAACATACTTGGTGCTCTACTTAGAACATAACATCTTGAATCACCGATCATATACATAGCATGGCATGAACATAACCGTAAGTGAACATTCCTAACATGACATGAGACATGGCATAACGTAAACATAGTAAACATTCTAAGCAAGCATACTACATGGCATGAACATAAGCATAATAACATTCTAAGCTTGGCATACTACGTGACATGAACATAAGCATGATAACATTCGAAGCATGACATACTACGTGGCATGAACATAAGCATGATAACATTCTAAGCATGACATACTATATGACATAAGCATAAACATAATAAACATTCCTAGCATGACATAATACATGGTATAAATATTTCTATAAGGTGTAACCCAACCTGTATGGCATATACATAAGCATACTTCCTATCATAGCATACGAACATCTTCTTAACATAATCATGACATAGATCATTTAATCTCATGCATCTTTCTTAACATGAATCGTAAGCATAAAATCTTATTAGCATAGCATAATGCATAACATGAATGAATGCATGAGTGGAATGCATATACATAAGGATGCTTAACTTTTAAAACATACTTTTAAATGCTTAAACATAATCATCATATCATTGGGGTCCCCGGCTTGTACCACATACATACATCATAGCGCGCATCCCTAGCAAGTCCGAGGTAGCGAGCCCCGACCTACTAGGGTAAGGACAGCATAGTCGGTAGTCCCCGATCCGAGGTGTTCTTAAGGAGCCCATCCCTGTTGCACAGCTCCGGTAGTGCCAGAACCGTGGACAGCTTCGGTAGTCCAAAACCGGGGCGTTCTTAAGGTGCCCATCCCTTGGACACATACTTCGGTCCGGTACAAGCTCATTCATAAAGTAAAATACTTTTCATGTTTCATCATTCATAAGACATTCATAGCATAACCATGTTACATAAAGCATGACTTAACACATGCTTTTCCTTTCATTGTTCATACTTATTGCATAGCATCATGATGCCTGGAAGGCATGAGCATTGTCTTCATTCATAAACATGGTATGCATCTTCTTTCATAAACATGGCATGAGTCTTTATTCATTTAACACGGCATGCATCATTATCCGTACAACATGACATACATCGTTATTCATACAACATGGCATACATCATTATTCATACAACATGGCATACATCTTCCTACATAAACATGGCATGCATACCAAAACATCATTCCTAATTTCAGTACTTGCATGATCATAACATAGAAGGTAAGCATTGCATCAAACATGGCATGTCTTTCATAGATATTTATCCTACTACATAGAGCTTGTATGATCATGATACATAAGGTATACATTGCATTTCTTGCCTAAGCATGGTATCTATCTTAAGCATGCATAGGTAGGATTTCCATAACATTCTACTTATCATTCAATTACATGGCATAAAACATAAGACATTCATAATAAACCCTATTAAGCATGGCATCCAATCATAAGCATAAAACATAAAACATAAAACATGGTGCTTAAACTTAGGGTTATTGGTAACATGATTTCTACCACATGTTTGAACCTATACATATATATACTTCATGGTAAGCATAAACCATCATTCTTTGAACCCTAACTCCTTCCAAACCCTAACTTCCTTTGCTTGGCCGAAACCCATAGGGATGGATTCCATCATTCCATTAATCATGTAAGATAGCATAAGGTAAAGGAACAACCATACATCATCTATAAGACCATGGGAGGCCATTAGGGCTCATAATTAGGGTTATCCCTAACCTTTAGCCCACTTTCCTTGTGCTGGCCGAAACCCTACAAGGCCATGGGGGCATGGAAAAATTCCATGGAAACCCCCAATCAAACATTAACACCAAACATATTCTACCATGAGGCCATTGGGACCCTTGCTTGAGGGAAATCCCTAACTTTTTGCCCTAGATCCCACTTGGCCGAAACTTGTGGGGGTCATAAGCATTTTGAAAATTCACATAAACCCCCCCCCCTCAATCTCCCTTATATCATGATAATACACAAAACACATGCTTGAGTGTTTAGGTTCCACTTTACCCATGGATTCATGGGATGGCCGAAACCCTAAGGGATCCTAGGGTACCCCAAAAATTCTCAAAAATTATATTTAATCTCTAAACATCATGAGAACACATTAGACAACATTAGGAAGATTTTTAGCATCATCATGGACCCAAAAACCTAGGGGCCGAAACTTGTAAAAACTAGGGTCCTTGGTTTTCTTTCTTTCAACATCAAATCTCAAGAACCAACTAATATATCATGCTAAAAACATAAGGAACTATTATACCACAGGTGAGGGAGTCTTACCTTGGTTGATCTTGATTTTTAGACCTTAAAAGAGAAGGACATGATAAATCCTTTGGACCCTTGAACCCTCTTGCTCTTGTATCCTTGGGAAACTTCTAGTTCTTGGAGATGAGACCTTCTTGTGGAGTTTTTCCATGGGAAAATCCCTCTAATGGTGGTCGGCTAGAATGAGGAAGGAGGAGGAGAGAAAATGCAAATTGAAGGAAGAATAAGGTAACTCCCAAACCCCCCCTTTATAACCCATTAAGGAGGTAAATGAAGAGTCTCTCCATGACCCTTCATCTTCTTCTAAGCCTTAACCAATCTCCATTTCATTCCCTTATAACATTCCCTTGCTAGATGAGTTGGTTAGAGTATACTTGGTTGTACAAGAGGTCCAAGGTTCAATCCTTGGTTCATGCACCTTATTTTTATTTTATTTTTCCTTTTATTTCCTATTATTTTTTCTAAAATTCCGAAAATTCTCTAAAAATTCCCCCATAATTATGTTAATATTTCCCATTAAAACCCCTTTAATTTATATTAATTTTTTACCTAAAATTCTCCAATAATTATGGTACTAAAAAGCCCATATAAGGCCCATTAGTGCCCTTTTTCCCAATTTAAATGAGAAAAATATGGGTTTCTAGGCCAAATTTTATATTAATATTTCTAGGTCTCTCGGAAAATTATCTAGACATGCTCAATATTTTAAGAAAATATTAAGAGAATTTTTCGGGTTGTTACAATCCCCCATACCTCGTGAAAGTTCGTCCTCGAACTTAGAATAACTCCGGGTACTTGCGCCTCATCTCGTCCTCACGTTCCCAGGTAGCTTCTTCGAACCGTTGACTTTGCCATAGGACCTTGACTAATGGTACTTCCTTACTCCTCAGCTTCTTGACTTCCCTATCCAAAATCTGGATGGGTCTGCTCTCATAGCTTAGGTCCTCCTGCACTTGTACAGTCTGTGGCTCGATCACTTGGTCCATATTTGGGATACACTTTTTAAGCAGGGACACATGGAATACGTTATGGATAGCTGACATCTCTGGAGGCAGCTCTAGCTCATATGCCACCTTACCGACTCTTTTCAGAATCAGGTACGGCCCCACATAGCGCGGACTTAGTTTTCCTTTCTTCCCAAATCTGGTCACCCCCTTCATAGGAGCCACTTTGAGAAATACTCAATCTCCAACATTAAATTCCAGTGGTCTACGCCGGACATCGGCATAACTCTTCTGCCAGCTCTGAGCAGTTTCTATCCGTTGTCGAATATTCTGTATAGCTCGGGTGGCGCTGTCGATAACATCCGTTGTGAGCCCCATTTCCTTCTTTTCACCACCCTCGTACCAACAAATCGGAGACCTACATCTCCTCCCATACAAGGCTTCATAAGGTGCCATTCCGATAGTAGCTTGGTAGCTATTATTGTAACCGAATTCCGCCAAGCATAGATATCGACACCATCTTCCCTTGAAATCCAGGGCACAAGCTCTCAACATATTTTCTAATATTTGATTCACCCGTTCAGTTTGCCCGTCAGTCTGAGGGTGACAAGCGGTGCTGAATCGTAGTTTAGTACCGAGAGACTTCTGGACGCACTCCCAAAAATGTGAGGTGAAGCGATCATCCCTATCTGAGATGATGGTCTTGGGAACTCCATAAGGTTTGATTATCTCCTTAGCATATAATTGAGCTAGTATCATTAATAGCTCTATGCTGTAATTGTATGCATATATCATAATTACATAGTTATGATAATTATGGGTAAACCTAATAATAGTATGCCTTCGAGATATTAGTTTACAACATGAGCTATGAATTATATTAGTTTGGTTATCATATGGTAGGTGAGATCATATTTATTATATTACCATAAAATAACTTAAGGTAATCTTATATATTATGTATATAAGATAATAGTGAAACATACGTGGATAATTCTAATATTTATAATTAGTATGAAAATATAGTTGACCCATAATCTATAACAAGTGTTAATATAATTAGGACACTACCCTATGCGTATCATTTCCGTTTATGCCGTATGACTTATACCATTGATTATATTAGTTTTAGTATAATGGAACCAATACTATACGCTAACATAGGTGAGAGTGTTATGATCTTATATATGTAGGCTATCAATTAATTCCCTCCATGAGACTATACTATAGGTTATACATAATATCATAAATTATAGTTATTTATCATATAAATTATAGGTATAATACTTATAATTTGCTTATGGAATAATATGTATAGGTGATAACTTATAGGTTGAGACGATACATGTCAACCTGTATGTAGGCTCATATTAAAAACCTATATGATAGGTGAATTATGACAATACTTATATGATAAGGAATTAGTATGGTTATATTGATAATAATCTTATATTAGTACCTGCTCTCACATTATTATCATTTGCTTCATATAATTTGATACCATTATGTGATATGATAGGTCCCTCATTGTTAATATCAGGTTCGTGAACATAAGGGTGAAACACACTCTCAACAACTTGTATTAGGACTAACTTAGACCTTATTGGTTCACCAAACTAACCGAACTCAATGAAATAGATGGGCTGCCATCATGTCCATAACAAAGAACATCATGGCAGTCACTGCCACTCCTTCGTTCATCTCTCCTTGGCCTGCCTCAGGGTCTTCCACTGTCTCCATCGGATCCTCTTCCTCTATCTCGGGAACCTCCTCAGCCACTTCAGGGTCCTCCCCAAACATCCAGGGGTCTTCCTCAAACATCTCGAGCATCTCGGGGTCTTCTTCAAACATCTCGAGATCGTCCTCGCTCATTGGGTCTTCCTCGAACATCTCGAGCATCTCGGGGTCCTCCTCGAATGGCTCGGGATCCTCCTCGTACATCTCGGGATCCTCCTCTAGCGGCTCAGGATCCTCTTCAAACATCTCGGGCTCCTCCTCCGAATCCCCCAGATCTTCCGGAAACTCATGGCGGAGAAGCTGCCTACATAATTCCGTATATGCGATACGGCATCCGTGCTGTCCCCAGATCCGATGAGCAACCTCTCTCGCCCGATTGGGCAATGAACGAAGCAAAGCTCCGATCCTATGATCCTCCATGACTGGAAACCCTTCCTGCTCCAGTTTCCAGAACAGTCGATCTAATAACCCCATGTTGCCTTGAATCCCACGGGTCGGAATGTACTCAACTTCCTCTATCTGGTTCATCAGTTCCGGCACCTCACAGTGTAGTTCTCATGCAACACCTGGAATTGAAAAAAATGACATAGTTAGTACCAAACCTGCCAAGTCAGTACAGAACCATTTTTTTTTCCAATTCGCAAATATATACAGAGAAAAACACACCTAAATCGGTTTCATCTACCCTAGTGATTAAAATCTATATAGCCACTTTTCCTACCCTTAAATTCTAAATATTTCATTCTTAAAAGAAAATAACGTATCATTCATCGTTACAAATCGTAACGTACTTTTCATCATAAGCATCATTCATACTTGCATACCTTAAAGTCATAAAACATCTTACTACTATAAGATATATAAAGAGGTACTTACTTGGAAGCGGCAGGAAGAGGGCTTGATGTGTGTGTAGTGAGATGGTTACTGCTCTGATACCAACCTGTAACGCCCGTTTTTTTCCCCATAAGCGGCGTTACGTTAACATACTTAGGGCATGTAGACATCATAGGGCAGCGGAATAACTTTAACTTATACATGCCCTATTACCATTCTTAACATAATGACATGGAACCTTGGCATAATGACTTCATACTTAAACATCATATCGTGTCATACTTAACATCACATCATAGAGTTCCATAAGTCATTATTCAAGCATATAAGTGACCAAAATAAAGTTCTAGCATAAACGGTAAACATTGGGTTTCCTGGGCCAAGTCACTACCACACACATGAGTTCTTGCCCTCCTGCTACTTCCATCATTGTCCCCTGGAATGATCTGCGGTATAAGGAAATAAGACTATAAGCACACATGCTTAGTAAGACTCTTTCCTACTCACAAAAACCATTCATCATCTTATAATGAGCACATGAAACATTAACATACTTGGTGCTCTACTTAGAACATAACATCTTGAATCACCGATCATATACATAGCATGGCATGAACATAACCGTAAGTGAACATTCCTAACATGGCATGAGACATGGCATAACGTAAACATAGTAAACATTCTAAGCAAGCATACTACATGACATGAACATAAGCATAATAACATTCTAAGCTTTGCATACTACATGGCATGAACATAAGCATGATAACATTCGAAGCATGGCATACTACGTGGCATGAACATAAGCATGATAACATTCTAAGCATGGCATACTATATGGCATAAGCATAAACATAATAAACATTCCTAGCATGGCATAATACATAGTATAAACATTTCTATAAGGTGTAACCCAACCTGTATGGCATATACATAAGCATACTTCCTATCATAGCATACGAACATCTTCTTAACATAATCATGACATAGATCATTTAATCTCATGCATCTTTCTTAACATGAAGCGTAAGCATAAAATCTTATTAGCATAGCATAATGCATAACATGAATGAATGCATGAGTGGAATGCATATACATAAGGATG
The DNA here is from genome assembly GCA_024364735.1 of Boesenbergia rotunda. NCBI lineage: Eukaryota > Viridiplantae > Streptophyta > Magnoliopsida > Zingiberales > Zingiberaceae > Boesenbergia > Boesenbergia rotunda. The sequence continues at coordinate 247,864 of JAGFNQ010003768.1, forward strand.
CTTAACTTTTAAAACATACTTTTAAATGCTTAAACATAATCATCATATCATTGGGGTCCCCGGCTTGTACCACATACATACATCATAGCGCGCATCCCTAGCAAGTCCGAGGTAGCGAGCCCCGACCTACTAGGGTAAGGACAGCATAGTCGGTAGTCCCCGAACCGAGGCGTTCTTAAGGAGCCCATCCCTGTTGCACAGCTCCGGTAGTGCCAGAACCGTGGACAGCTTCGGTAGTCCAAAACCGGGGCGTTCTTAAGGTGCCCATCCCTTGGACCCATACTTCGGTCCGGTATAAGCCCATTCATAAAGTAAAATACTTTTCATGTTTCATCATTCATAAGACATTCATAGCATAACCATGTTATATAAAGCATGACTTAACACATGCTTTTCCTTTCATTGTTCATACTTATTGCATAGCATCATGATGCCTGGAAGACATGAGCATTGTCTTCATTCATAAACATGGTATGCATCTTCTTTCATAAACATGGCATGAGTCTTTATTCATTTAACATGGCATGCATCATTATCCGTACAACATGGCATACATCGTTATTCATACAACATGGCATACATCATTATTCATACAACATGACATACATCTTCCTACATAAACATGACATGCATACCTAAACATCATTCCTAATTTCAGTACTTGCATGATCATAACATAGAAGGTAAGCATTGCATCAAACATGACATGTCTTTCATAGATATTTATCCTACTACATAGAGCTTGTATGATCATGATACATAAGGTATACATTGTATTTCTTGCCTAAGCATGGTATCTATCTTAAGCATGCATAGGTAGGATTTCTATACCATTCTACTTATCATTCAATTACATGGCATAAAACATAAGACATTCATAATAAACCCTATTAAGCATGGCATCCAGTCATAAACATAAAACATAAAACATAAAACATGGTGCTTAAACTTAGGGTTATTGGTAACATGATTTCTACCACATGCTTGAACCTATACATATATATACTTCATGGTAAGCATAAACCATCATTCTTTGAACCCTAACTCCTTCCAAACCCTAACTTCCTTTGCTTGGCCGAAACCCATAGGGATGGATTCCATTATTCCATTAATCATGTAAGATAGCATAAGGTAAAGGAACAATCATACATCATCTATAAGACCATGGGAGGCCATTAGGGCTCATAATTAGGGTTATCCTTAACCTTTAGCCCACTTTCCTTGTGCTGGCCGAAACCCTACAAGGCCATGGGGGCATGGAAAAATTCCATGGAAACCCCCAATCAAACATTAACACCAAACATATTCTACCATGAGGCCATTGGGACCCTTGCTTGAGGGAAATCCCTATCTTTTTGCCTTAGATCCCACTTGGCCGAAACTTGTGGGGGTCATAAGCATTGTGAAAATTCGCATAAACCCCCCCCCCCTCAATCTCCCTTATATCATGATAATACACAAAACACATGCTTGAGTGTTTAGGTTCCACTTTACCCATGGATTCATGGGATGGCCGAAACCCTAGGGGATCCTAGGGTACCCCAAAAATTCTCAAAAATTATATTTAATCTCTAAACATCATGAGAACACATTAGACAACATTAAGAAGATTTTTAGCATCATCATGGACCCAAAAACCTAGGGGCCGAAACTTGTAAAAACTAGGGTCCTTGGTTTTCTTTCTTTCAACATCAAATCTCAAGAACCAACTAATATATCATGCTAAAAACATAAGGAACTATTATACCATAGGTGAGGGAGTCTTACCTTGGTTGATCTTGATTTTTAGACCTTAAAAGAGAAGGAAATGATAAATCCTTTGGACCCTTGAACCCCCTTGCTCTTGTATCCTTGGGAAACTTCTAGTTCTTGGAGATGAGACCTTCTTGTGGAGTTTTTCCAAGGGAAAATCCCTCTAATGGTGGTCGGCTAGAATGAGGAAGGAGGAGGAGAGAAAATGCAAATTGAAGGAAGAATAAGGTAACTCCCAAACCCCCCCCCCTTTATAACCCATTAAGGAGGTAAATGAAGAGTCTCTCTATGACCCTTCATCTTCTTCTAAGCCTTAACCAATCTCCATTTCATTCCCTTATAACATTCCCTTTCTAGATGAGTTGGTTAGAGCATACTTGGTTGTACAAGAGGTCCAAGGTTCAATCCTTGGTTCATGTACCTTATTTTTATTTCATTTTCCCTTTTATTTCCTATTATTTTTCGTAAAATTCCAAAAATTCTCTAAAAATTCCCCAATAATTATGTTAATATTTCCCATTAAAACCCCTTTATATTTATATTAATTTTTTACCTAAAATTCTCCAATAATTATGGTACTAAAAAGCCCATATAAGGTCCATTAGTGCCCTTTTTCCCAATTTAAATGAGAAAAATATGGGTTTCTAGGCTAAATTTTATATTAATATTTCTAGGTCCCTCGGAAAATTATCTAGACATGCTCAATATTTTAAGAAAATATTAAGAGAATTTTCCGGGTCGTTACATATTGCGTACTTTGTAATTTCATTTATATGCCTATCTTTAAATGTCTATGCTAACTGTCTTCTGTGTGATCTATGTGGGATGTTGAGTAGAAAGTTCTACACTTTAGATTTTACTTGTAATCTATATGCTTTAACTGAAGTCCTTAATTTTGTGGATTTCTTGGATACCAGATCGGAACTACTAGGAGATTAATAGTAACTAAACAGATCAAGACTATTCTGCAGTAGTTTTAGGTATATAAAATCACCAAAGTCTTGAATTTCTTAAATTTGAATGGATATGTTTAGAGATCATTAATTTCTGAATATAATATCTTAGTTTGTTCTTCAATATGTCTATTGTTCTCTTCTTCCTTTACATTTTGTTTGTTAATTTATCTGTAAAGTTGTACATGAATGCATTTAGTTATTTATCAGTGATGTTATTCTTGAAAAAGATCATTCAAGTATGTTTGCTGATAAAATATCTGATAGCATGCTGCCCTTACAAGTAACCTCTATTTTTGAGGTCATCAGCAATTGAAACTCAGTGCTTGGTTCAATGTTACTTCTTTGCCAAATTTTTTATGCTATTATTTGTTCATGAACATAGATCAATTATGATATTGTTAAATTGTGCTCATCATTGTTTATTTCGCGGGCCAGCTGTCTTGTTTGTTGCATGTTTGAGGAGGCAACGACCCTTGCTGCTTCAATTCTTCATTGTGTATTATGTACTCCCTTTGAAGATGCAATAGATGTTGTTCAGTCAGATGAAATTTTGGTATCAGCCAGTATGGTTTTTATCCAGTCAATGAAACAATTGAGAAGTTTGTTATTGTTATCCTAAGAAATGTTGTTGCAGACCTGTTCAAGCGTTTCTGACAAGGTAAAGCTCTTTGTTGCACCATTCATACTTTGCAAAACTTATGTTGGCTTTGTCTTTAATCTGTTGCTTCTCTTGATTGTTGTAAATATCTGATTTGTGCATCTTTTAACTTGGCTGAGCTTGTTTTCTCAATACTATATTACTAATCTTTTAACTTGGCTGACTTATTTTGTATGGTAAGACAAGTATACACGCCTTTACTTGTATTCCGTTTGGCATACATATTTTTATGTTATTTTTTAAAATTGTGATGTAAAAAATAATAATATTTTATATTTTTAATTAAATAGAATATTATATGTAAGAAATGAGATGAGATATTAATATTGATTCTTTTATAGGCAAACCAAACACCATCAATGGTAATGGTAATGTTTACACAGTCCTAACCAAACTACACTTTGTAATCAATCATACCCATTCCCATTCCTCACCTCAATCAATCCCATTCTCATTCACATTCCTACGTTTGAACCAAGCGCCCCCTAAGAAAATGACTCTCCTTTATTTGAGAGTACTGTTCTAGAATCGCGAGATCAACATAAATCTACAAGAATATACCGACAGCCAGCCAGATATGGTTTGTTGGTAACCTAAGATGAAGAAGTGCTACTCATCGAGGAAGATGAACAGTCGACTTACGAGGAAACAATTATTTCAAATGATTCTGAGAAATGGTTAGAAGCCATGAAATCTGAAATAGACTCCATGTACGCCGATCAAGTTTGGGATTTGGTTGATGTGCCAGTTGAGGTAAAACCCATAGGGTGCCAATGGATCTTTAAGAAGAAGATAGACATGGATGGGAACATAAGTACCTATAAAGCAAGGTTTGTGGTAAAGAGTTTCAATCAACGTCAAGGAATTGACTATGATGAAACATTCTCATTCGTTGCAATGCTTAAGTCCATTAGAATTTTGCTAGCTATAGCAGCTTACAAGGGTTATGAGATTTGACAAATGGACGTTAAAATTATTTTTCTAAATGGAAGGTTACAGGAGAAAGTATATATGGTACAACCTCCTGGTTTTATAACGTCTAAGAACACCAATAAATTATGTAAGCACAAGAAGTCTATTTATGAACTAAAGCAAGCATCTCGGAGTTGAAATCTGTGATTTGACGAAGCAATTAGACATTTTTCCTTTGTCAAGAATCCAGAAGAACCTTGCGTTTACAAGTAGCTTAGTGGGAGCAAGATTACATTCCTAATATTGTATGTTGATGATATACTTCTTATAGGAAATGATATCCCTAGCCTAGAATCTACCAAGACTTGGCTAAGAGAGTGTTTCTGAATGAAAGATCTTAGAGATGCAGCCTATGCCTTAGGTATTAGAATATACCGAAATAGACAAAGAGGGTTACTAGGGTTAAACCAAGGTACATATATTGACAAAATATTGAATAGATTCAACATGCAAGACTCTAAGAGAGGATTTTTGCCAATGCCACATAGTGTACATCTCTCCAAGGTTGTGTCCAAAGACACAAGAGGAGAGAAGTAGAATGGATAATATACCGTATGCTTCGACTATAGGGTCCATAATGTATGCTATGATATGCACTCGACCAAATGTCTCATATGCTTTAAGCATGATAAGTAGATATCAATCAGATCCTGGAGAGGGTCATTAAACTGCAGTAAAGACTATTCTCAAGTATCTTAGAAAAACAACGAACATGTTCTTAGTTTTCGGAGGAGACAAGGAATTGATCATTAGAGGATATACTGACGCCAATTTTCAGACAGATCGGGACGATCTGAAGTCCCAATAAGAATATGTGTTTTGTTTGAATGGTGTTGTTGTTGCTGGAGGAGCTCCAAGCAGGAGACAGTTGCAAATTCAACAGTTGAGCCCGAGTACATAACAACTTTGGAGGCAGCAAAGGAAGCTATGTGGATCAAGAACTTCATAGCAGAGCTTGAAGTGGTTCCTAGCATTGTCGATCCAGTTGTGTTATATTGTGAAAATAATACGGCCATAGCGTAGGCAAAGGAGTCAATGTCTCACCAACGATCCAAGAATGTATTAAGGAAGTATCACCTCCTCAGAGTGACTGCACAGAGGAGTGACATGTTGGTTAGAAGAGTAGATACCAACGAGAACATCGCAGACCCACTCACCAAGGTCTTACCTCTACAGAAACATGAGACTCATATGAGGAGCCCAGGACTGAGAGTCTATAGTGTTTGGCAATAGTGCAAGTGGGAGATTGTTAGTGTGTGCACTTATGTGTCAAGATACTTTTATTTATGGATAACTATTTTAATAAAGGCAAGTATTTGCCGTTAATCATTTACTTTTCTATACGTATACGATTAATGATAAAGTCCCACAGATTAATAGTTATATTATTATGAAAATAGTCCTTGATCGGATAGATATCTAGAGGGGACATAGATATTTAGATTAACATTGAGTATAACTAGGTCAAGATAGACCGAGGGATGAATATCCAAGTTGTACTTGGGGGTGTCTTGAGTTTAGTGGTACATTGGACACGACCCGCTTAAGAGAACATCACATATTAAGTTTCATTGGTCGTTCGTCCTAATGAACGAGTGTAACTGATCTTTTTACTTGAGACCTTCATTTATTCTATGCGTGGAGTTATGTACTTTGACTCCGTTAAAAGAAGTCTTTAATTGGGTTGTGATTAATATGATAGTTGGGTGTATGACAAAATGTAAAGAGAATAGTGTTGAGTCAATAAAGGATTCATCACTCTCTTAGATCATGGAGTTAACATTCTGGTCGCTTGATAGAAATATTAGTGACTCGAAATCTATGACCATGGGAGGAATAATTATCATTTAAGATGAATCTATTATATATAGGAAATCAAGTAAAATAATTATTTTGGTGATGGTGCATACTGCACCAAATTAATTGGAATGTAGGGTAAAGATGAAGAGATTAAATTACACAGTAATCGATTCATGGCGGTTTTAGTTTATGACTAATATTCTATCACGTTGGGTAGCTAAAAATAATTGCTAGATGGTTACCTTAGTCTATGTATGGATTTACACTGCCTTCGTATATAAAACCTAGAGGGTTGCACGCATAACCCATAGACATGAACAATATCTATAATTGATTATTTTAATGCATACTAAAATTAATCAATTTATTATTTTTGAATAAGAATTAATTAGATTATTAATTATTTCTCAAATATCGGAAGTTTGAAGGGATTAAGATCAAATATGGATTTATTTATCTAGAGAAGAAAGAGTGGAATTTATCTCTTAATCTCTTTAGAGAATTTGAAGAGTCACAATTATGATCATTAATGGAGAAGATGAAGAATCTTTATTAATGATTATTAATGAAGAATTTAAAAAGTCGTAATTATGATAATTAATGAAGAAGATAAAGAGTCATGTCTTTTCATTTTCCTTGGAGGCTATAAATACTCCGCCTTAGAGAGGATTGGCTTTCACGCTAACCATGATGACTTCCCCTTGGTTTTGTGACAACTCTCTCCATTTCTTCCGGGAAGGCTTTGGCAATTTACTTCTTTTCTGATCAGAGACACATTTTCAAATCCGTAGTGCTTCCGAAAGTATTTTATCGATCCAAGTGGCTAGCACCTAACGGATCATCTAGTTTGTGATCTAGTACGTGTGGATACCACTAGAGGAGTCACACGTGGTGCTCTCATCTGTTTGTGAAATCGTTCACAAATAAGTAAAAGATTACGAGGTATGTTTTCATTTTATGCTATATTTCATGTTATTTTATTTAGATCTATATATACTAAAAAAAAATTCCTGATTTAAAAATAAAATTTACTTTAGTATAAATATTTTGTTGTGCTCAGAACCCAACACGAGAATGCCAACTGACATCTCCTCCGCCTTAGCTGTTGCCTCCAATTTTGAGTTTTCTAATATTTATCCTCAGCTACCTTTAGTTATTTTTGGTATTCTATTATGCTGCATGACGAGGACTTTTCGCAAAACTAGGAAGGTTGGGTCCTGGGCCTATTGTAAGGTGAGCAGCCGACATGAAACAAGGAAAATCTTTGTCGAAAACAGAGAGGATGTATTAGATCGAAATTGTAAGCTTGATTGCAAACTTATTTGTCGAGATAACTTGAGCGGATAATGTCAGGTTACCAGCATGGGAGGATGTCGACGATGGAGACCGAGAGATGGATGTAGGTCGGGAAGCAAAGCCGAGCCGGGGTGATGTTGGGATCCGTGACCATTGTATGGCTAAGTTACTAGTGAAGAGCTGGGAGTTTCAGGCCCATAGTAAGGTGGAGCCATTGGTGACTGGAGCCCAAAGGGCAGGCAGAGTCTCGATTGCAAGCATGATGCTAGGTTTGCTTGACCTGTCATAAGGCTGAGGCGTTGGCGGGGGAAGCCAAGAGAGCAGTAAGAGTCTCTATCGCTAACACGATGTTAGATATTTCTGACATATTGTAAGGCAGGGCTGTTGGGCACTGAAGTCAAGATGTTAGGAAAAGTTTGTATCGTTAGAGCGATGCTAAGTTTTTCTGGCCTATAGTAAGGCGGAGCTATTGGCGACTACAGCTAAGAGGGCAAACAGAGTCTCTGCCGCTAGTGGGATGCTAGGTTTGCTTGCCTTGTCCTAAGGCAGAGTAATTGGTGGCTGAAGCTGAGAGGATAGGTAAATTTCTATTGCTAGCTCGATGTTAGGTTTTCTTGGCTTGTTGTAAGACGGAGCCGTAGATGACTAAAGCCAAGAGGGCAGACAGAGTCTCTATCACTAGTGCGATGCTAGGTTCTCTTGGCCTATTGTAAGGCTGAGCCATTTGCAAGTAGGGCGAAGAAGTTGGGCCAAGACTTTGAGACTGTTGAGAAGTTGAGCCTATGAGTCCGCTGAGATACTGAGCCATTGGCGAGTGGGACTATCTGAAACTCTGAGATTGTCGAGATGCTAAGTCTCTGAGTATGCCACGATAGTAACCCATTAGCGAGTAGGGTTAAGAGGGCATGTTGAGTCTCCGTCGTTTGTGCAATGCTAAGTTTTTTTCGCCTTACGACGGAGCCATTAGTGACTGGGGCAAAGACTCAGTCGTTAGCATGGTACTAGGATTTCCTAGACTGTCCTATGGTGGAACCATTGGCAGTGCGGCCAAGAGAGTTTGGCCGAGACTCACAGGAACAAGTATCAAACACAATTTCAAACCCACTGGCAATTCCAAACAAAGCTACGCTTCTAATTCAAAAGAGAATTGCTACACTCACACAAGCACCAATAGAGGTCCTTACGACAGAAGCATCACCACAGAACCCATTCCAACAACCCACTGTTAAGGAAACCAAATTCAAACACTAACACATAGCAACTAACCCTAATTCCATCATCAATTCCAACAAGAACACCTTTAACGAACAATTTCTTATATGCCGTGAAACACCAGCGTAGCCGTTTCCTGCTCAGATCTGGTACAAAATCCGCGCCTACACAGAGATCTCGGAATCCCTAAAAATGAGCCTAGGTTAACTCAACCAAGGTGTTCACCTTCATACCCAAAGAAATCACACTTACTGGAGAACAGATCACAGGCCGGAATCGACGTGGATCGGCTTCGCGTGGAGAGGAACCACAAGGGCTATGGTGTTGGGATAAAACGAGAGGGGAGGAAGTCGCGAAGGGCAGAGGGAGTTGCGGTGGAAAAATTCTCGTGGGCTAAGGAGGCTTTGGCGAGGAGAGGAAAAAGAGAGATTTGTAAGTGAGTGTAGTTTTGAAGTTTAACCCTCTAAATTTGACTAATCCAAAATCTACTGTTAGTTTAGACTTTTTAAGCGTTTAAACCATTATATTTTCGTTATTTAACATTGTAAGGGATGATGGGAGTGCGAGTTCACGTTCCAACAGTAGGATTAAGCTAACTTTTTTAATATAAGATTAAGCTAACTTTTTATACTACTCAAACTCGTTATCTAAATTTCATATTTAATAAAATACATATGATCCCGACCTAGCTCGTATGTAGCTCGGTCAGCCAGCTTGACACCACATAAGGATGGGACGGGCCCGCTAAGCGTAAACTGGCTAGTCCAGCTTGCAAGGCCGTAAGCCTAGGGCTCGCTCGACCCGTATGTCCCGACCGGGCGCTCAGTCGGATGTATCCCGGCCCGATCCCCCAGGGGAAGGACCGGGAGCCCGGATTCATCCGTCGCCCAGGGAGCCTATTAGTTCAACTCTCGAATGGCATATCAATTGCCGGAGAGTGCCCGACCCGCGCTCGAGTGGTTTTCGATCGGCAAGCAGCCTTTGCCATAATCACCCGACCTGGAGACACGACCGATAAGCAGTACCCGAGCGCCCATCGATTCAGGCAGTATCCTATCCCCCTCGGAAAGATATCGGTCACAGGACTCGACCTCGCACGAAGCAGCCCGTCGGCACGATGACTCGGAATTATCGCTCCACAGGAAAATACACACTCCCTAACTCCTTACTGATTAGAACGGGGCAAAGGTCGGCGTAGGCCGTCTCAGGCCTGATGTCATCCATGCCCGAATCACGGATATCCCGCTAACACAGTATAACCTTCTGACAGTGTGGTCGTCTGACACAGTATGATCCGTTGATACAGTATCTTCCTGTCATCTTCTTACATCCCGTACTACGGAATCCCATTTTGGGTCAGACAGAGCGGCGCCGAACGGTATCGGTCGGCGAACTGACGGCGCCCCTATCCTGCCCCGCATGGGACACCCTACCTTGCCCCGCATGCGACACTTTACCCTGCTCCAGTATAAGACAAAAGGTGGCAGAGGGGGGCAGAAGGGCAGAAGTTGTCAGTTCCCTCGGCTATATAAGTCTCTCCCCTCCCCACTTCACAGGTACGCGCGAGAGTCTCCTGTTCTATTGTTTTATTGCATTTGTTTTCTTACTCTTCCACCATCGAGGACTGACTTGACAGTCGGAGGGTCTTGCCAGGGACTTCTCTCGGCGGGTTTGCTAACGGTCATTTTCTTACAGATCGAAGTCGGTGTCAACAACTCGTGGCCCTCGATGGACCACTCCGCTTTTAGGAATTCCACCTCACTTCACGACATGATCAACATATATCCTTTACTGGAGTCGAATGACTTGGTTCATTAATTAATTATTATATATTCAATTGACTATTAACATTGATTTCTTTTTTTTTATTTTATTCCTATTATCATCATCGACCGTAACAATCGATTGATCCTAAATCATTAGTCAACTATAACAGATTTAATATCCCAAATCATATGTGAGGGGATGGCTATATTTAGAAAGTTGAAAAAAGCACAATGAACTTAGTTTAATATCATAAATAAATTTTAATCAAAATTCACTGATAAATAAACATCTTATGATCTAAACTAAGGGAGAAATAGAAATTTTTGATGGTGTTTGTGGATGAGTATGATATGCCTAGGTCTTTAATAAAATTGTATTAAATTGTCTTTAAGGTTATGAAAATTTAAAAATCCATAACTCTCGATTTAGATTTTGAAATTTAGATTAAAAGGATAGTTACACCCAAGAGGCTACTAAGAATGGAATGATTCTAATTTAATGTTATTGTGAGGTTCGTAATGTTATTAATAAATTTTGACTAAAATTTACTAATGTGCTTATCATGTTTAAATTTTAAAATCTTGATATGGTTTAAAATAAAGATTTTAAAATTCCTTTGATAATGGTGATGAGTGAATATGATTGTCCTTAGATATGAATTTCATAAATAAATAGCTGTGAATTTCTAATATTGACACAATCGTAAAAGATTTTATTATAAGCTTAAAAAAAATTTAGGTCTCATACTCACCAACATTGTTAAAGAATTTTTAGAACTCTCTTGGTTAGGCCATGTCGTTAAAATTTGAAACATTTTAAGGTCATTATTGAATTTTGATAGATAATCTTAGACACCTCAAAAATATTCCAATCCAAACTTATTACATTTTTTATAATTTTCTGAGTATAATTATTTCTTTAGACATATATCAAGATATAAATTGAGATATTAAATTTGTCATAGTCAATTGATAGTTCAAAATCAATTTGACAATCGAATGACACTATCTATTGAAATCTCTAGATGGAGCATATAATTAATTTGATATATAATAGTGGTTTGATGAGTGATAAGTCAACTATGATAATTGTACATAATTCACGCATGGAGTGAAAAGGTGTTATAATAAGGATTAAGTGTACATTTTAATAATTATAAAACATAAATACATATTAAAAAAACTTAACTATGGGATTTAGTAAATTACAGGACGATGAGATTCTCCTCTAATGCTGAACGAGGGGTATTCCTTTAAGGGCATTCAAAAAATCCTTTTAAGGACACTAAGAGCCATTAAAATGGAGAGATTATGAAGAAGACAAAGTTGTTGATTTTGTATTTGCTAAGACCATCTCCAACCATAAACACCATTTTGGTGTCACTTCAACACCAATTTGATGTCACTTCAACACCAAATTTTTTTTCTACTTCAACCAAGAGACACCATTTCTTACACTAAAAAGAATATTCCTTAGAATATTCTATTTTTCCATCTTATAATTTATTATTCAACATACATATTAATTTTAACATATATATTAATATGTTAAATATTTTTATTATGATCATAATTATTAATAAAATTAATATTTATGGTACATAATCATTAATTTTAATTATGATCGTAATATTTTATTTTTAATTAAAAAAATAAATATTAATACTTTTTTCTTAATTTCGGTGGAAATAATTTAATAGACATACTATTATTTAAAGATAATACGTAATCATAAACAATTAAGATAAAATATTTTAAATATTTTCACAAAACAGCTAATACTTCATTGAAAATACATTGCACGAAACAACTAACACTTCATTCAAAATACATTTTACAAAATAACTAACACTTCATTGAAAATACATTACACAAAACAACTAACACTTATATATTTTAATTATCAGAATTACCATATTGTTCCCACAAATGCTCAATTAATGCATTTCTAAGGGCAAAGTGAGCATCTCTATTTTTGATACCTTCATATCTAGCAAGAAACTCTTGAAATCGGGTATTGTCATCTACTGATATATCAACATTTGCATCCGACGGGTCTTCACCTTGATCAATAATTGATGCATTTAGGTCGCGCTCATCTTCAATTATCATATTATGCATAATAATACATGAAGTCATTATATCATGTAAAACATTCTTCTGCCAAAAACGTGAAGGTCCTGCAACAATTGCAAAGCGTGATTGAAGCACTCCAAATGCTCGCTCAACATCTTTTCTGCATGCCTCTTGTTTCATTGCAAACAACTTATTCTTTGTACCGCGTGGATCATGAATTGTTTGAACAAGTGTAGACCATTTTGGGTATATACCATCAGCTAAATAGTAACCCATATTGTACTCTTTCCCTTGAATGACATAATGAGCAGGGGGAGCAATACCTTGAGCAAGATTAGAAAAAAGATTAGAAGACTCTAATACATTAATGTCATTGTTAGATCCAGGTAAACCGAAATATGCATGCCATATCCAAAGATCGTAATCAGCTACAACTTCTAGAATAATTGTTGGCTTTCCACTGCGACCAGAATATTGCCCAGCCCATGCTGTTGGGCAATTTTTCCACCTCCAATGCATACAATCTAGACTACCCAGCATACCAGGAAAACCACGCTGCTCACCAATATGAAGAAGCCTAGCAACATCATTAGCATTGGGTGATCACAGGTACTGTCCTCCAAATAATTCAACAACAGCACGACTGATAATTCTCAATCTTATAATTTTGAGAAAGATGTTTATTCATCTCCATCTCCACGTGTCTCTTCGTTTGATCTTAATATCGCTGATTCGGATAGTCCTGATACTTCAACTAAACGACCTATTGGGGTGAAGAAAGCAAAACTGAAGCGAAAGAATGAACAACAACTTACAAAAATAGTTTCACAAAATGACCAACTTGTTGCGGCATTGGATAGAAGTACCGATGTTGCTATATTCAAGGAAGAGAATAAAATTTTATTCAAAGATTTGAATACCATCGCCGATCCGATAATGCGTGAATTTATTCACAGTGAACAAGTCAGAATTATGCAAAAGAGGAAAATGCACCAAAATTCTCAATCAATTCCACATCAAGGAGAAGGATCTAAATTCAATTCGTCTCAAGAAGAAGGACAAGAATTTGAAGATCCTTTGAATGGCTCCGGTCGATTCCAAGATTATTTCAGTAGTTTTGGAGGAAGTGATTTACCAGAATATTAAACATTCAATGGCTCTGGTCCATTTCTGAAGATCCTTTTAGGAAGTTATTATTAGGAAGTTATTTTAAATGCATGTTTACTTTAATGTTTGTTGCATCTTTAAATTATATGTTGAGCTATATGTTATGTATTTTCTATGTATGCACTTTGAAATATTAAATATTTAATTGTGTGTTTGTTATAAAATTATCAGTATTATAAATTTTAAAATATTTATAATCTTAGTAATATAACAAATATTTTAAATATTACTTATTTAAGTTAATAACTAATATAAATTTATAATATATAAAATTTACAAAATAAATTCAATTAAATTAAATAATAATAATTTATAATATTTAAGAATATTTTAAATATAAATTTAATATTATAATACATTTAATTAAATCATGCAACACTTATATAAAATATTTTAAATATAAAATTAATATTATAATATATTTAATTAAATACAAATATAATATTATAATATATTTAATAATAAAATAACCAATTGCACCAATTTGGTGCAAGTGAATAGTGCGGCACCAATTTGGTGCCACACTATTCACTTGCACCAAATTAGTGTATCCATTGGAGTTAAATGGTGCCACTTCAACACTATTTTGGTGTTTTAGTGTATCCATTGGAGATGGTCTTAGTCTTTCATGGACATCTCCATGCAAGATTTTCAAAAAAAATTATAAAATAAAAAAGTTAAAAAAAAAGAAGCTTAAATCATTGTGGGCATAAAATTTGGAATTTTTAATTCAAGAGCAGATTTGTTAAATATTAAATAGAAATTAAAATTAAATTAAAAATCATATGTAATAATTAAAAATTATAAATAAATTGAATTATAGATAATAATCATTTAAAATATTAAATAAAAATTATAAATTAAATTAAATTAAAAATTATATACAGATATTAAATGATAATTTTAATAGTTAGAAATTAAAAAAATTTTGATATCTCTGATGTGGGCGTTGATGTGATATATTAAAAATTATAAAAAAATTATTGATAATTTTAACTATTAAAAACTTCCTAATAGGTTTTTATATTTTTAATATGATATTTATGTGATACATTAAAAATTATCAAAAATCTTTTTTAAAGATTTAACCTTTAAACTTTAATACTCAACTTCCCAAAGCAATCTCGATCCTCCATTTTCACCCACCAAATATTGTCTCTCTCTTGTTTGTTGATAGTTTTTATTGCTCCTACAGGCTGGATCGGATGGTAAGATGTCTGATCAATTTCGTCGAGATCACAGGTTCGAGGGTCGTCAATTATGTACAGAGATAAAACCCTGGTCTGCTGTCTCCCTCTGAAAATCTATGGGGTCGGAATCAGGGGGCGCTAAGATAACGATTCCACCTTTTTGGTCTCTCTTGTTTATTGATAGGAAAGAAAAAAGGATTTCAAAAAGCATTTTATTTTTTCCTTTCCTCCCTCCAAAATCGCTTTTATTTTCCTTTTCAATTTTCATCTCGCCTACTTTTCCTCCTCTCCCGCCAAAAGAGGCCCCTTTTGTCATCGTTCTCTCCCTCTCGGCGATCTAATCACGCGGCTTGGACAGGGACGCCACGGGGAGGTCTACGAGGAAAGCTAAGCTCTCCGGCGAGGTAGCCCACATGGAGGTTTCCCACCATCGCGCCACTCACGGCGTCCGTACACGCGCCCGGACCCTAGCTGCCGCCACGGCGGGCTCATCATTGGCTTACCTCGAGCTCCGGAGCCGCCGCCTCGCTAAGCCGTCTCTTCTATCCGTTGACCCATGTGAGGGTTCCACTAAATCGTATCATTCTGGACATACTAGCTGGGAGCGAGCTACCCGAAATCCGAGGAAGGGTTCGGAGCCGGTCATTGCCTTCGACAAGGACGAGGAAGTAGGAGAGACGACAGTGGTAGAAGTCGACCATTTTGATGTTGAAGCTACGGAAAGGTGAGATTTTGATTCATCCTGTTGTAGAAAATTTGGGGTTTTTAGGTATTAGAACCGTATTTGTCCTTTCTAGCGCTCATTTACTTTGCCTCTCTTTTATTAATTAGCAGTATTCAATCCTCGTCAAGATATTTGTTTATGTCGCATCTATCAATTGTTTATTTTCAGATGGTTTAAAGTGAATGGCTTTATCTACTCTTCCCAGCATTGTTGTTCATCTTTCTCTCTCTTTTTTTTTTTGTTCTTTTTTCACTGATCCTAGTAATTTAGATATCTAACACTTTTGTTGTATAGCAAACCCCTTACGGTTTCATGATGACAATGTGTTTTACGGGTATAACTTTCAGACGCTTCACTGCTTTCCATGGATGTTTTTCTCCCCTGAAACCCCATTTTAGATGGAACTAAAAGGTCGATTTAGATTAATCTCATGGATTTTATTTTTTTCATCTTTTTAAAATGGATTTTAAGGTAAATAGTTGCAAGAATGAAAATTTTTACTATTTCAAAAAAAGAATGAAAATTTTTAAACGTCTCTTTCTTTAGTTTATCTTGTTGATTTTCCAAGTAAATAAGTCATTAGATTTACTGTTTCAAACAATGTTCAGAAAACCAGAGGTGACAGGCTGACCCTGGCCTGAGTTTTCTCTCCAGTTCTGATGCATACGGCCACTTTAAACCGAGATTTCCTATACGCATGCATTAGACCAGAACACTGGTTCCTTGTCTAACTGGCTGGTCCAGTCCAGTTCTGCACACACAGAGGTTTCTTGTTTGTCTCATCTTTGGAGTTCTGTTTGTCCAAAACTGAAACTGAAACTGAACAAGGACCTTCAGTGACTTAACGTGTCGCCTGAGCTTATTGCATGTACCCAAGTTACCAAGGACAATATAGAGGCTGGCTTTAGGGAAGATGCTAACACTTCTGGACAAGAATCCGAATCAGAATTTCTGTAAGTGTATCCAAGCAATCATCATATCAATCTCAATGAGGACCATTGATAAATTCATATCTGGACAAATTTCATTGTAATTTTTAGTTTCTGTGTTATATCATGAAAAAAAGATTTCTAACTTTTGAATTTATTATTCTGCTTTATCAATTATCCAAATAATTTTACTGGTGCATCATTCTTCTTTCCTCTTTTCGTGTGCGGTTCAATTAGGAAACCAGATATGATAACGACTCCAGGTTCTACAACCAGACCTACCACTTCATCTGTCAACAATCAAAGACGGCATAAGATAAGTAAACACATCCCTACTCAGCAGGACTTGGAAGAGTTCTTCGGTAACACAGAGCAACATCACCAGCAAAATCTTCAAGAAAAGTATGATTAATTCTCCTACTGATTTAAGTACCTGAAACATCATCCTGCAGAATCTCCTTAATCTCTTGATAGTATGATATTCCAGGTACAATTTTGACTTTGCTAACGAGAACCCGTTCCCGGGTCGGTATGAGTGGGTCAAACCTGACTACTTCTTCTAGTTATTGGTTCTTCTTCCCATCTTCTGTACTGCTGCTTTTCCAGGAGCTCAGCTCAGATTGATGTTCTATTTGCAGTCATTTTTCCCTGATCAGATAATTGAAGTATGCTAGTTAACTCTGATGGTCAAGCTGATGGAAACGTGTTCACAAAATCTAGTGTCAATTAAACGTATGGTGGTCAAGCTTTCGTTAATATATGGTTGTATCTCAGTTAATTAACCCCTTTTTTGCTGTGCTCCGTTCCAATACTACTTGATTTGAATGTGCCACTGTTAGGGACACGGAAATCACTTGCAGCGCAAAAGAAAAAGAGATATAAGAATCGCTTTACACATCACAAAAGCAAGAAATATAAAGCTTTTTTTCATAACTGAGCAAAAGGCCATCTACTATTCGAATTGATGGTCATTTATGCAGTGAATTCCTCACTTATTTATGCAAAATATATAGACAATGAAGGAGTTTGGAAAGATATAATGATAAATATAGCAATAGTAACTTTGATTGTCATAATTAAAATTATCATTTCATTTCATGCTATTATTTGTTGTCGTGATTATGTTTAACTCTGCTAGCTTCAGATGATCTGGACGAAGAAAACAATCGCATGCACGTTCCACCTAAAGCGCGGCGTCCATGGCTAAGACGGTGCTCAAGTTGAACGGCCTCATGTACTCCACCGAGCCGGTCATGATCTGCTCCACCACGATCCTGCACGCCTTCTCCGACGGATGGAACGGGTCCCAGAACGCGTAGTCCGCCCTGTTCGGGCACAGGTTCGACGCCCTGGTGCAGAGGCCGAGCCCGTTGTACGGCCCCTGCCCACAGCACGCCACCTTGGACGTCCTGAACCCGAACGACTCCGGGTTGTAGATGTAGTTCATGTGCATCTGGAACGCATTGGCCGACAAGAACGGGTCCGACCCGAACTGACCGTTAAGCTCGCTCAGAGTCTGCACCAGTTGCGGGTTGAACAAGTCCGCCGCTCTCTGCAGCTCCGGGTCGCACCGCCCGTTACGGCTCCGTCTGAGAGCCAGCTCCGCCGGGACGCACCCCAGCGGCCCCGTCCCCGTCACAAGAATCCGACGAGCTCCCAGCTCATACAATCTCTATATATATATTACCAATTAATCAATGCAAAACAAATCCATCTGAAGCAATTCAAATATTATTCATATATATTTATATATCTACCGTGAGGATTTTCTTGTACTCGAATATTAAATATTGAACGTAGTCCGGGAGAGAGAACTGGCGAGATCTCAGAGAGTAAGGGATCAAATAATAGTTGTTGACGAAGTCATTGCCTCCGAGCGTGATGAGAACTAGCGCCCCGTTCACTATTCTCTGCGCCTGAGTTCGTCCCACCAAACCGCTTAACTTCTGCTGGTATTCCTGGAAATACTCCAACTGCCTGTTGATTCTAATTATATCCACCTGCATTTGTCATGCATCACATTAATTACTAGATTAATTAATTAATTAATTAATTAATGTCTTAATCTGCTATTAATTAGTTCTAATTACTAGCTTACGAATTGAATGCCAGTGTCATTGAGGATTCCAATCCCTGCAGAAGCAAAGTTGGCACCAACAAGTAGCTTCTCCCCTCTCAGCTCAGGGCTCAGATAAGGCAGCGTGGGCTCGGCTCCCAGTTTTTCACCTGAGACGACGCTAGAATTAATCATGGTCAGTACTCCACATGCATGTTTGTATATATATGGCCTCAGGAACACCTAACTGATCACGTCAGGTATGTTTAGCCCATTGGAAAACCTCCCCGTCGGTCTGCGGCTGGGCGTGTCGATGCCGTAAGGCGGGGCGTCGGCGCGAGCGGTGGTCGCCAAGTAGTTGTTGTTGCCGTTGTCGACGAGCGAGTCACCGAAGACGAAGAAGGCGCGCGCAGCCGCGGCCAGAGAAATGCATGAGAAGATGGAGACAAGAGAGAGGAGCAGCAATATTGGGTCAGCCATAAGCTTGGTGCATGCACACTGCTGAGGAGGAGAGAAGGTCAAGAAGTTGGTCTTTTATAAGGGATCATCCTTTATCATAACACTCACCTTCCATCTACTCTACCTGTGAAAAAAGAGTACGAAAACAGAGCCATGGAAATAAATTTAAAGTTAATTGGTAGCTTTGGAGTTGCTTGCCCTTTTTCTGAAAACGTACTCTTTTTACACCATCCAACTCACATGAAATTTCCTCCACTTGCGGAATTTTTATCTTCAAGGTGTTAAATCGATCACAAGGAGGACACCGGAGCTAGGCTAGCAATACTCTGACAATTTAAAGTTATGTGATCGATGAGTAAGTTACAACATCCTTGATTTTACTGAACTGAGCTTCCACTCCAGCATACGATCGACTTTAATTTTATATCTATATTTTTGCTTTTACCGTTGTGGTGCAATGATAAAATATTCAGAGAACAAATAAAATAATTAAGAATATCAAAATTCAAATTCTATTGAGAATGAATATTCTGAATATCCATCTCTCAGCCTGACTCCACTGTGCCACCAAAGTTATCAGTGAAACTCGTTTAAAGAGGTTGGAGCAAGACTAGGGATGGACCATATAGAGCTAAGTATGTATTTATGAGGATGTAGAAGATGGGGTCCTGACAAAGCTCACAACATGTGAGAGGATTAAATATGGTGGTCACTGGATCACCTCGATTACTTTAATTTATACCTGCATTTTAAGCCAAATGTATTGAATTAGCTAGAACCACACTCTTCGGTTCCATTAATGACTAATTAATAAACCATCCCTTTAATTTTCCTAAAAATCAATACGGTGAAAACGAATTTTATTCGCGCTAACAATTGTTTACAGTGTCATAAATCTTCTACTGGCAGAGGATTTAATGGATACTGTAAAAGGTATAAGTCGCTAGAATTAGATCAATAGTAATATTACATTTTATGATGGTAAAAGATAATTTATTCGTCTTTAACGTCCTCGTCAATTCGTTTCAGGACCAATACGAAAAAGATAAATTATGAAGATTAATAAGTCGGATGTTGTGACGTGAGAATAATAAACTCGTTAACTTTCGGTAATTAACATTGCTATATATATATATATATATATATATATATATATATATATATATATATATATATAATATTTTGCCGACGACTCCATTGTCACTTCACCAAATCTAATAAAGTATTTCGGTGAACATAACTCTGGTTAGTATCTAAAGGCTGTTTACTTGCAATGGAGATGACCAAATCCATCCTTTTCATGTCCAAAAAGATATTAGTCATTGTCCAAAAGGATTTCGGTCAATATCTGCCACAATATCTTGCTTCAGTATGTTCTCAACTTCAAGGAGTCGCATCAACTCTGACACCATTTCCCTAATATTAATGCTCCGATTCGAAAAGGAAAAATAATAATTCCTTTTGTACGTTTTACATCAATTAAATTCAGCTTATATTTTACATGAGATATATTGGCTGGCTTAGAAAAATAAATCGGAAAATTACAAAATAAACTCTCCAATAATTTTTTGATCTTTGCATACACTTTTCACATAAATTTTTCTTTATTTTTATTCCCTGATAGATTAAGTATAAAAGAGTAAAAATTGAGTATACATCAGTGAAAACTGAGTATAAAAGAGTGAAACTTGAGTATAAAAGAGTGAAAATTGAGTACATGTGTTATTGATATGGTGGTTACAACCTTACATACTTAATTTTCTAACTTTTATACTCAATTTTCTTCAAATAATACTCACCAAACTGTCTTGTCAATCCCATCAGGGACTGCATGCAAAGAAAAGTATGTGTGGGGATTGCATGCAAATTTGACTTGGTATGTAGGGAGTTTATGAAAATTTACCCAAAATAAATAGCACTCCGTCAATATACACAAAGATGAAAAAAAGATAAAGAGAAAATAATTACGAAAGAATTCTTAAAAAAAAATGAGATAGTTTCTACGTACTTTTGCACTGTATATATACACCATAAGTGATAAGAAATTAACCATAAAAATTGAAAAGACTATCACCATAAGAATAAGAAAAGCTAACACCATAAAAATAGGAAAGGTTAACACCAAAGACTAAGCCATAAAAATTATAAAAAAATGTGTAGATAATGTCTGGATTATTTTCTCACATTACTCCCCCTAATTCTGACATGGCTGCAAACCACGGACGCCAAGTAGTTATCGTTTGACAGCTAACTTCACTCCTGTCAATGCTTTAGTTAATATATCTGTTAAATACCGAGTCTCAGGGGGGGCTAAATGGAAAAATTCGGAATATAGGGACATAGTTGGAATTTACTGATCTTTGAGGGCTTATTTGCAAAAAGCCAAAAACAGTTATAAAAACCTAAATCCCTCAGCCATGCCCTAAACCACCCGATCACTTCCCTCTCTGTGCCGAATTCTTTTCCCTTCGGTTTTGCTCGGCGACCGACGTCGACGCCGCTGAGCCCTAGCCGATGTCGTGCCTCTGCTTTCTTCTCCTCTCCTTCCTCTCGATCTTCTTCGCCTTCTTCCTTTTTGGCGCACACGAAGGAGAAGCCGCGACGCAGAGTCTTCTCGCGCGAGCAAGCCCTAGCTGCCGGCCTAGCTCCGATGATTTTTGCCTCGCTACCGAAGACGACGAACCTCTTTCCTACTTCTTCTTCCCCGCAGTTCATTTCCGTTCCTGTTACTGGCGCCGGCCACAAGGAAGGTTAGAATTCGGGGACTGGTTTTAAATGAGTTTGCTATCATATTTTAATATAAGCAGAGAAATGGAAGGTTTGGATTTTGTGATCTTAGGCTTAGATTCTATGGTAGTTTTATTTGGTTTATGCAATCGTTCATGTTATCTAAACTTGTGGACAACATTGTCTTTCAATGGTTGTTGATAACTTATAACGGTTTACAACAGATTGTAATCAGAACATTTAGATATATCAAGGGAGATTAAGTAATATCTTAATGGTGTTGTGTTTTGGCTGAGTTGAGTTAGTAGGTGTCTAGCCTGCTTTGGTGTTGAATTTGATTTGGATTACTAAGGGGTAATTATTGCTTTTGAATTGGTGGCAGTTTCTTAGGTTGGTTTGGATTTAACTTAATGACCTAATCTTGTAAATTGTGAGTTAGTTAAATAAAGTTTATAATTAGGATTTGTCCTAATTTTATTTAGTATTTTGTTTAGCTAATTTGTTGATTTTATAATTAGCTAAACTTTATCATTCGGTACAGGACCTTGAGTTGGATACACACAGTTGATCATGGAAGGTTCTCATTTACGAAATTCTTCAATAAAAGGCGGATACTTCTCCTTTGTACTCGTGTAGCTCTTTTACCTTAAAGCATGACTATTTTATGTCTACTAGATTACTTGACCTTATTCCTTGTTGTTTGTTATTTTAACATCGTCGTTGATACTTATTCTTCGTTGATCTTCGAGTATTCAAAATTCGTATCTGTACAGTCCCCTGTTGGTTTTCTGTTCTGTAAAGTGCCGCTTGTACGCGAGTACTTAGAAGTCCATTAAACACAGATATGTTTATTTGACATTAGAAATATCCTACCTATTAGTGTAGATGCATAATCGTTGGTTTTCGATTTCTTGTTGGTTGCATTGATGCAACGTTTACTCGTTGGATTTTGTTACATCATTGTTTCTCCGGTTGTTCGTGCATCTTGTAGCATGCACCATATTTGCACATTGCATACTAACGACTGTTGGGCTTCCATATAGTTAAGCCGTCGTTAGTCATTTAGTTGCTCGGTTCACTCAACCACTTGTTGTCGTGGTAGTTGCTAGGGTGCGAGCAACTGTCCTGTTATGCCACACATGTTGCAGTTGTAGGCAAGCAGTGACACCCTCACCGTTATTTTTCGAGAGATACTAGAGCTGTTGGTAGCTCCCCCTATGTATCGGGGTTTGGAGTGTTGGCTCCCCAGCATCCTGTCCACTCAACCAAACCTTTCTGTGGTATTCGTTGGAGTGCGTACAGTTGTCACAGCCCTACCCACTCGGTCACACAGATGGGATGTGTTGGCGGCTTGACTGGCGTCAGGGGTGACACATGTCATTGCATCATATGCATACATATTTCATTTACGGATTATCTTGTGTTTGATGCATTTATATGAGTTATGATTGTTGCACTTGGTTGACATGCATGTATATGTTGGATTTATTATTGTCGCGTTGTTTTATACCAGCTTAGTGTTATTCGGTTTTATAACATGTTGTTCTATATATGTTATGCATGTTTAGGTATTCCTATATCCTTATGGACTGTACTCTGTTGGTTCTCTACTTATTATACCATTTGTTATGTCATGCTTATTGTCTACTCATATACCCGCTGAGTCCGCCCGGACTCACCACCTCTGCTTTCTCTTTTTGTTTCAGATAATAGGTAGTTGCGTTTCTTGGAGCCAGGAGAGGATCCAGTTGCCAGTCCCCGGAGTTGAGTTATTTTCCGCATTTGGTTTAGTTGTTTTATTTCGGTATTGGGTGAGTTTTTGCATTTTATTTGTTTATCAGTTATCGGACTGGTTTTGTTATTATTATTACAGAGACATTTGAGTTCTCGTTGGTTGTAATTTTTTTTATGTTTAAGGTGACTGAGCCACCAATTATCTTTTATGTTGATATAAACTGCGTGGTGATGTTTTTATTTTCTGTTATGATGGATGAGCCATTTTTTTTTAATTTGCAATGTATATATTATTGCCCCAACTTGTCCGCTGTACAGGGGAGATGCTGCCCGATTTTCGAGTACGCATGTGCCTCTGGGGTCATGACAATATCGGTTCGCTGTTCTCCGGTATTAACGAATTCAACGACAATCTGTCCCTTCTCAACACATTCTCTGATAAAATGAAACCTTATATCTATGTGCTTGCTTCGACCATGGAATATCGGATTCTTCATGAGAGCTATGACACATTTGTTGTCAACAAACAAAGTTACCGGCTTTGGCTTTACACCGGTTAATTCGCTAGCAAGGCTCCTCAACCACAAGGTATGACAGGCCGCAGTTGTGGCTACCATGAACTCTACCTCACAAGATGAAAGCGTCACTGTCTTCTGCTTCTGTGAATTCCAGGGCACCACACTTTCATTAAAATAAAAAGTCATTCCACTTGTGCTTTTCCTTCCATCGAGATTGTCGGCTACATCACTATCCGAGTAGTCGAACACATCAACTTCTTGGGATCCCTTTATGTAAGCAAGTCCATAATGAATTGTACCTTTCAAATACCTGAGGATCTGTTTGACCTCCTTTTGATGTATGATTGTAGGCCTCTCGATGTATCTGCTCATCATTTCGACAGAATATGATAGGTCCGGCCGTGTGTGTAACAAATATCTCAAACAACCAATGATGCGCCTATACTCCGTGGCGTCAACTAGAGTCCCTTCCAAGTCTTTATGCAACTATGTCTTGGGTTCCATTGGATGCTTTGTGGCATTGTACTCTGCCATTTTAAACTGAGATAGAATTTTCTTGGCATAAGCTGATTGTCTAAGTAAAATTCGGCTCTTCTGTTGCTCCACTTCAATCCCTAAGTAGTAAGAGAGAAGACCCAAATCACTCATTTCAAATTCTGCCATCATTTGTTGTTTGAACTTGTTGATTTTTTCTGTGCTACTTCCTATCACGATGAGATCGTCGACATACACTCCAACAAGTATACTTGCTTCTCCTTCACCTCTTGTATATACTGCATGTTCTTGAGTACATTTTTTGAGACCAAACTCTTCCAGACTCCTGTTCAGTCGCATGTTCCAAGCTCGTGGAGCTTGCCGCAGTCCATAGAGGGCCTTGGACAACTTGTACACCTTATGTTTCTGATTTTGTACCTCAAACCCTTCCGGTTGAGTGATATATATTTCTTCTTCTAACTCTCCGTTAAAAAATGCTGACTTCACATCTAGATAGTGTACCTCCCAGCTTTGATTTGCTGCAAGCGCAAGAATGACTTGAACAGTGTCAAGTCTAGCGACAGGTGTAAACACCTCTTCAAAGTCGATGCCTTGTCTTTGTACATATTCTTTAGCCACTAATCTTGCTTTATGCTTAACAACTTTCCCTACTGAATCTTTCTTTAATTTGAACACCCATTTTAGACCGATAGGTATGTGGCCTAATGGGAGCTCAGTTAAGGTCCAGGTCTTGTTCATCTCAATAGATTTCAGTTCTTCCTCCATTGCTTCGTACCTGCAAGCCTTGGTTGCAGCCTCTTGGTAACATGTCAGCTCTTCAAACATCACCAACATTGCCTCATTCTCTTTTTATCAATACCAACCACTTCCTCAGTGTTGGCATAAATATCGACAATGGACCTAAAGCGAACTGACCTTTCTTGAGACTCGGGTGTGTTTGTTAAAGAAGGCGAGGTAGCTGCATGAGCGTTTGATGGCGGTGTAGATGGACTTGACATTCTTGGCATGGGTACCACAGCTGTTGCCGGTGGTGTGACATCTTCCACCCTTGTCTCAATGTCTGCTGCAACAATCACCTCGTCGGTGTCGAATGCATCTACCACCATAAACTCCGGTAAGTTTTCTTCATTGTTGGCACCTGCATTCCATGTCCATTCACAATTTTCTTGAAACATTACCTCTCTACTTACTTGTAGCTTGTTATGCCTTGGATCAAATAGACGATGAGCTTTGCAGCCTTACTTGACACCCAAGTATACCATGGGTGAGCTTCTGTCGTCAAGTTTCTTAAAGTGTGGGGTTGTGTTTTTCACATATGCAACACAACCGAACACTCTCAAGTGGGCGAGATGTGACTTTCTCCCCATCCAAGCTTCAAATGGGGTACGCTCTCCTAGCGCCTTAGTTGGGAGACGGTTCAGCAGATAGACAGCATGTCTAACTGCCTCTCGCCAGAACTTTGTCGGCATATGTGTACCCTTGAGGAGAGATCTTGTCATGACCATCACGGTGCCATTACAGCGCTCCACTACACGATTCTATTGGGGTGTGTAGGGAGCCATGAGGTGTTGCTTGATTCCCTCATTTTCACAGAACCGAGTGAACTCCGTGGATAGAAACACACCGCCCTGGTCTGTTCGGAGTATTCTGATCTTGTATTCAGTCTTGTTCTCCGTCAAGGATTTGAACTTCTTGAATGCTTGGAATGCATCACTCTTTGATGCTAATACAAACACCCACATCCACCTTGTGAAATCATCAACAATCAAAAGAAAATACTTGTTACCGGCTAGTGTACATGATGTGATTGACCCGCAAATATCAACATGGAGAAGTTCCAATGGCTTCTCCGCTCTAGAGTTTGCTTGGTACGGGAATGGCGACCTTGCATGCTTGGCGATCATACACACCTCGCAAAGCTTGTTCAATATGAGGTATATCAATGCATGCTTGATTGCAATATGAGGTCTCTAGTTGATTATTTTACCCATAACGCCCGACGTTTAAGTTGATTTTTTTGATAACATTTTGATATCTTCGGATAAGTTGAAATAAATAATGGATTCCATATTTAAATTCCTTGCAATATCAGAAATTTATAGGAACTTAAATAAGTACAATCAGAACTCTTTAGGTATATCAATGGCGTGACTAGGTAAATTGATAAAATCCCATGTTGAGCTTGATATGATTCCATATCAGGCCCAATTTGAGCCTAATATGATTTTATATCAAGCCCAATGTTAGATGATATTTTCAATAAAATTTTAACATCTGCGGAGAAGCTGAAATTTGCAATGGACGACACCGTTAGACCCCTTGCAACTTTAAAAATTCGCAGAACCTGAAATTGTTACAATTTGAGGTCTTTAGTTATTTTTTTACTCACAACATACGACGTTTAAAATTTAGTTAATTTTTTTGATAACATTTTCATACCTCCTTAGAAGTCAAAATAAATAATGGATATCAAATTTAAACTCCTTACAATATCAGAAATTCACAAAAATTAAAATAGGTACAATCAAAACTCGATAGTTCATCATTGGGTTTCGATTGAAATTCACTGATGGAAAAAATATCAGGCCCACGTTGGGTCTGATATGAAAAAATATCATGCCCAATGTGGACTTAATATGGAATCATATCAATGTGGGCCTGATATGAAATCATATCAAGTTCACGTTGGACCTAATATAAAAAATTTCATACCCTATGTGTGTTGGTGCAGTTTGCACTAACGGTCAAACTCGGGTTTTGATATATGACAAAGTGGTTAAAGTTAGGGTTGTTGTTGTTTAACCTCTTTACTAAGTGTGCAGGGTTGAAAGACTTAGGACCAGACACCAGGCTGAAGTCCAGGATGGTTGAGTCCTGGCGGGAAGTCCAGTTGGGTCCGCGAGACCTGACAACTGGCTGAAGACCAAGTTGGTTGAGACTTGGCAGGAAGACCAGGGTGGTTGAGCCTTGGCAGGAAGTCCTGGTGGGTCAAGAGGTCAAGTAAAACTGCACAATGGGTAAGTGAGGTAAGTCACTGGAGGAGCGACCCAGTGAGGACGAGTCCAATCTTGGACTTTAGGCGCGGTCCAACTTAGACCCATTTAGGAGATCTAAGTTGAGTCCTGGTTAGATCCTGGTCTGGGAAACAGGATCTAATTAACTTAGAATTATATCTTATTTTAGTCCATATAAAATTGTGCTAGCCTTGTTTTGGACTAACCCTGGATGCAGGACCAAAGGACTGTGTATCTGCAGCTCAGAGAGCCTCAAAGGAGTGAGGCAGTAGCTGAGCTGGGCGCCCCGGATGTGTCGGGCGCCCCAGAGTCAACCCAAAGTCAGCAAAGAGGTAAAAGCCCCGACAGCAGCGCTATTCGGGGCGCCCCGCGTGTATCGGGCGCCCCCTGTGCCACCTCACTGCCAGCTGCCGAAGCTCACCCTCGCGAAGCCAAGGAGATGAGGCTTTGACCGGTCAAATCGGGCGCCCCGGGCGCGTCGGGCGCCCCAGTCAAAGGTGATCCCGAAGAAGCAGAGATCAGCCTTGACCAGAGGGCTCGCCGGATCAAGAGCCACGTGGGGGGCGCCCCGAGCATGTCGGGCGCCCCCTGCCCTATATAAAGAGGGCCTCGACCCTCTTCAAAGTACAACACTACTTCCAACGCCTCGAAGTTCTTCTACGCTCGCGCCTTGCTCCGGAAACGCTTCACCTCGAGCCGACGACGTCCCGCTGCCCCGAACGAGTCGACCTACTCCGGACGTCGGTAAAAAGAAGAATTTCTTTTAATACTTTATTGCACTTAATTACTTGAAAGTGTGGGGTTGTCACACTTTCAATTCATTTGTACTCGCCTACTCTATCGGGGTTGACCGATAGAGAGTTTTAGTGGATTGCCCAACGGAAAGGTCCGAGGGACCTGGGCCTTCGAGTAGGAGTCGCCGAAGGCTCCGAACGAAGTAAAAATCGTTCGTGTTTGAGTGTTCGTTTTTCGTCTCTTTCATTTCCGCTGTGCACGCTTTTTAAAGCACTCTGATTTAATTTTTTAAAAGTCACGTGATTCACCCCCCCTCTCACGTGCATCGATCCCACAATGTGTGTCTGGCATGGCTCAACACAGATTTTTGTTGATTCTTCTTTAGTCGTGCCCTTGATGGATCTATAGAGCTTTAGTTATATTCATTTCAATTCTTATGGATTTCTGAGATTCCAAGTAGTTCAACTTTAAACGTCGCACGTCATGAGTCAAAAAATAACTAGAGATCTCAGATTGCAACTATTTCAGGTCTTGCAAATTTTTAAAATGGCAAGAAATCTAACAGTATCGTTCATTGTATATTTAAACTTCTCCGTAGGTATTAAATTATTATCAAAAAATCAACTAAAATAATCATTTATATCAAGCCCATATTGGATGTGATATTTTTTCATATCAGGTTCAACTTGGGCATAATATGATTCCATATTAGATTCAATGTGAACCCGATATTTTTCATATCAAGTTTCATGTTATGTGTGCATACATCTAAAAGAGAAGAAAAATTAATATATAGCAGAGAAAAAAAAGAGAAATGATTGAGGGATAAAATAGAAAAAATAATAAATTAAATGTGATTTTTAATAAATGTCAAATATAGCCCCTTTTTGGATACAGTTGTAAATCTAGAGGCGCCCTTTAATAAATTACCATTTAAATAAACACTACTGCATAAGAGAATATTAACATTCAAGTTTACTCTGATAGTGCTACACCATTTTGTAATTTCTGTTAAATATTACGTGAGAAACTTTCAATACATTCAATGCCATCACACAAAAGTACAGGCAAGTTCGGAAGCTCAATATCCGTCTCCAACACCCAAAATTTTGAGCTGCTTGAGCATTGTGGCCTTGTGGCTTTTACCTATTGCTGCTTGGCAGGCCATAATATACTGCAGTTCAGAGTTGGGAATGCCAACAAAAGTTTTATCTGGAACTAAATAGCAGAAAAACAATTTCAGCTGATAGTTGGACAGGTACCTAAATCAGTATAATGATACTACAAAAATATTGATCAATAGCCAACCATTCGAGTGAAAAATCAATTGTTTTTCACTGACTCCTTGTTTGAGAGAAGGTTCATTCTTCTCCATTTCTCATTTTATTGTCACTGGTGATATAAGCATTTGCAGAAAGACAATGTATAAAGTTCAATGTGAGGATAAGAAACCATGTAACTAGAACTAAAATGGCAAAATAACTAATAGATTAGTTAGCATTCATTGTACATAACATAATGATCAGTAAGAAATTCTTGTCAGAAAGAACTGAAGCATGTAATTGGAACTAATTAAGAACAGAGAATGATCAAATAATGCATAAAGACAGAAGAAGGGCAATGATTATTTACCTAAATGCATTTGGTGGCAACATGGGACGACATTGTAATGACCCCAAAAGTTTTTGCTCAAGTAGTAAAAGTCCTCCTTTTTTCCAAAACATAAGACGGCTTGTCTACATAAAAAATACGCTAGGCAACTCCATCTCCCACACCATAGTCAATGCTCAACTCTCTCAGAGGAGGGATATTTTCCATTGCGAATATCATAACACGAGGATATGGCATTTGATCGAATAGAACAAACTGTGCAAACACATTAGGCGAACAACAATGGCTAAGATAACAACCAACATTACGTGCTCTTGAAACATCTATTGAGAAATTGAGATCAGGCATGGAAGGAAAGGCAGCAGGAACATATTCAGGTGAAGCATCAGAAATGTCTCCCCACTCGGCCCATCTTCCTGGAAACCTACTTGGATACACCAAACATCCATCGTCGGAGAGCTGTTCTGCTTCTTGTTTTGTGACTGTAATCCCGCTAAACTCGCAAACAAATGTTCCAGCTCGAATTACATCAAACGATCTAACCCCCCATCTTGTCTCGATTGATCTAAACACCTCTAGCCCATAACTAATGCCCTTCTGGCTCACTCGATTAGGACAAGTTAGCGGGCACCTGCATCCGGTGCCACATTCATATATCACTGGTTTCCCTCTCAGGAGAGTTCCGTTTTCATCATAAGGAAAGCAACCCCCGTTCTTCAGTGCACAGGAGCAACCCATGGAACAATTCATAGTGCAATCACACCCGTTTTCCAAACTCCCAGCTCCTTGAGAAGTTTGTTGAGGAAAAATAGAATGAGCAATATACTCGAAGAACAATGGATCCTTATCATTATCTATGTCATTGAAGAGTGAAACAGAGACGTTTTCCTTCCCTGTAGAAATGTCGAGGCATATGTGTCCCACGGACCTGACACCCAATGGATTCTGCTTCAACTCGTTGGCTAGCTTAAGGATCTCACTTCCCATCTCGTCTTGGTCCTTGATTCTGAGTAGTTTGTACTTGTAGACTTTGAACCCTGACTTGCCCAAATCCGTCCAGTAATCGGCGATCTTGTAAAGGCCGTCGTAGGAATAGACCATTCCGGAGGGACTCTTGTCGCACTTGATCCCGCGAATAACTCGGATTTCAACGCCATAATTCATGCTGCGCTCCAGAGCAAGATTTCCTCCTTGGAGCTTTTGGTCGCTCCTCTGCTGCGCTACGTTTTTCTGGCGGCCACCGTGGCCGGTGTAGATAAGTACGGCGCCCTTGTCGTCGTCGTCCTCGTACCGGCCGCCGACCACGACTATGCTTGTAGCTATTGGTTCGCCTCTGGTGCTCCGGCCGGCCGTGACGAAGTCGATGCCAGCCTGGATTTGGCCATGGAGGCCTATCACGACGAGCTCCATCCTGTAGAGGAAAACATCGCCGACCCTGATGCCGGGGATACAACCGATGATGCGGCGGTCGCGGTTGAGCCAGAGGTCGCGATCTCCCATGAGGGATCCGGCAGTGAGGTCAGAGCGCGCCTTCCGTCGCCCGGTGATCTTGTCGGGAAGAACGGGATCGCCTCTGCCGTCGCCGTCCGTTGAGAGGAGATGGCGCAGGGAGTCGTACGTCATGCGAGTCCGGCGGACGAGGCCGCGGAAGTAAAGACGGTCGGGCGTGTCGACTCTGGAGACACGTACCATCTCCGCCGAGCGAGCCTTGCGCTTCCTCGAGCCGACGAAGTCGGTGGACCCAGCTGGCACCTCCACAACCGGTGCAGATATGGTGGAGCGGTGGTCGTTGCTGGAAGCGTTTTCGACTTCGTCGGTGACAGTGTTGGGTTCGAGCTCGAAGCTCGAAAATGGAGGAGGAAGAAGCCATGGTGGAGGTGGAGGGGGCGGCACCGCCGACGAGGAGGGCATTGAATTGAAGTGCTGCAGGTCAGCTCACGCTACCGCGGAGTGCATCTGCCACTCTCACTCCATCACTCGGTTGCTTAAAAGGTCGGAATTCAAATCGTCAAACTTCTTTATCATTGTATTAATTGGGAAAATTGGATAAAACTCTCCAACATTAAATTAGGCTTCACAAAAATTTTTTACATGCACTCTGATGAGATTTACAAGATAATTTTATGTGTTAATTTTTTTTAGTATAAAAAAAAAATTCAGTATACATTGTAAAGATTTGAATATAAATTATTTAAGATTTAGTACTAATTTAAAAAATTTAAGTATTATTTAAAAAAATTTGAGTATACATTGTTTCAGTATATAATAAAAATTTCAGTACACATTATAAAATTTAAGTACGAAATTGATTTAGACTAAGTATTATTTAAAAAAATTTGAATATAAAATTTAAAAATTTGAGTATGTCAGGTTGCATCTACTATATCAAAATTTTCACGAGAAGTCATCGAAACTTTATACTCAAATTTCTTAAATTAGTACTAAATCTCAAACAATTTATACTCAAATCTTAAGAATATATACTGAGTTTTTACTTTTTTATACTTAATTTATCAGGGAGTGAATGTAAAAAATTTATCAAGTGGGGAGTGTATGTAAAGGTTAATTTGAGATTGAGAAATTTTCTCTCGGTTAAAATATTTACGTGATCTTAAAATTTGAGGGTAAAGTGATAACGTTCAAAGATGTTTTAAAATTGAATTGCAGGAGCCAAAACGAATTGGATCTTTGAAGAATAACAAATGAATTAATAAACAGAGTTTCTTTGTGAATTCTCTTGCAGGAATCCATTAAACAATCACCGGCGAATGGCGTTGTAGCCGTCACGCCTCCCTATTCCTCCGCTCCGGCTCGATATCTCCTCCACATCCCAGATGCACTGCTGCTCCCCCGTGTACTGCTGCACCACCAGCACCGATGCTGTCGCCGAGAACTCCGCCGACACCAACAGATCCCCAATCGGACCCAGCTCCTTGAACTCCACGAAGTTCGACAAACTCGCCAACAGCACCGACGTTGAATCTCCTCCCGGCGCCCGACCCACCATGTACAAGTTGTGCGCGCCACCCATCTCCCTGATCGCGGCCACCGTTTCCTCGCAGTCCGCCACCACCCTCTCCTCGTACTCCACCGACGGACGGCTCGCGTAGTGATGCCTGAACTCCCTTACGTACTCGTCGTCGATTCTCTGCTCCACCCTGGCCATCGATATCGCCGGCATCGCCTTGGGAGTGTGTGGTTGGTCGACCGCCATGAACCGCACCACTGTGAGGTGGACCCCGAGCCTATTCGAGAAGCGGCTAGCGTAGAGGAGCGCCTCCCGGTCGTGGGGCCCGCCGAAGAAGAGGAGCGCCACGCGGTAATTGCCGAGTTTGGAGTCGAGGTCGACCAGTTGACCGCGGTCGACGAGGACCGCGACGGAGCAAGGCGCTCCGGCGAGGATGCCCTGGTTGACGCTGCGCACATTGGAGTTGATCTCCTCCATCTCGCCGTCGACGGTCAGCAGGCGGTGGAACGGTAGGACGACGAGGGTGGCACGGTAGCCCTCGGCGATGCGGAAGACGTCGTCGGCCATGGAGGAGTAGGAGGAGACGGCGGTGAGGGACGAGACGGTGGCGTTTGCGGACCGTTGCTGGAACCTCTGGAAGGCCAAATTGATGGGCTGCGAATCCACTTGGTTGTCCAGCCCAGACGACGTCGTGGCGTGAATGTCCCCAATCGGAAGAGTGCGTTGGCCGTCGGCGGCGTCGTGGACGATGAGCATTGCTGGAGCGGAGCCGGTGAGCTCAGCAAGGTGGACGGCGCAGACTGAGAGCGGAAAGTGGTTGGCAAGGTGGAGGAGGCTGGTGATGGAGGGGGCGTTCCGGACCGTGTGGAGGCAGGCCACGACGCGCAGGTCGGAGTCGAGGCCAGAGAGTTGCAGGTTCCGATTCTTGTATGTGGGAGCAGGAGAGCGGCGGAGCTTGCGCTCTTCGATCGCCGTCAAGATCGGCCTCACCATTGCCGTGGAAACCACCGACGAAATCACTAGAAGTCCGTGTATCTTGTCGTTAAAGATCTGCTTCCATATTGCCACCACAGCGGAGTTAGTTAAATTTTCATTGCAAATTAGTTGTTCTATTGTAATTTTGTGTTCTGAATCACCTCTCGATCCTTGCCCGCGTTCAGGATTATAATCTCCAAGGGTCCAATCGTATTCATCAACGCCCCGATCGACAGACCCTCTGTGTGCGGCAGGGAAAACAGGGGCGACACGAGCATGCCTGCCCCCATCTTTGCCAGCATCCCCACAGCCACGACACAGAGCAAATTCACCGTGTATTGCTCTGGCTCGCCGTCTAGTTGCGTCAAGGCGTCCAGAACGTCGATCGCGTGGGCAGTGCTGATGATAGTGAAAGGTATGGAAAAAGGCTCTCACGTGGTTCTAAAAGACTTAAAACCAATAAGGTGATTCGAGAATTTTGAACTACTGAGGAATATCTGTAGCGACCAATGAGTAATTTAGGTTGCCAATGGACTGATATATAAGTTCTTTGATAAGGGCTGAAAAAGGGTTATGATGATAATTATGTTAAGCAATGCAGGATATAAGGATTCCTAGTATTTAGAAAAAGGCTTTATTATGTGGTTCTGAAGGACTTAGAGACATGTTTCATTAATATGTGAAGATTTCAAAATTTTGTTGAATATTACAACTTGTTTCCCACGCCAGGTGGCATCCTAACATTTCCTCTTTCTCAAAGTTTTAAAATAGCCACTTGATTTTATATCAGATGGTTAACTAAACTTGTGAATTTATCTGAGAATTCTTATGCAGGCAGTTAATAGACCTTGGGACGAAGAACCCACAACTATGACTGAAGAAATGATGAAAACAATATCATTAGAAGTTGTTCGAGAAAAGATGCTAAATTATATTCATCAGATATCATTGAAATGTATTGTGAAGGTGCAAGTTTTCTTGCTAGTGAGATGCTAAGATACCTTTTATTTCAGGAAATTCCCTATGTTATTGAACACCGGCTAATGGATTGGAAGGAACTGAGAGATGGCTCTCTCAGGATAGAGCAACACTTTATCACACCAAAACAAAGCCACCGCCAAATCATTGTTGGGAAAAATGGCTCTAAAATCGGGTATTCTTTCATTGACTACTCTTCATTTTGCCTTACCAATTGTTTAGGTGGAGTGTAATTAGTTTGTGACAATTTTTGAAATTGGATCATCAACTTTCTTTTGGTATACTTTAAATTTTTTATTTTTTTTTGATTTCGATGAAATCTCCCATCGAGTTATTGCTGCAAGAAACAAACTTGGTATATGGTTACTTTTTTTCTC
Source organism: Boesenbergia rotunda (assembly GCA_024364735.1). Taxonomy (NCBI): domain Eukaryota; kingdom Viridiplantae; phylum Streptophyta; class Magnoliopsida; order Zingiberales; family Zingiberaceae; genus Boesenbergia; species Boesenbergia rotunda. Next base: position 283,009 of record JAGFNQ010003768.1, read on the forward strand.
ATGGGAACAGGAGATTTGGCATTGAAGCGAATGAAGAGTTGAGATCAATATTTAACAAAGAGGTGCATCTCATTCTCCAAGTCAGAGTAGCTCGAAAGCGGAATGCATGAGGGAATGATGGTTGTATTTGTGCATTATATACTGGTAAGATTCAGTGGCGCTTTTGCTCCAATTACTTGATGAGTTGATCATGGTGTCTATCGTTATGTTAAACTCATTCCTTATATGACTCGCGAAATTTCAGAGTCTAAGCCTTACACTTATTTAATATGATCCTTTTGATTGACACACTTGTTTATTGTGGCGTATGTTTCTCTATAAAATATTAGTGCGCAATGAAAAATTACATCAACAAATATAGAGACAAAATAAGCAAGAAAGAGACACATGATTCATAGACCTCAGGGTTGCTACATTCACGATGTACATTCCATTTGTTGATCACTCTGAAAGTCTCTATTTTTCTCCTTTTCAACACCATCAAAGGTAGAGAAACCTCTTACAACTATTGATCTTGTCTTGTTTTACAAATGTACAATCGAATAGTGCAAAGACAAAAGGAAACTTATATGAGAAATAAATAAGAAAAGAAAACACAAAAGAGTTGCAGATGTGGTCGTGCAATTTCTCTGCTTATGTGATGAAGGATAAGTGTGTGGATTGTGATTTAGAGCTCTTTCACGAGTAATTTGTTCTTCGTCATTTTTCGCATAATCGTTGACTTTCTATGCCTAGCATCTGATTTCTTGGCCCGCTAGGACTTCACCTTTGCTAAGAATCTTGGACTTTCTTGTTTAGCATTTGAGATTTGTTTTGCTGGAACTTCACCTCTGCGAAGGACTTTTTTAGACTTTCTTGTCTAATATATCTGTCAATGCTTTCTTTCCATCCTATATATATATATATATATATATATATATATATATATATATATATATATATTATATATATATATATATATTGTTCACAGTTCTTCCCATTCTCTCCTGCGGACCGCCTCGTGCGGACCGCGTGCGCGACCACGGGGCCAGACCGATCAGGCAAGGGCCTGATCGGTCTGGCAGTAATGTCCGCACGGGAAGTCCGCACATCACGGTCCGCAGGAGAGCAAAATCGTGTATATATATATATATATATATATATATATATATATATATATATATATATATAATTGAGATTTAATAGTTTACTTTTGGTTGGATGTCAAAAAAATGTTTATATCTTAATTTAAACCTCTGCATTCTTGTTCAAGTACGGGTTAAAGCTTACTTTAACTTAACAATTCAATTGTTAGATATGTAAGTATCAATTCCATTGATAAGTGCGGTAAAATTCTGTGAGCAGGGTATTTATATGAGCTTGCGGTTGGCATGGCAGAGATACACCAGGGAGAATATGCAAAGGATGAATAGAGCATCTTGCAGCAACGACAACTTGTGGTCTACACTCAAGAACCTAAGCTGGCCACCCATTTGAGAGCCCTGTGCGTAAGATAACCAACTCAGCACCCAATTTGTCGTCTGAAATGTTGTCAGGACATGCACAAACAACATAGGAAGAACCTCAATTTCCATAAACCTCAGGTTGTACGAAACTGATAAGTTCTTATTTTTTTTTACTTGGATGGATGGCTTATGACACGATGTTATTGCCTTGCTTAAAATCCAATCCTTGCAAAAAAATTCTTCATTCATTTCATCTCTTGGCAAATGTTTGTAATTGTAACGCACTCAACTTCTGTAGTTGAAAGAGAATAATTGTAACGCACTCAACTTCTGTAGTTGAAAGAGAACACTTTTGCTACTTCTGTTGTCAAAAAAATGCTACCTCTGCAGAATTCAGTAAAAATGCAACCTCCTAATGTCTGGTATCCGTGGCCAGGTTTTGCATTTTGCATATCTCCTCAATATTGTAGTTTAGGGCCACCTCCAAAGCTCAAAAAAGAATTAAGTATTTGATACATGAAGCAATCGACTTCATTATTTTCTAGTGCTCTTTTATAAAGAAATCTGTTAATAACAATAATTGCATAAGCATCAAGTCGTGTAAATAGCATAACATTCAGACACCCAAAAAATGAACTAGGAAAAATATACTTCATTTTCTTTGTTCTGTCAAATCTATAGAGGGAAAGCTTCTATAAACCCTTCTTGAAGTATAATCCAATTGGAGAACCAATATTTTTCACTTTGTTTAGTTGATTTCCCTGAAGAACTTTTTGGATATACTTCTCTTGTGACATTGATAACTTATTTGCTCTTACATTATAAGAAATTCGAATGCCCACCGTTTCTTTTGCCTCTTCCAAATCCTTCATCTCAAAAGAATTCTTAATGCCTTCTTAAAACTGTCAATAAGGCACATCCCTGCCCATGATAAACATATTATCAACATAAAACAAAAGCATGGTTAAATTCCAATTGAACCATCTAAAGCATACACAGTGAGTTGTAGTTCTTTTGTATCCATTATCTAACATAAATAAGCTTTATCTGGAGCTTGTTCAAACCCATACAATCTCTATCGATCCGCAAGTTCAGTGTTCTGCCATATATTCAAGTCCAAATTAGTTGTCAGTTGATGTCGTAAATCGCAAATGTATGATCTATCATTAAGTCATAGAAATATCTATTCACAAGGACTATTAATTAAGTATTAAGTGAAGTTGCAAAGCTAGTCATATAGAAAGTCGAGATTGTGTGTGATCCACAAGAACTGTTGTCCACACCTCTACCTTCATGTTTACTTTCGTGTAGGGTTTCTAACCAAATAACCGATATGAACCCATGAGGATTATACCAAAGTGCCTACCATAGATTCAATGTCTATTAAGCAAAGTGGTAATACTAGAAAGTTTGCTTAAATGGTTACCCCTGTCGTATGATACCCCACGATCATAGAATTTAGATTATTCACTCTACTTCCTAACATAAAATTAGGACAAACGCATTAACCTCTAGTTAGTTAATCCGTTCCAGTTAATCAACCCCCTTTCAAGGCGATGACTCTAGAAAGTCCGCTTAAAGGATTGTCCCTTGCCACATGAGGTCCTACAGTCATCCAATCTAGAACATCTCTTTTATATGGTGACTAATTCTCCGCATCCTATTCTATTCAAGCACACACAATCATGCAAGAACAATAAGTAAACATGTCATTAAATAGCGAAAGGAACAAATATATAGTTCATTCATTAACAATCACATTATAACTATTTCCTACTCTAGAATTCGGAGGTATACTCCATAGAGAAGAAAATACAACTAAGAGATAGAAAATAACAATCTACAACTCGATACAAAAAATAGAGACAAGAGAATGCTTAGTGAGATGGTATTGATCTCTCTGAAAGGATCTTCGTATTGGATCGTGTTAGATCGGCTAGAGGGGGATGAATAACTTATAATTTAAAATATACCTTCTCTTGCCAACTTACTTTTAGCATGGGCATACAATTAGTTAGACAATAATAACATGCAATAGAATATATTAAGAGACAAAGTTTACTTGGTTTGCAACCTGGGTGGTTGCTAGTTCAAAATAATGAAAGCACTAAAAGACTCCTTCGTGAAAGCGGAGTAGTCTCTTAAAAACTTTGAAAGCTCTAAACAGAATATTAAATTGAAAGTACAAGTGTTGTTCTTTACCAATATTCTAAAAAGTGCTAGGCAGTAGGCGGATGGTCACCCGCCGCCCAACGCCTTAGCGCTTAGGCAGGCACTTAGACATAACCCAGCTAATCGATTGATAATATTCAATCAATCGGCTAACAATTCAGCAGACTTCTATTTCTCGTGAAAAGTCTACCTAATCAATTGGCCAATCGATTGACAGTGTTCAATCGATCGACTAATCAATTCAGCAGACTTCTGTTTCTCATAAAAATTCTACACAATCAATTGACCAATCGATTGGAGTGTTCAATCGATCGGCCAATTATTTCGGCATGCTTCTATTTCTCGCTAAAGTCTGCTCAATCAATTGGCCAATCGATTGAAGTGTTCAATTGATCGACCAATCGATTCAGCATGCTTTTGTTTCTCGTGAAACTCATGTCAATTGATTGATAGTGTTCAATTGATAAGCCAATAAATTCGACTAGTTTTTGTTTATCATGAAAAGCTTGCCTAATCAATTAACAGTGTTCAATCTATTGGCCAATCGATTGGGCAAGATTCTGTTCCTCACAAAATCTTGCCCAATCTATTGGCCAATCGATTGAAGTGTTCAATCGATTGACCAATCAATTCGGAAATCTTTTGTTTTAAAAAAATAAGTTGGTCGCCCTGCGACTAAGCGACGTCTAGCTGCCTAGGCGACCGATTAATTCGGCGATGCCTACCGGCGTTGCCTTTGCAAAAGCTGGGGCGGTGGCAACTGCCCACCACCTGTCGCCTGGGCGATTCTAGTCTTCACCTTTTAGAACACTATTTTTTACAATTAGGTTCAAGACTCTATTTATAACCTCCTGGTCAAAAATGACCGTTTGCTAACATGGCAAATCCATGCGCCTTTATCGAGTCCAGGCGCCTCAATGCGTATAAGTTTTATCTGTGTCGCAATGGTCTGCGCAATGACTACTTATCAGTCTTAGGTGATCCAGGCACCTTAATCGAATAGAGGTGCTTGGAAGGATCCAAGCTCCTAAATGGTCAACATGAGCAGTTGACCATTCTTTACTCTACTTGCTTGGGTGATGTTCTGGTTGTCTAGAGTTAAGTTCATCTAAACCCAACTCTGACCTTCTTCTAGAGCAGGCTTCCTCCCCGACTTCTCGTCTCTCAGATATGGTGCACACGCCCTTCTCATCCACCGACATACTCTTTTGCAACTCATCATTCCTCGGATGCACCGAACCCGTCGACTCACTTCCCATGCCATTCTTTTAGTTTGCTGTATTTTTTGCTCAACTTCTTGTATTCCAAAGTCCCTGCATACTTAGACACAAGACATCAAATTTGTAGGACCTAATTTAACTCGGTTGATCATATCAAAATTAATCTAGGATACTTATAATCTCTCTTTTTTTGATGTGCATCAACCCGAATTATGTTTAGTATATACAAACAATAAGATTAATAAAAACAACTTACAAACAAATAATATTTGTAGTTAAGTACAAGCAAAAGATGGTAAGCTCAAATTTTAAAATCTCTCTCTTAACTTAACACTCTACAATTTCTCTCCCTTTGATCACATAAAAAACTAGAAGAATTATTAGAAAAAATCACAAAAAAAAAATCTAAGTATTTTTCTTGGGGATGAATATACTGGAGGTTTGTATTTTTACTGAAATTAATATGTAACTTAAATAATTTTTAAATTTGAATCTTAGTTTTTCAAAAAAACAATTTAAAAATAATTTATCTTTCTTAAAAATGCTGAAAATTTTTGTTTATTTTTCTCAAAATAATTATTTTCAGCAAAAAAAAGTAGTTTTAGAAAAAAATCTTTAAAATAGATTTCTTTGGTAAAATAAGGTACTAATTTTTTTATTACACTAAAACTAGTAGTTTTTGAATAATAAATCTTTAAAATAGATTTCTTTGACAAAATAAGTTGCTAATTTTTTTTTACATTGTGGAATCTAACTATGATTCACTGAAAAATTAGGTTTGTAAAAGATTTATCTCCAAAAAATTTTAAATTTGAAAATTTGATTCTTGATAAAGAATTTATTAAAATTCGTTTAATAGTCAAAAAAAAATTTGAAAAATTTTCTTTGAATAGATGACACTTTTGTATATCAAAAAACATTTTGAAACAAATAAAATCCGATCAAACTGCTTTCAAAAGATTATTTTCAAAAATCTATAAAAATTTCTAGCACACAGTGATTAATTCCAGTATGCTAAAAAATCTAATAAGTTAGAACGGATTTAGTAATCCAAAATTAATCTCTACCTACTAGATTTATCAAAATTTTTTATGGAATATAATTTCTTGTTACTTTTATAATTTGACTCCTATAGTTTTTCAAATATTAGTTTAATCCTCTATAATTTCTAAAATTTATTATTTAGAAACTATTTGAATTTGAGCATGCCAAATTCTTTTCTAACATTTCTACTTTCTCTTTCAATTTTAAATTTCCAACATTAATTTTATCAAGGTCCACTAGTAAGCATACACTTTGTTTCTTTTCTTTCAATTTTAAATTTCTAACATTAATTTTATCAAGGTCCACTAGTAAGCATACACTTTGTTTCTTTTCATTTATATTGTCCTAATTTTACAAAGGGATGTACTTAACATTTTAATACATTGATATAATTGATTGGAGAGAAGATTATGTACCTCACTCACTATGTTGGACTCGTAAGTTGAGGCTCCCCTTCATGATTGCTCTCTTCTATAGTGGCTTTGTCATCTTTTTTTTTCATGGCTAGCCATTTGTTTGTATTCGTCCTAGAGCCAATTATGAGATAATTGACTAGGAAACATTTTTTATCATATTCTATTAATAAAGACAAAGTATGGTTATTATATTTACTTCATGTTTGTGCCAAATGAATAAGTATACTAAATGCCCTTGGGTAGTAGGTTCTAATTTATATCATATCAATCAGTTGAATTGATAGTGAGATAATATAGAGAATATTACTCTTAACTATTCCTAGTCAAACATTAATATTCAAGAGCAATATTAATGCGTTAAGACTAGCATGTAGGCCAATTGATGACTTGATCTTATAAGTCATGGATATGGGATATCAAGTTGACACATGGGTATATATTAGAGAATATATACTGAATTGATTGACCATGAGAAAGTTTCGTGGATCGTTATATGAGTGTCATAAACTTTCTCATAGTGACTATTGGTATTGTTGGACCTTGGATGGCTAGAGAGGGGTGTGTGAATAGCCACCCACTTAAACTTTGACTTATGTTTGTTTCTGCACTTGAGTTAGCAGCGGAAGAAAACACAGAAGAGAAACACAACAGAAATACAGAAAGAAGAACAAACGCTAACAGAGAGATTTACAAGGTTCGGGGATAACTTGCCCCTACTCCTTGGCGTGCCCGTGAGGTGGGTGATCCCTTGATCATCGGCAGATCAAGGCCCAGAAATCCGGATCATCAGAACTCCTTCTCGGTGGGGTAACCTCTCCACAACAGTCTCAAGAAAATATAAGAATAAGCACAGAGACTCGAGAAATCTTATAGAGCGCGAGCACAGAAAGCACAAAGAAGTTTCACAGAGCACAACACAGCACCGCACAACCCTAACGCAAGAACCTTCACTTAGCTCTTCGTTCTCGTTGTGTCTACTTGCTGATCGACTCGCAAAGTTCTCAAAGTTACTCTGTCTCTTCTTTGCCAGCCTTCTCTTAAGCTTCTTGCTCCTCACCAGGCATGTCTGCAACCGCTGAACCATGGCTCCGTCACCACTAACCCACTGACCTCTACTGGGCGCTTAGTCCACTGAAGACCTCTTTAGCTGAGCCTCAGGTCAGTTGGCAGCCCGCTAGACAGTCGCCAGCCCGTGCCAGAAGTCGTTGAATCTTGCGAATAGAAAACAAACAAACCTACCCGAAGCGAAAGTCGCCAATTGACCCTCCTTCTTGGTTTGTGTCATCTCTGTAACACCTGCACACTTATCAGAAGGATTAACAAAGCAAATCAAAGCGTATCAGCAGGTATCATCAGGTATCAGAAGGAAATCAGAGTGAAATCAGAAGGGATCAGGAAGTCTGACAACGATTCAAAATAAAGTGATCGGTCACCCGACCGATCAGTGAAGGGCCTGATCGATCAAGCTCCTGCCTGATCGATCCAGTGAAGCTCTGATCGATCACGTTGACCGATCAGAGAACAGGGATCGGTCCACCGACCGATCACAAAGAAGACCAGACCTTACTGGAAGTCAGCCAAGGCCTGACATGGGATTTCAGACCAACCCTGATCGTTTACTTGACCGATCAAGCTCGAGGCCTGATAAGTCAAGTTGACTAATCAGGCTAGAGCCTGATCAGTCAAGCTGACCGATCAGGCTAGAGCCTGACCGATCATGCTAGATCCTGACCGATCAGGCACCTGCCTGATCTGTCCAGGCATGCCCTGATTGGTCCATAGACCGATCAGGGTCTTCTAGCTAAGCCTTCTGTTCTCTTTCTGATCGTTCACCGGAACGATCAGAAAGCACATAGAAGCTTTCTATTCTCTTTCTGATCATTCACCAGAATGATCAGACACCCTAGATCGGTCACCAGACCGATCTATTATCAAGGGAGTTCGTGTCAACTCCCTGATCGGACTCCAGACCAATCCACAACCGTAGGAGTTAGTGCTAACTCCCTGATTGGATCACAGACCGATCCAGCTCCGACCATTTCGACCCTGAGTTCAGAGAACAGGCTCCCTAGCCTTCTCTGACACAGTCTGGTCCCAGAGAATGAGCTCCCGAGCCCTCTCCGACCAGTACACTCAATGCTCTGTCCTCTGGACCAAGACTTCATGCCCAGCTTCACTCACCGGGACTTTGTTCAACCTAGCTTCCCTTGCTAGGACCTTGCTTCACTCACCAGGGTTTCCTTAACCTAGCTTCCCTTGTTAGGACCTGAGTGCCTTGTTAGGACCTGACTTCACTCACTAGGGTTTCCTTCACCTAGCTTCCCTTGTTAGGACCTGGCTTCACTCACCAGGGTTTCCTTTACCTAGCTTCCCTCGCTAGGACCCGTCTTCACTTACCGGGGTTTCCTTCACCTAGCTTCACTTGCTAGGACTCGACTTCACTCATCGGGGTTTCTGTCACCCGACTTCACTCACTAGGACTCGACTTCACTCACTATGGGTTTTCTTCCACCTAGCTTCACTCACTAGGACCCGACTTCACTTACCAGGGTTTCCTTCACCCGGCTTCACTCACCAAAATTCCTGCCCAGTCCCCGACCAGGACTTAATCCGAATTTATCTTACTCAACTAAACTTAAATCGGTGTCAACACCAAAACAACAATTAGGTCAGGCTGCATCAACAATCTCCCCCTTTTTGTTGTTTGACAACCCGATTTTAAGTTTAGATATTAGAAATCAATTGAAATCAAATTTCACTAATGCAAGGGAATCAGAGTTCTCTCCCTACAATAGTTATATAATAACCCTAAACTTAACTAACCAATCTCTCCCCCTTTGTCAATCATCGAAAAGGGTGTAGACTGGTTATTAAGTTTAAAACAACTCCCCCTTAACCAAGGGTCTCGCCCAAAACAAACAAAAGATAATAAGTGAAAAGCATATGAAATAAATATATCAAGGCAATCACACATATGCATCATATGTCGGTAGAGTAAATAGAGAATACAACTAATAACTGAAAGAAACACCAAAACATAGCATAATGTAATCAGTCAGAAAATGAACATCAAGCATTAGTCATGAGTCAAAATACAACATAGGATATCAATCCTGATCAGCAGGATCATGGGGGGGTCAGACTGCATCGGATCGAACGCAGTGTTATCAATAGGTAAGAAGCTCCTTGGAACAGTGCTGTTGGATAGCGGAAAGCCAGAAAATGTCTACTGTGGCTGATGACAAGCCATCCAAGCGCGCCACTCAGCAAACATCTCCCTCTGATCGACACGTATCCCAGAAATCTCAGACCAGATCTCAGACCGAAACTCCTGCTACTCGAGCTCCAACATGTGAAATCTGTGGTCGATCGTCTGCTCGAGCTCGGCGATCTGCCATCTGAGATCTGGCTCCGCCTCGTAGTCGTCCTCCGCCGCAGCGGGCGCACCATGATGTCTAGTTGGAGCTGCTGCTACCTGAATATATGACGCTCGTGGAAGCTGCCCGAGACCCCTCCCATCCTTCCACCTAATCCCCTGAGGATCGGCAATGATGCCAGACTTGGAAAATGCGCATTTTCCAAGTTTGCAATCTTGTCGAACCATCGGCACAGTCCTGCCTTTCGATACATCAATACCGATTGACTCGAGCCAGTCAGTAATAATGTAACCAAAAGGCATGTAAACTGTACGATGGTTGGTCCCACTGTAGAAGACAATAGAACTGAAAACGCTTGCCAAGATATCAAGGTCAAAATGGCGATGTATCCCATATAGCATCAGGCAGTGATAGGGACGAATTTCAGCGAGGGGTTTTGAAGTGATGGGTAAGATGTAGTTTGTGATGATCTTGAACAAAACATAGTCAGAGGCAGAGAGACATAGAGCAGCAAAGGTGGAAAACTCACAAACATCAAGGTCATCAAGCCCACCAGGTCTAGGCTGTCCGAAAAAATACTCATAAATAGAGTCCGAAGTGACACATTCGAACGGAAGTGGTAAAGGATCCAGAAGAGAAGGGTAGATCAGATAGAGATTTGTTGATCTACGACAGCCAAGATACTCAGAAAACAATTGATAATTGAAGTCCAGGTTCGTCTTGGCTACCCTAGTCTTACACGCCATACTTCCTCCATCTGGTTGCAGATTATTATAAAATTCAGAGACCAGATCGATGTTTATGTTTCGTTCCATAAAAACAAGAGTTTCAAGATTGTAAAACTCAATGATCTGTCTTACGGAGGGACAGTAGTAATTGACAAATGATTTATCCAATGATCGACAAGGAAGAAGTTTAAAGGTAGAATTTTGAAATGATTCTTCGAAGTAGTTACTAGGAAATCTCAGATTAGTAGAGGGTTGAGGTCTGGAGGATGATAAAGGGGCTTTGGACTTTGAGGTTCCCTCAGCAGGGGCCTTACCCTTGGAAGATTTTCTAAAATAGATCACGACACAACACAATTATGGGTATGGGTGAAGGTCACAGCACAAACATTGATTTGATCAATTTAAGTTCACGATACAAAAATGGGCACGACAGGTCACGGCATAACCAACATAGGTAGGTTTAAGGGCACGACACAAGATGAAACATATTGATTAGTTCCCCAAAATCACAAGGTATAAAACAAATAGGAAAGAAAAACTACAACATCTTACTTAGTTGCCATTGGAGTTGGTTGGTTGGAAAGAACACCACAGAGCTCGCAAGAACTTGCGCAAGAGAACTTGCAAGCGGAAGAACTCATAGAGAGCTTGAGCTTGCGCAGGAGAAGGAATCAGGAGCTTGCGCAGGAGAAAAATTGCAGAGACAAGAACCTAGCTCGCGACTCACAGAGAACTCATAGATAAGAAGAGGAAGCAGAGAACTCACAGAGAAGAGGAGGAAGCTGGAGTTTGGGTGGCTAGGGTTGGAAGAAATGAGGGTTTTAATAGGGTTGGTGACCGATCACCAACCAATTTTAATGAGGGGATCAGACAGTCGATCGTTCTGATGGGTTTTTGGACCGATCAGGGTGTTCCCTGATCGATCAGAAACGATCTGATCGGTCGACAGATCGATCAGGAGGAGCCCTGATCGGTCCACTTGATCGATCAGGAATAGCCTGATCGGTCGGTGGACCAATCAGGTCCAATAGATAGGCCTTCTGTGATTTTTCATACAGAAACTTCCTGATCGGTCTACTGACCGATCAGAATCAGCTCTGATCGGTCTGTTTGACCGATCGGGAACAGCCAGATCGGTTGGTGGACCGATCAGGTTTGGTTCATTAGGAGTCTGATCAGGATTTTGATCAGACGATCCGATCGGTCTGCTTGACCGATCAGGAACAACCTACTTGGTCGGTGGACCGATCAGGTTTGGTTCATCAGGAGGTTTGATCGATACAGAAGTATTCTGAGGGGATATCTGATCGGTTTATGGACCGATCAGATTTTAGATGGGTTTCTGAAACTCTGATGCATTTCAGAAACTCTCGTTTCAAACACCCCTCTCAACCTCTAATACAACCAGAATTGATTACCCTGACCCTAAAAGGATTCCCTTATCCAAAATTGTATTTCTCCACATTTGCAATCAAGAGAAGGTTGTGTCCTTACTCAAATTTAATCTGAAATCTGAAATTTAATCTGAAACTCAGATTTAATTACTTTGACCTTCAAATTTCAACCCAATTTGTATTAACAAATAATGCTCCAATCAATTTTACTTGATTGGAATGTCCAAGTATGTTCTTGGAACCAAATACACATATATTATGCATTGGTTTTCCCCATACTTGGTCAAATTAATGATTTTTGTCTCTTCAACCTCATTACTCAAGGGATGCATGATATATTTTGAGAAATTTGCTTGATTCTAACATCTCACCTCATTTCTAGCAAACAAAAATATTTTGTTAAACCTTATAGTTTTTGTGAGATGTACCCAAGTTGCCCAACAATTCGAAATGATCATGAAGGGTTTTTACAATCCTATTGAGCACGACACATTCCCAACTCCCTCCTTAAGAAACTAAATTTATTTTTGGAGAGTGGTTTAGTGAAAATGTTTGCTAGATTCGATTTTGACTCCACATGTGAGAGTACAATATCTCCTCTAGCAACATGATCCCTAATGAAGTGGTGACACACTTCAATGTGTTTGGTCCTTGAATGGTTGACTGGATTCTTTGTAAGGTTTATTGTGCTTATGTTGCCACACAACACTTGCACACCCTTGTAAGATAATCCATAGTCCTCTAAAGTGTGTATCATCCACAACAATTGTGATACACTCTCTCCCATGGCGATATACTCCGCCTCGGTCGTGGAGAGAGCAACACAATGTTGCTTCCGACTTGACCAACTTACTAAGGATGACCCTAAAAATTGGCAACCCCCACTTGTGCTTTTCCGATCCAACTTGCACCTAGCATAGTCCGAATCGGTATAGCCTATCAAATCAAACGACTCTGTACGGGAGTACCAAAGACCGACTCCAATTATGCCCTTAAGGTATCTCAAAATTCTCTTAACAACAATTAAGTGAGATTCCTTGGCACAGACTTGGTATCTAGCGCACATACCCACAGCAAAAAGGATATCCGGGCGACTAGCTGTGAGGTAGAGCAAATTACCTATCATACTCCTATATTGGGTTAAGTCAACGAGCTTCCCACTGTCATCATTATCTAACCTCATGTTAGTCACCATAGGAGTGGTTACCTCCTTAGAGTCATTCATGTTGAATTTTTTGAGCATCTCTTGAGTGTATTTAGATTGATGCACATGGATTCCGTCCCAAGTTTGTTTGATTTCAAGTCCAAGGAAGAAAGTCAATTCTCCCACTACATTCATCTCAAACTCACTCTCCATGTGTCCAATAAACTCATTCAAATAGCCCTTGTTGTTGGAGCCACAAATTATGTCATCGACATATACTTAGGCTATAAATATATTGTCACAATCTCTTCGTAGAAATAGTGTAGGGTCTATTTGTCCTCTCACGAAGCCTTTTTCAATTAAAAATGTCGACAACTGCTCATACCAAGCCCGAGGTGCTTGTTTTAGGCCGTAAAGAGCCTTCTTGAGCTTAAACACGTGGTTTGAAAATTCAAAATTTTCAAACCCCGGTGGTTGTTCAACGTAGACATCTTCTCTAATGAAGCCATTTAAGAAGGCCGATTTTACATCCATTTGGTAGAGTTTGAAACTTCTATGTGCTGCAAATGCAAGCATCAACCGAATGGATTCCAATCGTGCCACGGGAGCATAGATCTCATTGTAATCAAGGCCTTCAACTTGACTATAGCCCTTGGCTACTAAGTGTGCCTTGTTTCTTACAATTTCTCCCTTATGGTTTAATTTTTTATTTGAAGACCCATTTAGTTCCAATAATCATGGTCTTCTTAGGTCTAGGAACTAAATCCCAAACTTGGCTTCTCTCAAATTGATCTAACTCATCTTGCATAGCAATGATCCAATCGGGATCATGCAATGCATCATCAACCATCCTAGGTTCAATTTCAGAGATCAAGGCAACCTCATTAGCCTCATTCCTAAAGAATGATCTAGTTCTAACCCCATGATGGATATCTCCAACAATTTGGTCTTGGGGATGACTAGAGGCTAATCTAGTTTGCCTTGGTATTGGAGGTGCTTCCTGGATGGTTTCACTAGACACAAGCTTAGACTTAGGGCCCGGCTGAGCTTCATGTCATCTAGGCTCACCATCATCAGATTCATCCACAACATTTCCAACACTTGGACTTTCATTCAAACCTAATTTCCTAAGTTCGAGTTGAACTCCCTCTACTTCTTCTGATTGATTAATTGCTTTTGGGATCTCCTCAAATACAACATCAGAAGATTCTTCAACTAACCTAGATTTCTTGTTGTAGACTCGGTAAGCTTTGCTGACAAGAGAATACCCGACTAATATCCCTTCATCATCTTTTGCTGTGAACTTCCCAAGATGATCCTGGGTGTTTAGAATGAACACCTTACATCCAAACACCCGGAGATGTTTAACTGTAGGCGGTCTTCCAAACCAAAGTTCATGTGGAGTCTTCCCTAAGAACCTATGGATGAGGACCAGGTTTTGCACATAGCAAGCTGTGTTTACAGCTTCAACCCATAAGTAACTCGGTAAAGAGTACTCATTAAGCATACTTCGTGCAGCCTCTTGTAAGACTCGGTTCTTTCTCTCTACAACACTATTTTACTGTGGTGTTCTAGGAGTAGAGAACTCATGTCTATATCCTTTTTCTTGACAAAATTCTAAAAACCTATGATTTTGAAATTCTCCTCCATGATTACTCCTAATAGTTTTAATTGTTGTAGATTTTTCATTTTCAATTCTTCTACAAAAAGAAATAAAAATATCTAAGGTTTGATCCTTATGTTTTAGAAAATAAGTCCAAGTATATCTCGTATAGTCATCAATGATTACAAAGCAATAGCTACTACCATTCAATGAGATTATAGTACTACAATCAAACAAATCCATATGTAATAAATCTAAAGTGGTAGAGGTACTTACAATGCTTTTACCTTTGTGAGATGTTTTTATTTGCTTATCCATTTGACATGCATCACATAACTTCTCCTTTTCGTATTTGATGCTTGGTAATCCTCGTACAAGTACCTTGTTGGCCAATTTTCGGATATTCTTCATGTTCACATGAGCCAACCTCCGGTGCCAAAGACAAGACTCTTCTTCTTTGGATATGAAACACTTAATAGAAACATTAATAGCACTTTTAAAAGAAACTTGATAAATATTATCTATTTTTGTGCCTACTAGTACCGTGTCAAGTGTGTCATTTTGTCTAACTAGACATTGACTTGGATGAAATTCAATTGTGTATCCCGCATCACACAATTGACTGACACTTAGGAGATTGAAAGTCATCCCCTTGACTAGAAGGACATTTTTGATCCTAAGACATTCGGATATTTGAATGTCTCCTATTCCTACAACCTTAAGACTACCATTGTTACCAAATAATACATTACCTCTACTTTTGCTTTGTAGGGTAGTGAACAATGATCTATCCCCGATCATGTGTTTGGAGCATCCACTATCAACAAACCAAGTTGATAGATGCTCCTCCTCAATCAATGCCTACACAACACGAAAAATGGAAGATTTAGGTACCCAAACCTTGGGACCTAATGCACCTACAATGCAAGATTTAGGCACCCATGCCTTGATCATTTTCTTTCTAATTCCTTGACCCTTAGAAGCATTTGATGATCTAAAATGAGTTCTAGACATCAATGAGACAAAGCTAGGTTCTTTAGGTCAGTAACCTATACCAGCCTTGTTGTAAACCGCTCTTTGAGCGTTAAGGATCATGTCCAAGGTTGTAACGCCCCAAATTTTTAATGTAGTATCATGACGATGTATGGAGAAAAAAATGTTTATAATGAAATGATGTAAATTTCATGCAATCACATTCTATGAAATGTCATGAACCTATTTTATTAATGAAATGTCATGAATGCATGAAATATCATATTCATGAAATGTATATTGGGCTTGGCTTATTGGGCTTGGAAATGAATTAGCAAGAGGTGATAAAAAGAAAGTGCAAAGTGGAGGAAGCAAGGATCGAACCTTGGACCTATCACTTGCACTAACCCTTCCTAACCAAATGCTCTAATGGGTGTTTCGTGTTAAGAGAAGGGGAGACATGCTTGTTAAGGCTTGGGCAATGAAGAGACATGTCTCTTCACAAGAGGTGTATAAATAGGATTAAGAGAAGGGAAGTTAGAAAGAAGTTTTCATTCTTCCTTCCTCTTTTCCTCTTCCTTTGCTGAGATTAGCACCCCCCCTTCTTGTTGCCGAAATTCCAACCCTAGGGTTCTAACCCTAGGGCAATTGCAAGGAGGAAAGTCCAAGTACCTTGCCCTCTACCAAGTCCAAGGAGCCTAGAGAAAAATTTGAAAAAAAAGAAGGATTTTCACTTGCCCTCCAAGTCTAGGGTACCCTACGATTTAAAGAGAAGGTGAAATTCTAGCGCTAGGATGTAAGTATCCCCTCGCCTGCAGTGTAATCGTTATTGTTTGATTTGTATGTTTCTTCTTATTGTTGTTTTTGAAAAGGAAACCTTCCTCCTTTATGAAACTTTCGGCCACCGGCCTATTGGTTACTTCTTATTGCATGAGGAGATCCCTAGGAACTTAGGGTATGAATATATGTTGGTTTCCTTCATGTTGTGATAACAAAAAGTAGGGTTAGCCACCCTACAACTTTCGGCCAAGAGGAGAAAGGTTAGGCTTTTGGGGTTGCATGCTATCCTATGATATGTCCATGATTAGTATTGTAGATAAAGTGTTTGTGTAAATGTTTGTGTGAAGATTGGATGTCAAAAACCTAGCCTACCCTACCCTACAAGTTTCGGCCAACCCTAGGGGAATTAGGGTTTAAGGTTGTATGATTTCCCCTATGATATATCCATGCTTAATAATATAGGCAAGGTGTTTGTGTAAATGCTTGTGTGGATATTTGAAGTCAAAAACCTAGCCTAGCCATCCTACAAGTTTCGGCCAACCCTAGTTCTAGAGTTGGGAAGTACTTAATGAAACCATGAAGCATGCTACCACTTATATGATGTGTGTGTAATTTATGTGACCTATCTTGTTAGGTATAAAAGCATGCCTTATAGCCCATGGGGCACCCTTATGACATGAACATGATGTGTTTGATAATATGCTTGAAAGGGAATACTCTACTGAAACTGGGATCAATAGCACCCCTAAATGTGTGGTGTGTCCCTAGGGGATCATGAGAACTCTTGATGAGTGGTGTGTCCCTTTAAGATGTTATTAGGAGTACCTTTAAGCATATACATATATGTGTAATTGCATGTTAAGATACTTTACTTTGAAAGTTGTGTACCCGACTCGGAAGGGGGTCGTTAAACAAAATCCAATGTACATGTTAACTGAAGGTCATGGCATTGGTAGGACGGAAGGGTCTTGCCCTAATTAGATTGGTGGCTCGCTACCGCAACTTATTAGGGAACGCGCTTGATGTGGTAGTACAACTGGGCCCTAGATGATACTATATTTTTAAGTACTTACCTTTATGGAACCTTTTGAAAAAGTATTTTCTCATTATGTGATAATCTTGTTCTGTAAAGTACTTAGAAATATTTGATGTGATGCTTATAATTCTATCTTGATTACTGTGTACATGATATGATGTATCGATATGGATTTTTGCGAGTAAGCCCGGATTCTTACTAAGCATGTTTTTGCTTACTAGTTCATGTTGTCTTTCTTATGCTGCAGATAGCGGTAAGAAATACTTGAACTAAAGGAAGAGGCAGAGGGAAAGCTAAAAGATGTGTGTGGTGATGGTTCGGGAAAGAAAGAAGGATTCTTATCTACCATTTTTGTCTAGAATCTAAATTGCTTCCACTAAAGGATTACAAGTTGTATTACTATACTCTGATTGTGTGATGACTATGACTACTCTACTGTTGGCCAAGTTTAGAGATATGGAACCTATGTCATGTTAGATAACTCTATGCTTAGTTGAGTTTAGAATTTAACTGATACATGTGAACTTTTTAGAGGAAGACACTATCATTAGATGTCTAATTCTTGTTGTATGCATGCTAAGTGAAATGCTATAGATTTCCTATTCCCTGTTGCTTATGAATGCTTCTCATGCATGTGTCTAAGGCTAGATAACTCATGCTACATTCCTACTTGAGATTCCATGCTATAGTGTATTTATTGATGCTTGAAATGAGGTTTGGGTTGAGAGGAGGGCCGGCTGCCCATAGGTGCTGAGACCCATGCCCCTTGCCCAATGCTTTGTTTTCCTCTCCTTCAATGTTATGCCTAGCTGTTTAATTGGATCACTTGCAGTAGGTTATGTTTTAGATCATGCCATGCTCTATCTTGCTCAAACCATGTTTAGATCAGTAAATTATGAAGTTAAATGATCTTCCTATTATATTGTAAATGCATGTTGATATAAGAAACCTTACTTGGTAAATTAGTCCTCAACAAGCATGCTTACTACTCTTCTTGCATTGTAATTGTTTTCTACTGGATATACATGCTTAACATGATAAATGATATGAATGTATGGACCGGTAACCCCGCCTTTAGGGTAGATATAAGGGCGGGCGTTACAAGTTGGTATCAGAGCAAAGTTTCCCCTCCACCACACACACATCAAGCTTCCTCCTGCCGCTTCCAAGTAAGAAATCCTAACTCGCCTTACTTTATTTATTTCATGTACAGTACTACTATATGAGATGATTGATGCTTGCCTAACAAAGTAGTATTAATGCTTATATCTATCTATTTACTGTCTGTATATAGATATGGCTAGAAGGCGTAGTACTAGGGGTAACGAGACAGCACCCCCACCTGATCTGATGCAGGTGATCACTGAGCTGCAGCGCCAGGTCACTGAGCAGCAGCAGATGATAAACACTCTGATGACCCAGCAGACTAACACTGCCACCCCTGCGGGAAGTCAGAACGCCATAACCACTGAGCCTCCGACTGCACAGGCGCCCTCGGACACTACGACCAGAGCAGTCCGACAGGAAGCCTATTTGATACAGTGGCAGCGACTGAAGCCGGATAAGTTCTCCGGCACCTGCGAGCCGTGGGACGCCCAGTCCTGGCTCAAAACAGTGGAAAGCACCGTGGAACTTCTTGACTGGCCGGAACACGAGAAGGTTAAGTGTGTCTCGTTCTGCCTCTCCGGCGATGCTCGGATGTGGTGGGAACGGGTGAAGGCCAGAAGATCAGTGGACCAGATGAAATGGAAGGATTTTGAGTCTGAATTTCTGGAGGAATTCTTTCATATGAGGGTGACCAACAGGCATTTTGATGAGTTCACCGAATTTCGACAGGGGAATCTCTCTGTCAACGAGGCCGTCCAGAAATTTAACCGACTGGCACGATTATGTCCGGAGCTGGTCAGTACTGAAAGGGAAAGGGTCAGATTAATGTTGAGAATGCTTAGGCCCGACATCGCTCTGAGTGTAGCCGGTGGCGTTCATAGGCCACAGACTGCAGAGGAGCTAGTCAGCGGCGCCCTGAATGCTGAGCACTATCTGAAGAATATCAGCCAGCAGAAGCAGGCCCCAGCCAGTACACAGAATCAGAGTCAGTCGGAAAATCAAAGGACTCAGAACACCAACCCCCACTGGAAGAAGAACCACAATGGAAAAAGAAAGTCATGGAACAAGTCTATTGGTGGTTCGAACGGCAAGAAGCCTAAGCACCCTCCTTGTGCCACCTGTGGGAAGATGCACCTAGGGACATGCTTACTGGGTGCCAAGAGATGTTTCACTTGTGGGAAGGAAGGACATTTTGCCAGAGAGTGTCCTACTGCCGCTAAGGCACCTCAGCAGCAGTATATTCAGCGCAAAGGTGCTCCTCCCCAGCTTCACCATATGCAGGCTGCTATTGATGGTACTCCTATTTATCAGGGGCGATTAGAAGCCCCGCCTGCTACAACAAACGCCCGGGTTTTCTCGCTTACCAAGGAAGACGTGGCGACTGCCTCTACCGTTGTCACAGGTCAGATAGTTATTTACAGTCATCCTGCTACTGCATTATTTGACACTGGGGCAACGCATTCCTTTATTTCTATGCTATATGCCACGAGATATGATATGCCATGCAAGAACTAGATTGCAAGTTTCTGACTACATTGCCCTCGGGGGAGGTGATGCCCTCTACCCAAATGCTGCGGGCCGCACCGATCAGCATCGCAGATAGGGAGCTCTACTGCGATCTAATAGTGCTTGATATGGCCGATTATGATCTGATATTGGGCATGGATTTCTTGAATAAATACGGCGCTTCTATCGAGTGTCGTAAACGAAGGGTTATCTTCCGACCCGAGACGGGAATTCTCTTTGAATTTATTGGCGAGCCGAAGAAGAAGACTGGCAAATTCTTATCGGCTCTGAAAGCAAGGAAAATGTTAGAGAATGGATGTTTTGGATTTCTAGCTCATGTGGTTGATACTCGTCCTACAGAGGACCCGAAGCTAGAAGACGTCGAAGTCGTATGCAACTATCCGGAGGCATTTCCTGATGACTTACCTGGGTTAGCACCTGAAAGAGATGTTGAATTTGCTATTGATTTGATTCCTGGTACTAACCCCATATCGAAAGCACCATATCGAATGGCGCCGACTGAATTGAAGGAATTGCAAGGACAGCTACAAGAGCTGATCGACAAGGGACTCATCCGCCCTAGTCATTCCCCCTGGGGAGCTCCCGTACTGTTCGTCAAAAAGAAGGACGGGTCGATGCGTATGTGTATCGACTATCGGGCATTAAACAATGTGACCATAAAGAACAGGTACCCTCTACCTAGGATAGATGACCTGTTCGATCAGTTAAAGGGAGCTACGGTTTTCTCTAAGATCGATCTGAGGTCTGGTTATCACCAAGTCCGGGTGAAGAATGAGGATATACCCAAAACTGCTTTCCGGACGAGATACGGACATTATGAGTTCGTAGTGATGCCGTTTGGAGTTACTAATGCTCCGGCAATATTCATGGACCTTATGAATCGGATTTTCTCGGCATTTCTCGACAGATTTGTGATCGTCTTCATCGACGACATCCTTATTTATTCGAGGACTTCTGAAGAGCATGCAGAGCACCTGAGTATAGTATTACAGATTCTTCAGAAGGAACAACTGTATGCTAAATTTTCGAAATGTGAGTTCTGGCTGAATCAAGTATCATTCTTGGGACATGTTATCTCCAAGGACGGAGTGATGGTCGACCCGATCAAAATTGAGGCCGTAAGTAACTGGTCCAGACCCAAGAATGCCAGCGAGGTCAGAAGTTTTCTGGGGCTAGCCGGATATTACAAAAAATTTGTAGAGGACTTCTCTCGGATTGCGGCTCCTATGACAGCTCTGACTAAGAAAGACAGGAAATATATCTGGACCGACGAATGTGAGAAGAGCTTCTCTGAACTGAAAAGGAGGCTGACTAGCGCTCCTATATTGACTCTTCCGAAAAGTGATACGGGTTTCGATATGTACAGCGACGCATCCAAACTGGGACTCGGAGCTGTGCTTATGCAGAATGGGAAGGTGATTGCCTACGCCTCTAGACAATTAAAGGAACATGAAAAGAATTATCCTACCCATGATTTGGAATTAGCAGCGGTGGTCTTTGCGCTGAAAATATGGAGGCATTATTTATATGGCACTCAGTGCAAGGTCTTTACTGATCACCAGAGTCTGCGGTATTTCTTCACCCAGAAAGACCTGAATATGCGACAACGCCGATGGCTCGAGTTGGTCAAGGACTACGACTGTGAGATCTTGTACCATCAGGGAAAAGCCAACAAGGTAGCGGATGCTCTCAGTAGAAAATTTTGTGCCGCATTGTTGTCTTTATCAGCTTTGTCACGACCCTTAGGGGAAGAGATTATGGATTTCGGAATCGAGATTATATCGGGACGGCTTTCTACTCTACAGATTGCGCCGACATTATTTGATGGTATTCTGGAGAAGCAGAATCTTGATCCAAGTCTTCGGAGAATCAGGCAGGAGGTTCTTGAAGGCAAGGACGAGGGATTCCGGATTTCCGATAGCGGAGTCTTATATCTCCGGGATCGATTATGCGTTCCCGACGACTCCGACTTACGGACGAGGATACTCGAGGAAGCTCACGGCACACCTTATGCGATGCATCCTGGGTCTACCAAGATGTATCAAGATCTGAAGGGCAAATTTTGGTGGTCCGGCATGAAGAGAGATGTAGCCCATTATATCAGCATGTGTTTGACCTGCCAGAGGGTCAAAGCAGAACACCAGAGACCTGGGGGAGTTCTGCAGCCTCTACCTATTCCCGAGTGGAAATGGGAGGACAACTCTATGGATTTCATATCAGGGCTGCCTCGGACTACGAATGGATATGATAGTATATGGGTTATTGTGGACCGACTGACCAAGTCCGCGCATTTTCTGGCTATCAGGATGACTTATTCAGTTGAGCAGCTGGCTCAACTGTACGTCAAGGAGATTGTCCGACTACACGGGATTCCCAAGACCATCGTCTCTGACCGAGATGGTCGATTTACTTCTGATTTTTGGGGACATGTGCAGAAGGCCCTTGGCACGAAGCTGAAGTTCAGTACAGCCTTTCACCCCCAGACTGATGGGCAGACTGAACGAGTAAACCAGATACTAGAAGATATGTTACGAGCTTGCACCTTGGACTTCAAGGGAAGCTGTTGTCGATACCTGAGCCTGGCAGAGTTTGCTTATAATAACAGTCATCAGGCTACTATCAGAATGACACCATACGAGGCACTATACGGCAGAAAATGCAGATCTCCTTTATGCTGGCATGAGAGTGGTGAAAAGAGGGAGATGGGACTCCATACCGATATTATTGATGAGACCACTCAGGCTATAAAGAATATCCGCCAGAGGATAGAGACTGCTCAGAGTCGGCAAAAGAGCTACGCTGATAAACGACGTCGACCACTCGAGTTCGAGGTTGGGGATTCGGTATTCCTGAAGGTAGCCCCTATGAAAGGGGTGATGAGATTCGGAAAGAAGGGGAAGCTGAGTCCGCGATACGTGGGACCCTATCAGATTTTGAGACGAGTAGGCAAGGTGGCCTACGAGCTGGAGCTACCGCCAGAAATGGCGGCTATCCACAACGTCTTCCATGTGTCGATGCTCAAGAAGTGTACCCCTGATGCGAGTCAAATGATAGAACCCCCACCAGTGCAAGAACAGGAGAGCCTCAGTTCCGAACGCCGGCCGATCCAGATCCTCGATCGGGAAGTCAAAAGGCTAAGGAACAAGGAAGTACCCTTAGTGAAGGTTCTGTGGCGGAACGAGCAGTTCGAAGAAGCCACCTGGGAACAGGAAGATACGATGCGATCAAAGTACCCGGAATTGTTTTAAGTTTGGGACGAACTTTCTATAAGGGGAGGGGGATTGTAACGCCCCAAATTTTTAATGTAGTATCATGACGATGTATGGAGAAAAAAATGTTTATAATGAAATGATGTAAATTTCATGCAATCACATTCTATGAAATGTCATGAACCTATTTTATTAATGAAATGTCATGAATGCATGAAATATCATATTCATGAAATGTATATTGGGCTTGGCTTATTGGGCTTGGAAATGAATTAGCAAGAGGTGATAAAAAGAAAGTGCAAAGTGGAGGAAGCAAGGATCGAACCTTGGACCTATCACTTGCACTAACTCTTCCTAACCAAATGCTCTAATGGGTGTTTCGTGTTAGGAGAAGGGGAGACATGCTTGTTAAGGCTTGGGCAATGAAGAGACATGTCTCCTCACAAGAGGTGTATAAATAGGATTAAGAGAAGGGAAGTTAGAAAGAAGTTTTCATTCTTCCTTCCTCTTTTCCTCTTCCTTTGCCGAGATTAGCACCCCCCCCCCTTCTTGTTGCCGAAATTCCAACCCTAGGGTTCTAACCCTAGGGCAATTGCAAGGAGGAAAGTCCAAGTACCTTGCCCTCTACCAAGTCCAAGGAGCCTAGAGAAAAATTTGAAAAAAAGAAGGATTTTCACTTGCCCTCCAAGTCTAGGGTACCCTACGGTTTAAAGAGAAGGTGAAATTCCAGCGCTAGGATGTAAGTATCCCCTCGCCTGCAGTGTAATCGTTATTGTTTGATTTGTATGTTTCTTCTTATTGTTGTTTTTGAAAAGGAAACCTTCCTCCTTTATGAAACTTTCGGCCACCGGCCTATTGGTTACTTCTTATTGCATGAGGAGATCCCTAGGAACTTAGGGTATGAATATATGTTGGTTTCCTTCATGTTGTGATAACAAAAAGTAGGGTTAGCCACCCTACAACTTTCGGCCAAGAGGAGAAAGGTTAGGCTTTTGGGGTTGCATGCTATCCTATGATATGTCCATGATTAGTATTGTAGATAAAGTGTTTGTGTAAATGTTTGTGTGAAGATTGGATGTCAAAAACCTAGCCTACCCTACCCTACAAGTTTCGGCCAACCCTAGGGGAATTAGGGTTTAAGGTTGTATGATTTCCCCTATGATATATCCATGCTTAATAATATAGGCAAGGTGTTTGTGTAAATGCTTGTGTGGATATTTGAAGTCAAAAACCTAGCCTAGCCATCCTACAAGTTTCGGCCAACCCTAGTTCTAGGGTTGGGAAGTACTTAATGAAACCATGAAGCATGCTACCACTTATATGATGTGTGTGTAATTTATGTGACCTATCTTGTTAGGTATAAAAGCATGCCTTATAGCCCATGGGGCACCCTTATGACATGAACATGATGTGTTTGATAATATGCTTGAAAGGGAATACTCTACTGAAACTGGGATCAATAGCACCCCTAAATGTGTGGTGTGTCCCTAGGGGATCATGAGAACCCTTGATGAGTGGTGTGTCCCTTTAAGATGTTATTAGGAGTACCTTTAAGCATATACATATATGTGTAATTGCATGTTAAGATACTTTACTTTGAAAGTTGTGTACCCGACTCGGAAGGGGGTCGTTAAACAAAATCCAATGTACATGTTAACTGAAGGTCATGACATTGGTAGGACGGAAGGGTCTTGCCCTAATTAGATTGGTGGCTCGCTACCGCAACTTATTAGGGAACGCGCTTGATGTGGTAGTACAACTGGGCCCTAGATGATACTATATTTTTAAGTACTTACCTTTATGGAACCTTTTGAAAAAGTATTTTCTCATTATGTGATAATCTTGTTCTGTAAAGTACTTAGAAATATTTGATGTGATGCTTATAATTCTATCTTGATTACTGTGTACATGATATGATGTATCGATATGGATTTTTGCGAGTAAGCCCGGATTCTTACTAAGCATGTTTTTGCTTACTAGTTCATGTTGTCTTTCTTATGCTGCAGATAGCGGTAAGAAATACTTGAACTAAAGGAAGAGGCAGAGGGAAAGCTAAAAGATGTGTGTGGTGATGGTTCGGGAAAGAAAGAAGGATTCTTATCTACCATTTTTGTCTAGAATCTAAATTGCTTCCACTAAAGGATTACAAGTTGTATTACTATACTCTGATTGTGTGATGACTATGACTACTCTACTGTTGGCCAAGTTTAGAGATATGGAACCTATGTCATGTTAGATAACTCTATGCTTAGTTGAGTTTAGAATTTAACTGATACATGTGAACTTTTTAGAGGAAGACACTATCATTAGATGTCTAATTCTTGTTGTATGCATGCTAAGTGAAATGCTATAGATTTCCTATTCCCTGTTGCTTATGAATGCTTCTCATGCATGTGTCTAAGGCTAGATAACTCATGCTACATTCCTACTTGAGATTCCATGCTATAGTGTATTTATTGATGCTTGAAATGAGGTTTGGGTTGAGAGGAGGGCCGGCTGCCCATAGGTGCTGAGACCCATGCCCCTTGCCCAATGCTTTGTTTTCCTCTCCTTCAATGTTATGCCTAGCTGTTTAATTGGATCACTTGCAGTAGGTTATGTTTTAGATCATGCCATGCTCTATCTTGCTCAAACCATGTTTATATCAGTAAATTACGAAGTTAAATGATCTTCCTATTATATTGTAAATGCATGTTGATATAAGAAACCTTGCTTGGTAAATTAGTCCTCAACAAGCATGCTTACTACTCTTCTTGCATTGTAATTATTTTCTACTGGATATACATGCTTAACATGATAAATGATATGAATGTATGGACCGATAACCCCGCCTTTAGGGTAGATATAAGGGCGGGCGTTACAAAGGTCTTGGAGCTAGTTGAGAATTTCTCAAGAATATTCTTGAGTTTCTCAACTTCACTCTTCAATGCCTTGTTTTCATCCTCAAGGACTTTAACATGTAGATCATCAATATCATCCTCATCTTTAGATATTTTTAACTATTCTACTTCTACTTTTAAGGACTTCACCTTTTCTTTGGATTTCTTAAGAAGATTAGTCAAACATGCTATTGTTCTATAACATTTATCTAATTCGGGAGAGATTACCTCTTCATCATCCGAAGATGATGAAGCCGCGGTTGATGGCTCACTTGATTCATCACTACTCTCCATGTCTTCTATGGCCATAAGAGCTACATGGCGAGTGCTCTTCTCCTCCTTCTCTTCTTTGGATGAGCTGGATGAAGGCTCATCCCATGTGACCTTCAAGGCTTTCTTCTTCTTTGTCTTCTCCTCCTTCTTGAGTTTTGGACATTCATTTTTGTAGTGTCCCTTTTTGCTACATTCATAACAAGTCATGTTAGATTTATCAATCTTATTTTCATTAGTGTTACCTTTCTCTTTGTAGTGCCGACTCTTCCTCATCATCCTTCTCACAAAGTTAGCCATCTCGGATGATGAAGACTCGCTTCCATCCTCATCAGATTCGGATGAAGAAGATGAGACCTTCTTTTCCTTCTCCTTCTTCTTTTCTTTCTTCTTCTTTGCCTTGTTCCCTGCCACAAGAGCAATACCCTTCTCCTTGGGGCCTTTGTTAGCGATCTCATGTAATTCCATTTCACAGAAGAAGTCATCTAACTTAACAATAGACAAGTCCTTGGATACCTTGTAGGCATCCACCATGGATGACCACAAAGCATTCCTAGGAAAGGATTTGAGTATGTACCTTACAAGGTCGTGATTCTCGACCTTCTCATCGATGGAGTGCAACCCATTGAGAATCTCCTTGAATTGACCGTGAAGATCACTTACCGTTTCAAACTCCTTCATGGTGAGATTCTGGAGTTGATTGAGGAAAAGATCCCTCTTTGCTATCCGGGAATCTCGGGTTCCTTCATTGAGCTCAACAAGTTTGTTCCATAGATCCTTGGCACTGGTGAAGGGACCAATCTTGATCAGTTGCTCCTTGGTCATCCCACACTGCAGGGTGACCATCGCCTTAGCATCAACCTCTCCCTTCTATGTCTGTTCGGCTGACCACCTTGTTGAGTCAAGTTCTTTGCCCTCAGCATCTTTTGGAGGGGTGAATCCCTCCTTCACTGAGAACCACATACCAATATCAGTCTTGAGGTAATACTCCATTCTTGACCTCCAATATTGGAAGTCGGCTCCATCGAAGAAAGGGGGTCTGTTGGTGCTGAAGCCTTCTCTCAAAGCCATCTTCTTTTGCTCTTCGGGGGTTAAACCGTAGGAAAGAGCCCCAAGCTCTGATACCACTTGTTCGACCTTGGATGGCTAGAGAGGGGGGTGTGAATAACCACCCACTTAAACTTTGGCTTCTTTTTGTTTCTGCACTTGAGTTAGCAGCGGAAGAAAACACAGAACAGAAACACAACAGAAATACAGAAAGAAGAACAAACGCTAACAGAGAGATTTACAAGGTTCGGGGAAAACATGCCCCTACTCCTTGGCGTGCCCGTGAGGTGGGTGATCCCTTGATCGTCGGCAGATCAAGCCCCGGAAATCCGGATAATTAGAACTCCTTCTTGGTGGAGTAACCTCTCCACAACAGTCTCAAGAAAATATAAGAATAAGCACAGAAACTCGAGAAATCATACAGAGCGCGAGCATAGAAAGCACAAAGAAGTTTCACAGAGCACAACACAGCACTGCACAACCCTAACGCAAGAACCTTCACTCAGCTCTTTGTTCTTGTTGTGTCTACTTGCTGATCGACTCGCAAAGTTCTCAAAGTTACTCTGTCTCTTCTTCGCCAGCCTTCTCTTAAGCTTCCTGCTCCTCACCAGGCATGTCTGTAACCGCTGAACCATGGCTCCATCACCACTGACCCACTGACCTCCATTGGGCGCTCAGTCCACTGAAGACCTCTTCAGCTGAGCCTCAGGTCAGTTGGCAGCCCGCCAGACAGTTGCCAGCCCACGCCAGAAGCCATTGAATCCTGCGAATAGAAAATAAACAAATCTGCCCGAAGCAAAAGTCATCAATTGACCCTCCTTCTTGGTTTGTGTCATCTTTGTATCACCTGAACACTCATCAGAAGGAT
Source organism: Boesenbergia rotunda (assembly GCA_024364735.1). Taxonomy (NCBI): domain Eukaryota; kingdom Viridiplantae; phylum Streptophyta; class Magnoliopsida; order Zingiberales; family Zingiberaceae; genus Boesenbergia; species Boesenbergia rotunda. Next base: position 311,247 of record JAGFNQ010003768.1, read on the forward strand.
TAGCACAACAAATCAAAGTGTATCAACAGGTATCAGCAGGTATCAGAAGGAAATCAGAGTGAAATCAGAAGTGATCAGGAAGTTTGACAACGATTCAAATTAAAGTGATCGGTCACCCGACCGATTAGTGAAGGGCCTGATCGATCGGGCTCCTGCCTGATCGATCCAGTGAAGCTCTGATCGATCACGTTGACCGATCAGAGAACAGGGATCGACCCACCGACAGATCATAAAGAAGACCAGACATTACTGGAAGTCAGCCAAGGCCTGACTTGGGATTTCAGACCAACCCTGATTGGTCACTTGACCGATCAAGCTCGAGGCCTGATCGGTCAAGTTGACCGATCAGGCTAGAGCCTGACTGATCTGGCTCCTGCCTGATTGGTCCAGGCATGCCCTGATCGGTATGGACCGATCAGGGTCTTCTACCTAAACCTTCTGTTCTCTTTCTGATCAATCACCAGAATGATCAGAAACCACACAGAATTTTTTGTTCTCTTTCTGATCGTTCACCAGAATGATCAGACACCCTGGATCGGTAACCAGACCGATCTATTATCAAGGGAGTTCATGCCAACTCCCTGATCGGACTCCAGACCGATCCACAACTGTAGGAGTTAGTGCCAACTCCCTGATCGGATCATAGACCGATCTAGCTCAACCATTTAGATCCTGAGTTCAGAGAATAGGCTCCCTAGCCTTCTCTGACCCAGTCTGGTCCTGGAGAACGAGCTCCCGAGCCCTCTCCGACCAGTACACTAAATGCTCAGTCCCCTGGACCAAGACTTCATACCCAGCTTCACTCACCGGGACTTTGTTCAACCTAGCTTCCCTTGCTATGACCTGGTTTCACTCACCAGAGTTTCCTTCACCTAGCTTCCCTTGCTAGGACCTGACTTCAGTCACCAGGGTTTCCTTCACCTAGCTTCCCTCGCTAGGACCCAGCTTCACTCACCGGGGTTTCCTTCACCTAGCTTCACTTGCTAGGACCCGGCTTCACTCACCGGGGTTTCCGTCACCCGGCTTCACTCACCAGGACCCGACTTCACTCACCAGGGGTTTTCTTCCACCTAGCTTCACTCACTAGGACCCCGCTTCACTCACCAGGGTTTCCTTCACCCGGCTTCACTCATCGAAATTCGTGCCCAGTCCCCGACCAGGACTTAATCCGAATTTATATTACTCAACTAAACTTAAATCGGTGTCAACACCAAAACAACAATCAGGTCAGACTGCATCAACAGCTATGAATAGTCCTTAGACATAAAGTCACTACGGTTCCCTACATAAGGAGTTGTATACTTTAGTATCATCAAACGTCGCCCATAACGGAGTGGACTATAAAGTCGATCACTGGGTATACAACAACTTATGTAGAGGGATGTGAGTAATGTAGATGGGATCTATCCCTCCCATATGATGGGGGTGATATTTTTGGGCTCCTTGATCGAGTAGGACTACTAAAATGTATGACTATGCTCAAATGAATCAATATGAGATATTAAACTCATTTATTTGAGTGAGTCTACTTGGGGATCAAGAAATACAAAGATTAATTAGAGGATGATAATCCATTTGGATTATGAGATTGAGTCTAATTTGAGTTAGACTTATTTGGATTAGATTCAATTACTTAAGATGGGATAATGATTCATTAAAGAGTTTAATAAATCATTAATCAAAGTGGAATACTCAGAGACTTTATATTCATTAGATGAATAGAAGTTGAAAAACCAAAAGGATACCAAGAGTCAATTGTTTTCATTGAGGTTTGTGAGCATTAAACCAATGGGAGACAAAGAGGCAAATGACTTTGCTTCTTGCTCTTGGCCGAAGCACCTCTCACCTTCTTCCTCATTTCTCTTGATTGAACCCCCTTGCGTGGCTAGTACCACGAAGGTGGTTCCTCTCCGAGACCGAGTTCGTGTTGGCGTGGATACTATTAGAGGCATAACCATCTTGATTGCGCAGAGATCCGACAATCCAAGGACTTGCGGGATACGCTAAGAGCACGCAATGAAGGTAAAGATCTCTTAGATAGAATTTTGCACGAGTTTTTTTCATGGATCACTTGAAGGGATTTCATATTTCCGTTGCATTTTTTGTTATTTATTGCATAGAGATCCTTACACTATTAGTGCTAGTCCGGCGTATTCCTCGATCTTATACTCGGATTATGATGATTCATCTCACGTTACTTTAAGGTTCTTGTATTTGTGTCTTGGCCTTTTGTCTTTCTCTTTTTCTTTACTTTTTAGCTTCAGGCAATTATTCTTGATATGCCCTTCTTCTTGGTAGTTGTAGCACCTCACTTTCCTCTTCCTCTGAAGAAGCTTCATTTTCTATTTCTTGTCAAAGTTGTTAAAAAAATGTTGAAAATTTTCTTACCATGAATGCTTCTTCGTCTTCGTCAAGCGATGATTCTAAATCCGACTCGATTTTTTGGCATTCAATGCTAGGTTCTGATTCTATTCCTTGGCTTATGCCTATACATCTAGACTCAGATTATTTAAAAGTGGAAAACAAATTTTCTAAGCTATTTACTTCGAGGTCCTTGGAGATATAGTAGATGTCTGCTATCGACGTCTATTCTGGTGTTTTAGGGAATGCATTTAGAGCATACCTTGAATCCCAATTTGTTACAATTTCTCTTAAGTTGTTGGATGATTAGTTCCTTGATCTTTGCGTGTAATTAAGCTACTCTTTCTCCTTTTTCCATTCGGAGGTTGTTTAGTTGGTTTCGGAGTAGGTCCCATTTTGGTAGTTTAGCTTCCGAGATCCCTTCATGCAGCTTCAGGAACTTCTCCCAAAATTCTTTTGCCGAGTTGTAGGCACCAATCCGATTGATTTCTTGAGGTCGTAACACACTCAAAAAGTGGAACTCCGCCTTACCGTTTGCCATAAACTTGGTTTGCTGCTACTTGTTCCAAAGTTGTTCTTCCTTTTCTTCTCGATTCTCATCCTTAGGCACTTCAAATCCATATTTAATCATTAGAAAAATATCAAAGTCTATTTTAAAATATACCTCCATTTTTCACTTCTATAGTATGAACTCCCCCTCTAACTTTGGTGGGTATATGCTAGATCCGACCATTTCCTTATTTATTTAGGTGGTGGTTAGTCCTTCAAAAGCTGTTGAGCTCTGATACCAAGTGTTGTTCTTTACAACTGGGTTTAGGACTATATTTATAGCCTCCAGATCAAAAGTGACTATTTGTTGGCGTGACAAATTCAGACGCCTCTATCGACTCCAACCACCTCAATGCGGATAAGTTTTATCTGCGTTGCGATAGTCTACGCAACAACTGCTTAGCAATCCCGGGTGATCAAGGCACTTGATAGAGGTGCCTGGAAGGATCTAAATGGTTAACATGAGTAGTTGACCATTCTTTCCCCCACTTTCTTGGTTGATGCTCTGGTCATCCTCGGTCTTCTCCTTGAGTAGACTTCCTCTTTGACTTTTCATCCCTCGGATAAGTCGTGCATGTTTTACTCGTCCACCAGTGTATGAATGTAGCTCCTCGTCCCTTGGATGCACTGAGCTCATTGACTCATTTCTCATGTCATCTTTCTCGTTCGTTGCATCTTCTGCTCGACTTCTTGTGTTCTGAAGTCCCTACACACTTAGACACAAGACATCAAATCTGTAGGACTAACTTAACTTGGTTGATCATATTAAAACTAACCTGGGATATTAGACAAAGTTTATGGTTATTATATTTATCTCAGTTCTATGCCAAATGAATAAGTATAATAATATCCTAGGGTAGTAGGTTTTAATTTATATCATATTAATTAATTGAATTAACAGTAAGAGGATGTAGATATATAGAACACTACTCTTAACTATTCCTAATTAAGTATTAATAAGCAAGGGCAACATTAATACGTTGAGACTAGAATGTAAATCAATTGATGATTTAATCTCATAAGTCATGTATATAGGATATCAAGTTGACACATGAGTATATATTAAAGAATATATACTGAATTAACCCTGTTAGATACGGTAAAATAAGTACTAGTTCATGGAATTTTGGAGGATTTATTGGATTAAACCTCAAATATTTAGGTTATGGTTGAAACAAACCAAATTGAGAGGGGTTGATCGCTTGTAACCCAAAAATTAGGGATGTGTGGGTAATATTCCAAGGTGGGAGCGAGTAATTGCGAAATGACCCCTCGCTTATATACTTCTCCTCCTCTTCTCCTCATTGTTATTGCCGACGCATAAGCCATCGCCTCTTTTCCTTAAGCAATCGAAGTCACCTTTGGCCACTGGTCTTCTCCGTCCCTTCAACTTTGTTGCCACCGATTTGCACCGGCGATCTCTAGCTTCGATTGGTTGAAGGCGAGGCCGGTTTCTATTCCATTTTTTTTAGATATGGTTTTTTTCCAAATATCCACAAGAGTTCATTGCCGAATACGGGCTTGAACCTTCCCTCTAATTGCAGCTCTACCTCTAGGCTTAGAGATTTGAGACTGCCGGAACTTCCAGCTCATATCTGTAGCGGGAGGGTGTTGATCTCTCATTGGAGTTGCTGTGATCTAGGCCACGGCAGAGGTGTCATGCATGGGAAACTTCAGGTAAGGTGGTCTTTGTTGAAGGATTTGTATCGTGTTTGGATGATGAAATGTGTAGATCAGTAGGAGTAAAACCTCAGTAGCGATTTGGTTTGCTTTCTTCTTCATTGCCTTGCTGTGAGGTGCTATTGTTGGATTGATTTTTTTGATTTGGATTTGCTTAGTGTTGATCAGTTTTAGATCAAAAGGTTGGATTAGTGTATAATGGAATAGCTTTCGGATTCATGTGTTTTGTAGCAAACAGATGGTTTACTTCCTATTCTTGCTCTGCCTTTTGTTCTTGCCATATACTCCATGTGGGATGAATTAAATGTTGGTTTTGAATTTTATTCTTGATTGGGATTCTGATCTAGATTGAGTTTTGTAGTTCAGAATCTGTGATTTGAATTGGATTTTTAGGTGGTTTATTGTATAGATGTGGGTTTTTGGATTTAGATCTTGGAGTTTGATTCAAACAACATGAGAAAATGGTGAAGTCTGAGCACTGTGATGGAATGGTGGTATTTGATTTGAATCAGTTGATTCTTTGATCTGTTTAGGGTTTCTGTTTTTGATTGTGACAAGGTGTTTTGGTTGATTAAGCTTTGCTTAGCCTTGCCTTGTTTAATTCCCATAGGGTTGTTGTGGGGTGAGATTTTGGATAAGAACAGTGGGTTAATGCTGAGAGCCAAGTTTTTAGGTATGGGTTCTTGTTATGTGCCCTTAATTAGGTATTGGATCAGTAATGAAGTAGCCGCTTGTGTTAAGTTTAGATTACACCATAACTTGAACCTAATCCTAAACAATCATGGGTTGATCGTTTGATTAAATGTAATTAAATAAAATGGGATAATTTGGATAACCCTAATATGATTTAGGGATTTGTTTAAACTAGTCACTATTTGCGTAAATAGCTAAGGATTATGCACTTTGATACATAATATTGACCTGATTGATCCATTACGGATACATCTGGACTGGGGGGAGGTTCTCTTGGCATACGGATTATTCCACTGGAGGCAGGTAGTTCTTGCTTGTCTTCTTTAGTTCCACTTTATCTTTATGAATGGTTTGCTTATGACTTTGCGGTAGGTTTTACTACCTTGTATCTATTATCGTTGTTATCCTACTTCATACTTATTGCTTGATCTTTGAGATGATCTAATTCCCATCTATACAGTTGTAACGACCCGTAAAAATTTTCTCAATATTTTCTTTAAAATATTGATCATGCCTAGATAGATTCTCGAGGAACATAGGGATACTAGTATGAACCTTAGCATGATTATCCATGATTTTCCCATATAGATTAAGAAGCTAAGTAATAATGGGTCTTACATGGGCCCTTCTAATACCATGGCCATTAAGGGACCTTAGGTAAAATTTTATCATGAATGGAAATGGATTTCAATTAGAAATATTAACATGAGCCTTAATGGGCTCTTATATGGGCCTTGGCAAAAATAATTATAAAAATAATAAAAAAAAGTGCATGCACCAAGGATTGAACCTTGGACCTAGTGTATCACCATGCATGTACTAACCAATTCACCTAGCAAGGGAGTACTAGTAGAGAATGAAGAGGATTTAGTTAAGGCTTAAGGAAGTGAAGGGTCACCATGAGAAGAGGCATCATGCCCCTTCACTTGCCTCCTTGCTTAGTGTATAAGAGAGGGATGGGAAATGAAGAGATAACTTGGCACTTAAGTTATAGCTTCTCCTCCTCTTCTCTTCCATCAAAGCTTCCCTCTCTCCTTCTTCCTCCTCCTAGCCGAAACCCACAAGGGGTTTTCTCCCTTGGAAAAGCTTCACAAGGGGACTCTCTCTTGAAGATCCAAGGCTTCCTACAAGGCTACAAGGGCTAGGGGTGATCAAGGGACAACAAGGTCTTCATCCTCTTCTCTATTTAGGGTCTCTAACCAAGATACCAAGTGTAAGACTCCCTCACCTGTGGTATAATTGTTTTCCTTGATGTCTATCATGATTTAAGTTTGTGTTTAGGATCTAAGTTGAGAAAACCATGAGGCTTGGGTCCTAGGGTTTCGACCAAGCCTTGTATTTAGGTTTGGGGATGATGTAAACCCTCACCCATGCTCCCTAATGTTTTCTTATGAGAAATAAAGAATAAATTATGACTTGGGGAAATTTTGTAGCACCCTAAAGCCCTATACAAGTTTCGGCCACCAACATGTTTTCATGGTTAGGATTGGATCTAACTCTCTAATAATATTTCTTATATTTTCTCATGATGCAAAGGATGTTAATGGTGATTTATGTGAATTTTTACATGCCTTATGACCCTTGTAAGTTTCGGTCAAGTTAGGTTATGGGGCAAGGAGTCAGGGCTAACTCCAAGCAAAGGTTCTAATGATTTCCTATGGTGTTGTCTGTAAGGTATTAGATGTAAATTGGGTAGTGTATGAATTTTTTCATGTACTTGGGACCCTATAGGGTTTCGGCCAAGGTCAATTTGTAGGGCTAAAACTTAGGGTTAGCCCTAATCATGGGTTCTAATGGCTTCCTATGGCATAGTATGTAATGTATGAGTTTTCTTCACTTATGGTATCTTATATGTTAGGATCCCTCTTCTTCCAACTTTCGGCCAAGCACCCCAATTAGGGTTTAGGTTGAGTTAGGGTTTCAAGAATACTTATTTATGGCTTATTATGATGTACATATATAGGTTCAAGCATGTGGTATGAATTTTATGTTACCTAAAACCCTAACCTTAAGTGCTATGCTTCATGATTTTGTATGTTTATGTTAGATACCATGTTTAGTAGGTTTCATTCATGAATGCTTTAAGTCCTAAGCCATGAACACATGTGTTATGAAGAAGGTCTCATGTTTGTGTAAAAGGATGCATATTTTAAGTTAAATGCCTATGATAGCTATATGGTTAAGTAGACCTATGCATGTTCTATGTTGAATGCCATGAACCTAGGTAGTATGTATCATGTTCATATGAATCATACCCATGCACGCTTATGATAGGTACTATGATTATGTATGCTAAGTGACATGTACTATGTATGAAATGCATGCTTACCTTATGTACCATGATCATGCAAGCTTTATAAACTAAGATGATGTTATGCCTTAGGGCATAATTATGTATGTATGTCATGTCTTATGAATGAAGATGATGAATGAAGATAATGTTTATGCCTTGAGGGCATAATGATGTTATGAATTAAGTATGAATGATGAAATGCCAAGTATGCTTTATGTCATGCTTCATGTAACAAGATTATGTTTATGTCTTTAAGTATGCTATGTATGTTCTATGAATGATGAAGCATGTGAAGTTATTTTACTTTATGAATGGGCTTGTACTAGACCGAAGTAAGGGTCCAAGGGATGGGCACCTTAAGAATGCCTCGGTTCTGGACTACCGTAGCTGTCCATGGTTCTGGGACTACCGTAGCTGTCCAATAGGGATGGGCACCTTAAGAACGCCTCGGTTTTTGAAACTACCGTAGCTGTTCCTACCCTAGTAGGTCGAGACTAGCTACCTCGTATTTACTTAGGGATGCACGCATATGATGTATGTATGTGGTACAAGCCGGGGACCCCCATGATGTTATGATTATGTTTAAGTATCTATAATTATGGTTTTCAAATAAGCATCCTTATGTTATATACATTTGACTCATGCATCCATTCATGTTATGCATCCATGCCATGTTAAGTATTTCATATGTCTATGTTTATGCCAAGAACCATGTCATGTTAAGTATTTCATATGTTTATGTTTATGCCAAGAACCATGCCATGTTAAGTATTTCATATGTTTATGTTTATGCCAAGAACCATGTCATGTTAAGTATTTCATATGTTTATGTTTATGCCAAGAACCTGTTGGATCATGAAAAACCGATAGAGGGGGGGGTGAATATCGGAAATCGTTCTTTTTCGGAAAACTAAGAGTAAGTGCACAGCGGAAATAAAAATACGAGACACAGCACAAGGACACAGTGGTTTTTACTTGGTTCGGAGCCTGTGTCGACTCCTACTCCAAGGCCCACGGTCGTTGACTGTTTACTTTGGACAATTCTATATTCTCGCAAAATAGGTTACAATAATTTCAATTACAAAGAGAGTGCAATAGAATAGTAATAAAATATTAAGCTCTTCGTTACCGACGTCCGGAGTGTATCGATTCTTTCCGGGGCAGCGGGACGTCGTCGGCTCGAGGTGAGGCATTTCTGGAGCACGGCACGAGCGTAGAAGAGCTTTGAGGCGTTGAGAGAGTTGTTGTTCTGAAGCCTTGGTCAAGGGTCCTTTATATAGGGCCTGGGGGCGCCCGGGATGTCGGGGGCGCCCCCACGTGGCCTTTGATCCGCACAAACCTCGGTCGCGTCTGATCCTCTGGATCCGCTTGACCGGGGCGCTCGGGTCGCTCGGGGCGCCCGGATTGACCGGGTCAAACCTTATCTCTTGGCTTCGAAGGCTTCTGGTTCGAGGTACACGCCTGGGGGCGCCCGCAGCGCAGGGGGCGCCCGGGAGCAGCGGGGGCGCCCGGGAGCACGGGGGCGCCCCGCCCAGTAGCTTTTCGAACCATTTTATTCTTGATGTGTTTTGTATGTACCTTGGGGGCGCCCGGGACACTCCGGGCGCCCTACTCAGCCCTTGCCTCTCTCCTTTGAGGCTTTCTGAGCTGCAGACACACGTTCCTTCGGTCCTGCATCCAGGGTTAGTCCAAAACACAATGCAACAATAAAATATCTATTTATACAGCCTTAGCTATCTTGGTTCTGACTTTGGTCTCCAAAATGGAGCCCTAGGTCGAACCGACGCCTACTGTTCCCTCGACGGGGAACGCGTCCTCACCTACTCCTCTCGGGAGAATTTACCTGATGCCAACCGCTCCTTTGGTTGGACTTTTGCCTGACGGTCCTTTGTCAGGTCTTGGATACTGGCAGTCCTTCGCCAGTTGCCTAGCTGTCCTTCGCTAGGGCTTGGATACTGGCAGTCCTTCGCCAGTTGCCTAGCAGTCCTTCGCTAGGGCTTGGATACTGGCAGTCCTTCGCCAGTTGCCTAGCAGTCCTTCGCTAGGGCTTTGCTACTGGCAGTCCTTCACCAGTTGCCTAGCAGTCCTTCGCTAGGGCTTGAAACTGGCAGTCCTTCGCCAGTTGCCTAGCAGTCCTTCGCTAGGGCTTGGATGCTGGCAGTCCTTCGCCAGTGCCTAGCAGTCCTTCGCTAGGGCTTGAAACTGGCAGTCCTTCGCTAGGGCTTGAAACTGGCAGTCCTTCGCCAGTTGCCTAGCAGTCCTTCGCTGGGGCTTGGATACTGGCAGTCTTTCGCCAGTTGCCTAGCAGTCCTTCGCTAGGGCTTTGTCTCTGCACACTCAGTGAATATTGTTAGATCACAAACAAACATAACTTTGAATCCTTTGCCAATATCAAAACAAGGTTCGATATGGTGCTTCCTGCACCAACAATCTCCCCCTTTTTGATTATGACAATACAATTCAAAGTTAAGTAAAAAACTTTATAATAGTTGAGAACATAATGTAAAAATGAAGTATAGCAATTTTACACAATTCAATGTTAAGTAAAAACTTTATAACATTTAATAACACAAGGTAAGATTTGAAAAGACACAAATCCTTTATTTCTCATACTCCCCCTAAAACCCTGAGTACTTGTGTTATAACATACTTAACTTTAACCTTTCCTCCCCCTTTGACATATATCAAAAATAAACATGGGTGAACAAGGTATCTAATAGGGAGGTTTGAGTTTTACGAAAATAAATTTAAGTAAAGGAGTTCAAAAAGCATAGTTTTCAAAAGAAACTCTAAGTAATGGATTTCATAATTTTCAAAGTAATGGATGTTTTGAAAATACATGAAGTTCCCCCTTAAAAAAACTGACAACAACTTGCAATATAGTTTTCAAGAAGTAACTTACTTAGCTAACATTTTGAAAACAAGTTTCTCTTAAAAATTTCACCTTTTGCACTCATAGAGAAATTTTGTACATTAAAAACCATTTTTACTCGGAAAAACCTTTAAATAGACAAGTTTTTGCTGACACACAGATTTGTTTACTGAGAAAGTCTTACTTAGAAACATTTGTCAAAGATTTCAAGGGGTTTTTGCTTAGACAAACTTTGTTTACTAAGAATACTTTTTCTTAGAAATATTTTCAAAAAAAAATGCACTTAGTGCTTTAGAGATTTTGAAAGTACTTTGAATATGCTTAGACCAATTTTAAGGTACTTAAAAATGCTTAGTGAAAACAAGACAAGATTTAAAATTTTCTCTTTCCTGGCCATATATCAATAAGCAACTTTTTGAAAGAAGATTTAAAAAAAATGTGTATCAGAGCTTATGAGTTTTGAAAATATAAAAATACTTAGTATAATTTTGAAAAAAGCTTAAATTGCACTTTTGAAACCGAAAAAATCGTACTTTGTAACCATTAGTGCCTTGGAAAGTATTAGTACTTTTGAAAAATAGTAGTACTTTTGAAAGATGTTATGTATATTTTGAAAAATATAAGTACTTTTGAAATATTTTAATATTATTTTCAAAAGTATTCTAAAGTCAAGCAAAATTTTGAAAGTGATAGTATATATAAGCAAAATGATTTAAAAGAGTAGTATTTTGAAAGACATTTTATTTATGTTTTCAACAGGATTTTAAAATTGCAGTGCATGAAAACATATAAATTTTTTAAAAAATATTTAATAATTCTTTTAATTTAATCTCCCCCTAAGCTTGACCCAGTCCTAGGAAGCTTGTTTGACTACAAGCGATCTTCCTCTGAGTCTTAAGGTTTGATTCAAACTATAAGAATTATCTAATAATTTTGAAAAATGATTGTCAGAAATAATTTCTTTTGACTCAAACTCCCCCTAAATTTGACACATCCTAGGAGTCCTTATAGATCATCAAGTGGACCTTCCTCTGTGTCTTTAGAGTTTATTAAAATCAAAAGAATAATTTTCACCAACCTTTTAAGTATGATAACTTTCAAGGAGATACATTTTTGAAAACATAACTTGAAATGATAACACAATTTTCGAAAAAATATTTTGAAATAATGATAATTTTTCAAACAGATAGTAGTATAAGAAGTTTTTTGAATCAATTTTTGAAAACCTTGTCGAGATGATAATAATATTTAGAGCATAAGGTTTTTTTTTTAAAAAATTAAAATTTTTTGAAAAGTATTAAAAGAAACTCCCCCTGTATCCAACACAGTCTGACTTTTATCTAAGTTCCTTAAGGGGGTTCAGTGTGCAGGTTTGACTATGTTTGATCAATTAATAGCATCTTAACTATGTTTGACTCATTTGACTTTTAAGAAACATGAAATTTGAAAAAATAGAGATGAACAGTAGGGTACAGTAAACTAAATTAATTTGAAAAATAGATATTTATGCTTTTAGGTCCTAGATGTCTCCCCCAGTTCTATGTGGTCAAACATGTTAACCTTATTGGTTGTGTGAGACAAATATTTAAATTTAAAAAAATGGTTAATTTTGAACCATTTAACCTTAGTAAAAAAAATGATTTTTGAGGATTTTGAAATCAATTAGAATTTTAACTTTCAATTTTAAAAGTTAGTTAAATTAAATTTGAATTTTAAATTTGATTTAATTGAATTAATTCGAATTTGATTTAATTGAGTTAATTAAGATTTAATTGATTTAATTGGTTTTAATTGATTTAATTAAAATTTAATTGATTTTAATTGATTTAATTAAGATTTAATTGAATTGATTAAGATTTAATTGGTTTTAATTGATAAGGTTTAATTGAATTTAATTGATTTAATTATGATTTAATTGAATCTGAATTAGTTGGTTGGGTTGAACTCAACTTTTAGGTCCTAAGCATCTCACCCATTTCTAAGTGACAAAACAGGATATCCTTAACTGTTTTGTGAGATGCATATTTTAATAGAAGGATTTATTTTGAAAAAGCCATGATTAATTTTGAAAAGATAAATTAATTTTTAAATCCAATTTAAATTTGTTTTGAAATAGAGATATTTGAATCTAAAATTAACTGAAAATTTGTGTTAGATTTGAATTTAACAAAGAGTAAATTGAATTTGAATTTCAAAAATTGGCTTCCAGGTCTTGGCGAGGCACAAGGCCTTCTTTGGCCGTAGCCTTATTGGATCATCAACCCTTTCCTAGACAAAGCCTTTTAGTGAAATTTCATCTTCAAAATTACTTTTTGGTAACTTCTGGTCTAACTAGTTTGGATTTTGGATCGGTAGCTACGGCTAGTTTCACCAGTCTAAAGAGACCAAGTGAACTTGATCTTATTAGAATTGGTTTCCCTAACGTACTATCATCTCACCTCCACCCAATACTATGTTTTCAAATTTCAGTTAAGTTTGTTTAATCCTTAAACTAACCAGTCCTTAAACTAATTAAAAAAAAATCTAAGCATAAAATAAAATAACAAGCAACACATAATTAAAGCAAACAAAAACTGATCTAAGTTACATCATAATCGAAATAAAACTTTGGTTTTTTAAAATTAGCATGGTTATGAATTAAGTTTTCTAATGTACTAACCTTAACTAATTTATACAAACTAATCATGTTATTTGAGATAGATATTGAATTTTCAAATATTGAAAACTTACCTTCCCCGATCGTTTTTCCAGTGCTCTTGTAATGATCACGAGCTAATTGGACCGGTTTGGGTCGGTCTCCTTCTTTGTCGTCAAATTCTGAGTCTGAGTTGGACTCGGGTACAGGTTGAATCTTTTTCTCTGGTGGTTCTCTTGGAGCTTTCCCTGCACTAGAGATTATACCTTTCTCGACCATTATAGTATCTGTTGGATTATGTAATCTTGATTCAAAAAAGGATTCGAAATTGGTTACCATTTTTGTCTCAGTCAATTCGTCTTCTGACTCTGGCTCGAGTTCGCAGTCAGGTGCTAACTCAATTTCGGAGCTCTCTTCGTGTAGATTGGTTAGTTTCTCCCAAATTTCTCTGGCACATCTGAATGGTCCTACTAGTTCAAGTTGCTCCTTGATTAGGCCACATTGTAGGATCGAAGTTGCCCTTGCATCGGTCTCGATTTGGTTGAGGGTTTGTTCATCCAGTTTGTCCCATCCGATGAATAACTCATCTTCTACGGGAAGAGAGAATCCTGTTTGGATGATCCGCCATAAGTCCATGTGGTCCTTCAGAAGGGACTCCATTTGTCTTCTCCAAAAGCTGAAGTTTTCGCCAGAGAAGAGCGGTGGACGAATGCTATTCCATTCTTGATTGGCCATTTAGTTTAAATCTCACACACAAAAAAAATAGAAATGTCCCAAGACTTGGTCTTGGATTAGTAGTGTGGGAGAGAAAAAGGTAGCCCAAAAAAATTACACGAATTTCGAGGCGAAATAATAATAAAATAATAAAAATAATTTATGACAAATTTTTAAAAATTGTTTGTTTTATCAATTCAGACTTATGGTGAAAATATGAAAATTCAAAATTGAAAAAGGCGAAGAATATTGTGTGGTGTTGATTAACAAAAAGAAAAGAAATAAAAAGAAAAAAATTTCGTAAATCCGAAAAAACTCTCAAATTGGTGGTTTCACCAAATTTGAACTACCCCGCTCTGATACCACTTGTTGGATCGTGAAAAACTGATAGAGGGGGGGGGGTGAATATCGGAAATCGTTCTTTTTCGGAAAACTAAGAGTAAGTGCACAGCGGAAATAAAAATACGAGACACAGCACAAGGACACAGTGGTTTTTACTTGGTTCGGAGCCTGTGTCGACTCCTACTCCAAGGCCCACGGTCGTTGACCGTTTACTTTGGGCAATTCTATATTCTCGCAAAATAGGTTACAATAATTTCAATTACAAAGAGAGTGCAATAGAATAGTAATAAAATATTAAGCTCTTCATTACCGACGTCCGGAGTGTATCGATTCTTTCCGGGGCAGCGGGACGTCGTCGGCTCGAGGTGAGGCGTTTCTGGAGCACGGCACGAGCGTAGAAGAGCTTTGAGGCGTTGAGAGAGTTGTTGTTCTGAAGCCTTGGTCGAGGGTCCTTTATATAGGGCCTGGGGGCGCCCGGGATGTCGGGGGCGCCCCCACGTGGCCTTTGATCCGCACAAACCTCGGTCGCGTCTGATCCTCTGGATCCGCTTTGACCGGGGCGCCCGAGTCGCTCGGGGCGCCCGGATTGACTGGGTCAAACCTTATCTCTTGGCTTCGAAGGCTTCTGGTTCGAGGTACGCGCCTGGGGGCGCCCGCAGCGCAGGGGGCGCCCGGGAGCAGCGGGGGCACCCCGCCCAGTAGCTTTTCGAACCATTTTATTCTTGATGTGTTTTGTATGTACCTTGGGGGCGCCCGGGACACTCCGGGCGCCCTACTCAGCCCTTGCCTCTCTCCTTTGAGGCTTTCTGAGCTGCAGACACACGTTCCTTCGGTCCTGCATCCAGGGTTAGTCCAAAACACAATGCAACAATAAAATATCTATTTATACAGCCTTAGCTGTCTTGGTTCTGACTTTGGTATCCAAAATGGAGCCCTAGGTCGAACCGACGCCTACTGTTCCCTCGACGGGGAACGCGTCCTCACCTACTCCTCTCGGGAGAATTTACCTGATGCCAACCGCTCCTTTGGTTGGACTTTTGCCTGACGGTCCTTTGTCGGGTCTTGGATACTGGCAGTCCTTCGCCAGTTGCCTAGCTGTCCTTCGCTAGGGCTTGGATACTGGCAGTCCTTCGCCAGTTGCCTAGCAGTCCTTCGCTAGGGCTTGGATACTGGCAGTCCTTCGCCAGTTGCCTAGCAGTCCTTCGCTAGGGCTTTGCTACTGGCAGTCCTTCACCAGTTGCCTAGCAGTCCTTCGCTAGGGCTTGAAACTGGCAGTCCTTCGCCAGTTGCCTAGCAGTCCTTCGCTAGGGCTTGGATGCTGGCAGTCCTTCGCCAGTGCCTAGCAGTCCTTCGCTAGGGCTTGAAACTGGCAGTCCTTCGCCAGTTGCCTAGCAGTCCTTCGCTAGGGCTTGAAACTGGCAGTCCTTCGCCAGTTGCCTAGCAGTCCGTCGCTGGGGCTTGGATACTGGCATTCCTTCGCCAATTGCCTAGCAGTCCTTCGCTAGGGCTTTGTCTCTGCACACTCAGTGAATATTGTTAGATCACAAACAAACTTAACTTTGAATCCTTTGCCAATATCAAAACAAGGTTCGATATGGTGCTTCCTGCACCAACAGAACCATGCCATGTTAAGTATTTCATATGTTTATGTTTATGCCAAGAACCATGCCATGTTAAGTATTTCATATGTTTATGTCTATGACAAGAACCATGCCATGTTGTTATGTTATGACAAGAATCATGCTATGTTAAGTGTTTTATATGCCTATGTTTATATCAAGAACTTTTATAGGTTAAGAATGTTATATGTTTTATGTTATGATATGTATGGTTTTAGTGAGTAGGAAAGAGTCTTACTAAGCCTATGTGCTTATAGTTTTACTTTCTTATACCGCAGATCAAACAAGAGGATAGTAGGGAAAGCAGCAGGAGGGGCAAGAGTATGTGTGGCAGTGACATGGCAAGAGAAAAGAAAAGTTTTAATGTCTATTCTCTGTCATGTGTCCGATATTTTGCGAGTCTCATGCTATACTTATAATGGTTTTGTCAAAAAAATATGCACTTGCTACTTATGTTCCCTAATGGATGACTTATGTGACTTTATATCATGATGCTAAGTATGATGTTAATATGCTAAGTTACCATGTCACTATGTTTAGGAATGATAGTTGAGACATGTATACATGATTCAAGTATTAGTCGCATGGGTTAAACACATATGTATAAAGTTTTAAATGCTTCCGCTGCAGTAAGATATTCATATGCCTATATGTATGTTAGCGTAACGCCGTCTCTCGCCACACCGTAAGGTCTGGGAAAAAAAGACGGGCATTACAACAGTCTCGTTATTTGACATCTGATTCTATATAGTATTTATGTGAGCATGTGTACATAGATATAGTAGCATGTCACTTTATATCTGCATTGATTGATTCTAGTTATACATGCATGTGTACATAGATGTATGATAGTTAGGTTATGATACATGTGTTTGACCTGTATATGTTAGGTTGAGTTATGTATGATGATCTGGTAGGTGTTGTATATGTTAGAGTCATGCGTCATCCCTGCATTGTTACATACTAGCAATCATCGTCTCCCTTGTGGTCTGAGCCCACTGTTCATTACATGATATGCACACACAACCACTCATGGGTCAATGGATACCATTGGGTGTGTGTAGTTGCTCTGTGTTGCTCCGCTCGACCGCTCATGTGTAGTGATTCCGGAGCATGATAGCAGGCAGGGATCCCTCATATTTCCAATGACCCGAGGAGATGAGAGAAATATCTTCCTCATTTTGACATGGGGCAGAGTGATGACTCCACCAGTATCCTATCCACTCAGTTACTCATGGGCAGTGATGGCAGAGTGCGTATAGTGTCACAGCCTTACCCACTCAATTGTTCACTTATGCTTGTGACGGTGGCTTGACTGGCGTCAGAGGTGACAATGCCATTGCATCATGTGCATATGATACATTGTGCATTTGTTTATACTTATTATATTTATTTGTTATATATGTTTGACATGCACATTCAGAGGACAATTTACATATTGGATTGTGTTTTGTATATGATGATACATAGGGGTTGATTGCACATCCTGCAAGATAGATGAATTCTGGTTTGTACATTCATTCAGTACTTCAATTTTGCATATTTTGATATTTTCCTTGAGAAGGTATCCTATTATTTTTTATAGCTTATATAACTATTTATATTGTCATGCATGCCTATCTCTATACTCGCAGAGTCCACTTAGACTCACTACCCATTACCATATTTTTGTTTTCAGGTTGATTGGTTGCCAGGGGAGCCTAGTTACCAATCCTAAGACTCGATGACTTCGGTTTTGCGTTTTCCACCTTGGTTATAATTTATTAATATAGTCTATGTTGTACTCTGTATTTGTTTTTACGTCGGGGACTTGTATTTGCGTTATATTAATGTGTGGATTGTATTTTTGAGTCCTTTGTTGGACTTCATGCGATGTGTTTTGTTACGCGCCTACCCGGATGACAGATCAGGTAAGTCCTAATGAATTTTTATGCTATGGATGTATTTTTATTCTATATGCTCTGGCTGGGATTAGCCGATATATTTTTATGTGAGACCAGAGGCCATATATATTGCGTGTGTGTATGTATAAATTTTCATATTGCCCGCCGTACAGGAGAGATGTTGTCCGATTGTATATTAAATTAGTGGCTCCTCGCTGCGGGCGTGACATACCCGCTATGAGAAAGTTTCATGGATCATTATAATTTGTGTCATAAATTTTCTGGTAGTGACTATTAGTATGAATAGTCTTTATACCTGAAGTCATTACGGTTCCCTACATAAAGAATTATGTACTTTGGTATCGATAAACATCACTTGTGACAAAGTAGACTATAAATTCAATTACTGGGTATACAATTGTTGGGTATGGTTTGGCGGGTTTCCCTAGCGAATACTTGGTCGTCTTTGCGAGACCTCTCCATGTCTACGGATTAAAAAAATAATTTAATCCGAATGGAGACCCATCTCCCAACGACCATCTCATCATCGTATCGTTCGGTACGAATTATAACTTGGCCAATCACAAAGATCGAGCCTTGTAATTCTCCTAACCAAACGACCGTGGAAAAGACAACGAGTCGATCGCCGGTTTTTTGTTTATTATTGGGGTCCATTATTTAATTATCTAGCGTTAATCACAAATAATTAAACAAGACAATTAAACAAACATGCCACATAAAATGACGAGACAAGAAACTAGAGTTGAGAGAGAAATATACCTCTCTTTACCACATAGCCTTCTACCTTATGTCCCTTCCCTCTCGGACGTCATGTGGGCGACGAGCTACTGAGAACCAAGATCACCAAGGCGCCAAAAGACCTTCTTCTTCCACTAGCCGAAACCCTAACCTTAGGGTTAGGAACCGCCAGCCACCTCTCCCTTGAACTTGTGCCGCTGACCACAAGGGAGCTCCTCCCTTTGCCGGCCACAAGGCTGCCTTCGAGAGGAAGATGAAGAAGGAGAAAGGAGTCCTTCTTCCCACCTCAAACCAGCCGAAAAAGCTCTCCTCCTCCAAGATTGCGGCGTCGCCGCAAGCCACTCTTGCGCTGCCTCCCACCGGTCGCTGGCCACCCCTCCACCACTGCTGAGCACCACAAAAGGAAGAGGAGAGACCTTCCTTGTCTTTGTGAGCCTCAGTCGAGAGTTGGAGGAGAAGGGAAGAAGAAAAGAGAAGGAGAACTCTCCTTCTCTATGCGCCAACCAGATGCCCTAAGAGAGAGAAGAGAGAGAAGAGAGAGAGGAGAGGAGAGAGGCCTAGGTGTTATCAATTGGATTAAGCCTTGGTTTCATGATCTCATGGGGTTTATATAGGGCTAAGGTAGGGACCAAGAGGAGGAGTTGGATCTTGGCCCACTAATGGATCTAAAACCGATCCATTAATGAAGATCCATTCCACTAAAGGATCTCCATTGAACTTCCTCACCAACCCCTATATTTTCATATGGGTTCCACCTATTATGAGTCATCCATCCTCCCGTGTTTAAGATATCGAATGTCTGTCGATTAATTTAAATTACTGACAATTTTAATAAATCAACTTCTGGCTCCTTGACTAGTACCACTCAACATTATCATCATGTCGGATCAAATCCATCTGTAGGGTTTAACATGATGAACCTTATGAGCTCATCAAGGGGGCATCATCATCCCGACTCACCAGGACACGGGTTCCATCAATAATCAATAACACACCATATAATTAATATTATTTCCCAACTTACCGGGCCTATCAATTTAGCAGAATAAATCTCGCCCATTGGTAAATCAAAGAAATAATTATTAACTATACGTGCCCGATTATATCGGGATTTAGGGATTGTACTCCATAATAATCCGAGATCTAATCCAATTATCAAGTCAGTACAAATTGGATGACTTCTGATTTTGGTCCTGCTCAATGCACATAAAGCATACTAGTATAATTCTATGGTCAAGACAAACCACACCTAATTACACTACAACCATCCCGATGGTTTGTCAAATTCCATCTCGGCTGTGGGTCTCTGCTTATACTATGCAAGGAACCAATAACATGATCTTCCGTGTGTCACCACACACCATGTTATTTACAATGCAAAGTAAAGGACTTTTATGCATATAGTAATATAAATACGTATCTAGTGTTGTTGTGATTCTCTTTTCAAAATATAGATGATCTTATATATAAAAAAACAAGTCTTTTAGTATACACATCTATCAATCTCCCACTTATACTCAAAGACTCTGCTATTCTCTCACTGCCATACATTTGACTCTCATATCCTCCACATGCCGATCAAAAGCTCTTGCTGGAAGAGCTTTAGTGAAAGGATCCGCAAGGTTGTCCTCCGATATAATCTTGGCGATAGCTACTTCTTCTCACTTTACGATTTCTCGTATCAAGTAGTACTTGCGCTCTATGTGTTTACTCGCCTTATGGGCTCGTGGTTCCTTCGAGTTTGCAACTGCACCACTGTTATCACAAAAGATTGTGTAGATCTGGGCAAAACAGGAATCACATCCAAGTCCATCATGAAGTTCCTGAGCCGTACAACTTCCTTGGTTGCCTCTGAGGCTGCCACATACTCAGCTTCCATGGTGGAGTCCGCCATGCATTTCTGCTTGACACTCCTCCAAACAATGGCTCCACCTCCTAAAGTAAACACAAAACCCCGAGGAATACTTATATTTTGCCCCTATCTGATTGGAAGTCTGTATCCGTATAACCCATAGCGAATTGGTTTGTCCGGTAAACCAGCTTATAATCCTTAGTCCTTTTCAGGTACTAATATATGCTTTTACCACAATCCAATTTCCTTAACCTGGGTTACTCTAATATCTGCTAACCATGCCCACGGCAAAGCAGATATCCGGTCTCGTTTTTGTAAGTACCCCTGGTTGATTTTGATGTGATCAACCGATTTAAGTTAGGTCCTGGTTGGTTTTAATCCCTCTGCTAAGTGTGCAGGAGCTTAGGTACGGAGGAAGTCGAGCGTAAGACGTGGAGGACGAGAAGGATTGCGCGGGAAAGCGAGCCGACGGGCTCGGTACAATCCGAGGGACGCGGAAGCTGCGGAAGAGTACACCGGTGGAGCGAGAAGGACGTGCGCGGTGTCCGAGGGACGAGAAGCCGGGAGGAAGGACGCTCGAGGGGCGAAAGGCCGGAGTCGGGTTCGGGTGAGCCTAACTTCGGTTGGCCGGAAATCACCCAGAAGACGAAGAATCAAAAAGACTAGTCCAAGCGCCCAAAAGAAATGAAAGAAATGAGAAAATTCGCCCAAAAGAAAAAAAATAATGTTTTGATGCCAAGGAAGGATCGAACCCAAGTCCTCCACCAAATACACAAATCCACTTACCAACTGCGATGAAGGGCGTTGGCAAATATATATTGGCGATATTGCTACTTATAGATTACAACAGCGAGATGGATACAACAATCATCTCGAGCAAGGGAGGAAGATAAAGTTTTAATTAAAATAATTAAAACTTAAAGGATAATATTACATTATCCTTTAATCAAATCCAATGGATGCAGTTTAATCCCATCCAAGATCAACCATCCAGATTACATCCATGGATCAACGACCAATAGAAAAGTGATCAACAATCAACCATCCAGATTTATTCTCTTAGGCTATAAATAGACTTAGAGGTTTGCTTTAGAAATTCAAGTCATTCTTTCTGTAATTTCTTTAAGTCTAAGTGTGCTTCAGTTGTAAGGCTTCTCCGCCACAAGGAGATTTTTTGATTGAGCGTTAACAGTCTTGGAAGCAACGACCAAGTTGCAACCAAGTTTTTCTTAAAGACGAGTGCCCTCTTGTTTTATTTCTTAACCGTCTATTCACCCCCCTCTAGCCGGACCAACCCGTTCCTACAAGTGGTATCAGAGCCAGGCCGCCGCAGAAGGACTAACCGCCAACTGCAGCAAATTTTAAGATGGTTGGACCAGCAATATACCCGCCTAAATTTGAGGGGGAGTTCGCGGCATGGAAACGGAAGATGCAGGTATTTTTTGTTACTGATTATGAGTTATTAATTATTATGAAAAATGGCTATGCAGCTCCAAAAGATAATGAAGGAAAGATCAAGGATCCTGACTCCTGGAATAAGAGCAAGCAGACTCAGTTGCTAACGGAAAGGCAGAATTCCATCTGCTGACCGTCCTCCCAGAGCAAGATGTCAACCGGATCGGTAAGTACTAATCGGCGAAGGAACTTTGGGAAAAGTTTCTCGAACTGCACGAAGGCACCTCGGAGGCAAAGCTGGCGCGACGAGATGTTCTTCGAAGCCGACTAACAAATCTCCGGATAGAAGATGGAGAATCTGTTGCGAGATTGCATGCTAAGGTAAAAGAACTAATCACAAGCCTCGAAAATCTCGGAGAAACGGTGACCAACCGCGATGCACAAAGGTATGCGCTAAACGCATTTCCGAGAACCCCGGAATGGACCTCGATAATCGACGCATATTATATTTCAAAAGATTTAGAGGTAAGTACGTTAGAACAGTTATTTTCTATTCTAGAACTTCATGAATCTCGTTTTGTAGAAAAGAACAGAAAAGCAGACAACGTCGCACTGAACACAAGGAAGATCCAACTCGACGAAGAATCTTCAGCAGACGATGAAGAAACAACACTAGCGGTAAGCAAGTTGTGTAAATTCATTAATACTAATCGCTCTAAAAAGGTGCAGAGAAAGAAGAAACACACGATCCGATGTTACAACTGCAATGAGGAGGGACACCTGAAAGATCAGTGCCCCAAACTCAAGAACCAGCCAAAGAAGAAAAAGGCACTAAAAGCTACCTGGGACGAGACTTCGTCAGATGAATCGGAAGCCGAAGAATTCGTTGGACTTGCACTGATGGCAAGTCACCAAGATGAAGATGAAGAAAGTACCTCGGAAGAAAGTAGCAATGAAGGGGAAATCCCTAACTTCGAAACTGACCCGGTAAGTGAGGTATGCCTACTTCCACCTGCTCGAATTTACTCTATACTAAAATCTATGCTAAAGTCGATGAATAAATTAGAAATAGCAAACTCTGAATTAAAAGAAAAATTAGTCACTCAATGCTCATCTGATCTATCTGACCAACTGAAAATAGAGAATGAAAATTTAAAAAATTTAGTAGAAAAATTAGAAAATGATATTGCATGTTTAAGAACTAAAAAGAATTTTTATCCTGAAAATCTGAATTGGTATGTTAAAAATCACAGGGGTCAACTTAGAAAATTGACCAAGAACTATATTCCTCCTAGATTTTTAATTAACCCTGTAGATAGGAACTTATTTTGGGTTCCAAAGTCTATTTTAAGTTGATTATTTTTCTTTCTATTACATATGCGCTTAATTATCTGACATTTTTTTTATTAGGAAATTTAGGTTGATTAATTGTTACTAAATAAAAATTGTATCTCTAACTTTTCCAAATGCATAATCTTGTTGTCTATATACGAAGAATTTTTTTCGGATTTTTTTTACACGTTTCGAATTTTCATGATTTTATGTTCAAAATTCGAATCTTAAATATTAAAAATAGAAAACAAAGTTATTTTCTCAGATCTGATTTTTCCATGATTTAGATATAATTAAAAGAATTTAATAAAATTTTTATTCGAATATTTGAAGCAATTTTGAATTTTTAAATTTTTTTTCTTCAAAAATTCTATTCTGTTGGGTTTTAATTTATTTTTAGACTTATTGATCGAATTTAAGATTAAAATTTTTTTTTGTACAACCCCATATACCTATCATCATTGTATACAAAATATTTTAGATTTTTTAATTGATATTTCAATTTTCTATAAATATTTTACTAAAATCAGATTTTTATTTAAAAAAAAATCGATAGAATGATATTTTGACCAGATCCAAAATTTTAGAATCTTTACATCAGATGTTGAATTTGTCAAATGTTTTTTAAATTTTATAAGTCAATTTTAGAATTTTAAAAATTAAATTTCGAATTACTAAATCAAAAGGTGTTTGATATTAATATTTTTCCTTTCCCTAGTTTCTTTCCCTATTTTTGCTGTGATCAAAGGGGGTGAGTAGCCTGAAGTTCAGGGGGAGATGATAATTTTGCATGTCAATATTTTTTCCTATGCTTAACTGCTTAATTTAGTTTTACTAAATTCATTATTTTTTTTGGTTTTACCCTAAATTAACTCGGATTGATGCACATCAAAAAGGGGGAGATTGTAAGTACCGCTGGTTGATTTTGATGTGATCAACCGATTTAAGTTAGGTCCTGGTTGGTTTTAATCCCTCTGCTAAGTGTGCAGGAGCTTAGGTACGGAGGAAGTCGAGCGTAAGACGTGGCGGACGAGAAGGATTGCGCGGGAAAGTGAGCCGACGGGCTCGGTGCAATCTGAGGGACGCAGAAGCTGCGGAAGAGTACACCGGTGGAGCGAGAAGGACGTGCGCGGTGTCCGAGGGACGAGAAGCCGGGAGGAAGGACGCTCGAGGGGCGAAAGGCCGGAGTCGGGTTCGGGTGAGCCTAACTTCGGTTGGCCGGAAATCACCCAGAAGACGAAGAATCAAAAAGACTAGTCCAAGCGCCCAAAAGAAATGAAAGAAATGAGAAAATTCGCCCAAAAGAAAAAAAACAATGTTTTGATGCCAAGGAAGGATCGAACCCAAGTCCTCCACCAAATACACAAATCCACTTACCAACTGGGATGAAGGGCGTTGGCAAATATGTATTGGCGATATTGCTACTTATAGATTACAACAGCGAGATGGATACAACAATCATCTCGAGCAAGGGAGGAAGATAAAGTTTTAATTAAAATAATTAAAATTTAAAGGATAATATTACATTATCCTTTAATCAAATCCAATGGATGCAGTTTAATCCCATCCAAGATCAACCATCCAGATTACATCCATGGATCAACAACCAAGAGAAAAGTGATCAACAATCAACCATCCAGATTTATTCTCTTAGGCTATAAATAGACTTAGAGGTTTGCTTTAGAAATTCAAGTCATTCTTTCTGTAATTTCTTTAAGTCTAAGTGTGCTTCAGTTGTAAGACTTCTCTGCCACAAGGAGACTGATTGAGCGTTAATAGTCTTGGAAGCAACGACCAAGTTGCAACCAAGTTTTTCTTAAAGATGAGTGCCCTCTTGTTTTATTTCTTAACCGTCTATTCACCCCCTCTAGCCGGACCAACCCGTTCCTATAGTTTTTAGCATACATGAGGCTTCCTGTAGCCGATGCTAAAGGAACTGTCATTACCTGCTCTATCTCCTTTGATGTTCTAAACATATCTCCTTAGATAGAGTAGCTCCACAGCTGAAAAGTACAAAACTTTTTCTGGAGGTTTCCATGCTAAAACGAGCTAAGATAGTGTCTCTGTTTGAAGCTTGGGATATGCACAACGTCTTTCTCTGGTGATCCCTTAGAACTTTGATCACCAAGGATGTGTCCTACTTCTCCTAAGTCCTTCATATCAACAGTTTAGACAACCATACTCTTATGTCTGATAATACTTTGTCATTGTTGCCAACTAACAAAATATTATCTACGTATAGTACAAGAATACCACTACGTTTCCGTCACATTTCTTATATACACATATCTCATCCGTCCTTTGAACAAATCCATATGACTGGATTATCTCTTCAAAGCGGATGTTCCTCATCATAGGTCCAGGGATCTTGATTCATGGTTGCCAGGGACGGAGTACGAAGACATTCCCAAGAACATGAATCTTTCTGGTTGACTAACAACCCTCCCACTACGACGAGGTACCACCTGTGTATCTTCTGTGACACGCAGTGCAATGACTTGTGGTATATCTTCTTGTACAGTTGGTACTAAGGTCGGAACGTCCCCTCTTAATTCTTCAAGAACTAGTCTACTTATGGGCTTGTGGTTCATCACATAGTCTTCCTCTAAGAATCGGGTATTCATACCAACGATTACCCTCTGATCCTTAGGACTATAGAACCACCTTTCGTTCCTCCAGGATAGCCTACGAACAAGCGCACGAGATTCCAACTTATCAGTATCCCCTCTTAGCACATGTGCTGAGCAACCCCATATCTGAATATGTCTTAGACTTGGGCTTCGCCCAGTCCACACTTCTACGGGAGTAGAAAATACTGACCTAGATGGTATCAAGTACGTACGCTATCGTTTCCAGAGCATATCCCCAGAACGAATCCGGCAACTCGGAGTAGCTCATCATTATCCTAACTATCTCTATAAGAGCCCTTTTCCTTCGCACTGTTGCACCGTTATGTTGGGGCGTATCGGGTGCAGTCAATTGGGATTGAATCCCAGCCTCTGATGAGTAAGTCCTAATTCTCCCAAGAGGTACTCATCACTACGATCTGATCATAGTGTCTTGATACTTTTACTTTAATGTTTCTCCACATCAGCCTAGAATTCTTTGAACTGATCAAAGCATTCAAACTAGTGGTCATCAAGTAAACGTATCCATACCTTTGAATATTTGTCTCACGAAGTATTCAAAGCTACTTTTATCCTGGATAGACATAGGACCACACAAATTAGATTGAACCAACTCTAACATACCTTTGGCTCTATACCCCTTGGCCTTAATAGGCCTCTTGGTCACCTTACCTTCCAAGTAAGATTCAAAGGTTAGGAAGTCTTCCACCACCAATGAACCCAAGGGTCCATCGGCTATCAACCTTTGAATCCTACTAAAGTTAATAAGACCAAGCCTTAGACGCCAAAGATATGTTTGGTTCATCTCGGAAGGAACCTTTCTCTTATTTTGGTTAGATGATGAGCTATTAACAACTATTCGCATCGTGGGAGCTTTTGGTTCTAAAATGTACCAATTGCCTATCAATGTACCTGAATAGATAATATTTCTATTCCTCTTTTCATAATAAAAAGTAATAGAATATCTTTTATTTCAAAAACTGAACCAGAGTTCTTTCTAAAAAAATAGGTATATAAAAGCAATCTTCTTAAACCCAAAAATTGTATTTTCCTATCTAAATACAAATAAATAACTCCCACTGCGATAGTCACCACCTCCGTAGCATATCACATGTAGACGGTAATCTCTTCCTCAGCTAGTCGTTGGGCTTCCTGGAACCCCTGAAAAGAATTGTAGACATGATTAGTGGCATCCGTATCTACACACTAGGTACTGGTAGATAACACCGCTAAACATGTTACAGCGAAAAAAAAGATATACCTTTCTCTTGACGACGAGGATAGTTCTCCTTCCAATGTCCAGCCTGCTGGCTCGTGAAGCACTTGCCTTTCGGCTTCTTCACACCAGCTTGTGGTCCCTGCGATCCAACCGCCTTCTTGTACCCACCTTGTTTCTTCTTCTTCCTGCCTTTCGGCACAGAAGTAGAAACCTTTTAAGTGACCAAGGCCTACGAACTTTGACGAAAGAGCCCCTCTACTGCTTGGAGTTCTCCTAGCAGTTCCCCCAATGTATATTCTGTTGGACCTTGGATGGCTAGAGAGGGGGGGGGGAGGGTGAATGTAGCCAGACACCGAAACTTTAGCACTTTGCAAATTTCTGCACTTAAACGTTTAGTAGCACAGCGGAAGCAAACAAAAACAGAGTATGCAGAATTTAAACCCTAAGCTAAGAATAAACACAAGAACACTAACAAGAGGATTTACAAGGTTCGGGGATAACTTGCCCCTACTCCTTGGCGTGCCCGTAAGGTGGGCGATCCCTTGATCGTCAGCAGTTCAAGCCCCGGAAAATCCGGATAGAATGCAACCTCCTTCTCGGTGGAGTAACCTCTCCACATCGTTTCAAGATGATGAAGTATAAAGTACAGGAAACACAAGAAGCATCTTACTTAGCACTTAGAACCATAAGAACACAAGCAAGCTTCTCCCGAGCTCCACTCAGCGCAGATCTCATGCAAGAACTCCCTTCTTCGTGTCTTCTCGCTGATGGACTAAAGCTCCTTGTTTCTTCTTCCAAGTGACCAAGTAATAGACGGTTGCTCAAGACAGTAGAGTAATCGCAAGTGTAGAGCAAAGCTTTTGATGATGGAGAACTGATAGCACAACAAGCACTCCCGCAAGAAGTCTGTTCAGCAAAAGAACTACTCAGCTCTTCTTCGCTACCTAGCTTAACCAGCTTCCATCGCCAAGTCAACCGTTCCTCTACAACAACTCCCAGCTGCTCTCCTACAATAGCCAGCTATCCTTGACCTCTTCTGAACTCACTGAATCCCTTCGAGTCGAGCCCCAGGTCATCAGCTCCTCAGCCGTTGCAGCTCACTCCAGAGAACGTTGCAACCTACTGAAACAAACAGCCAAAACTACTGTAGCGAAAACCTTCTTTTGACTTCCCTTGGATGATCCCTGAGTCACCTGCACACTTAGCAGCACATTAGGACAGCAAATCAACAGAAGGTCAAAGCATCAGAACATATCAGTGGAGTATCAGTGGTGATCAGAAGTGTTCAGAGCGCGATCAGAACGCTTGACAGTGCGTTTGAATTAAAGTGATCGGTCACCGGACCGATCAGAGAGCCTCCTGATCGGTCACCAGACCGATCAGGGTGGGTTCAGACCGATCTGGCTGCATCCTGATCGGTCCCCAACGCTCAATCAGAAATCACGATTTCTCCGGGACCGATCACCAGGCCGATCCCAGGTTGTAGATCGGTCACTAGACCGATCCACCCCTTTGCAGGGTGATTTCTTAGCTTCGCAGTCCAACCCTCCTGATCGATCACCAGACCGATCAAGGCATGCTCAGACCGATCAGGCTCCATCCTGATCGGTCATAGTGAGGAACTCACGACACTTGATCGTTCACCAGACCGATCTGAACAGTATCTCTGATCGGTCACTGGACCGATCAGGAGCCAAGCAGTAAGGTTCCTAAAAACCCACTGTATGCTCCCTGATCGGTCACCAGACCGATCAGGAGTCGATCAGTAGCCCAACAAGGTCACTGAGTGCTCCCTGATCGGTCACCAGATCGATCAGTCATCGCTGGATCGGTCACCAGACCATTCCACGAAGGAGCATCGTGCCAACTTCCCTGATCGGTCACCCGACCGATCAGTCATCGCTGGATCGGTCACTAGACCTATCCACGAAGGAGCACCGTGCCAACTTCCCTGATCGGTCACCAGACCGATCCAGGCAAGCCCAAATGCACTCAAGTCACGAGAACAAGCCTCCAACCCTTCTCTGACTCTTGCTTGATCCCTCGGACCAAGACTTCATGCCCAGCTTCACTCACCGGGACTTCAGTCAACCTGGCTTCACTCACCAGGACCCGGCTTCACTCACCGGGATTTCCAATCAACCTGGCTTCACACACCAAGACCCGACTTCACTCACCGGGATTTCCTCCAACCTAGCCCTCCAGGCTAGGTCCTGACCCTCCAAGCCAGGATTTCATCAACCTAGCCCTCCAAGCTAGGACCTGACCCTCCAAGCTAGGACTTTTTCACACCTAACCCTCCAGGTTAGGACTTTTCAATACCTAGCCCTCCAAGCCAGGACTTTTCACACCTAACCCTCCAGGTTAGGCCTTTTCAACACCTAGCCCTCCAAGCTAGGACTTTTCACACCTAACCCTCTAGGTTAGGACTTTTCCACACCTAGCCCTCCAGGTTAGGACTTTTCCACACCTAACCCTCCAGGTTAGAATTTTCCCACAAGGTATGCCTAGTCCACGACCAAGACTTAATCCCAATCATCTTATCATCCTAAACTAAAATCGGTGTCAACACCAAAACAACAATCAGGGCCAGACTGCATCAACAATCTCCCCCTTTTTGTTGTTTGACAACCCGATTTTAAGTTTAGGGATTGGAATCCAATAGTCTCAAATCTCAGAATTGTAGGAGAATCAGGATCCTCCCCCTACAACCATTAAACTCATAATCGTCCTAAACTTAACCAACCTCACTCTCCCCCTTTGTCGAACACCGAAAAGGGTGTAGACGGGTTGTTAAGTTTAAACATACTCCCCCTCAACCCTAGGAGTATCCCAAAACAATATAACATTTGATTTATTTTGATAAACATATGAAACACATATGATAGATATAAAGCATGGCAACACAATCATATGTATCATATGAACATGGCGTCATAAGCATAATCATAGCAACACATAATGAGACATACATAACGGTAGCAATTTTACGAACAATCATATAAGCCAACAATAAGCAAATCATAGTAAGTCAAATATGAAAAGCAGACATAATAGCAAATGCATCACATCACATCAAAGTCAAGGCAAAGACAGTACAAAAACCATCAAAGTCAAGTCATAGGCATCTAGCCATAGAGTCATACAATCTAGGCAGTCAAATAGTCACAGGTAGAAGCAGAATACATCAACCATCGGCGGGGGGGGGGGGGGGGTGTCATCATGCATAGGGTCATCCATCGTGGCATCATCAGGATCAAAAGACCCCAGTGCAGCACTACCAGAGGGCGCATCCCCAGGAAACATGTGCCGGCGCCACTTGTCATACTATGTCTGCTGCAGAGAACGGACCCCCGAGACATCGGACTCCACCGCGACCAGTTTGCGATCGAAGGATCGGAACTCTGAGCGGGCCTCCTCGCGATAGAGCTCTCGCAAATGAAGATCGTGCTGGATGGTCCGATCAAGCTCTGAAATCTGCCAGCGCAGGTCTGGCTCTGGCTCATCGTCATAGTCAGCAGCAGCAGCAGGAGCCTCATGATGTGCAGCAGCATCTGTTGGTGCCGGAAAGTGTGGGACTCCCCCAGGCAGCTCGCCAAGACCCCTCTCGTCCTTCCAAACCAGAGCCCGATCGTGATCTCGGATGATGATGCCAGACATGGCAAACACCCGCTTGCCAAGTCTGCAATCATGTCTAACCATGGGCACTGTCCTGCCCTTGGTTACATCAACACCTACTGACATAAGCCATTTAGTGATGACGTGACCAAATGGCATATAGACAGTGCATCAGCTCGACTCTCTATAGGATAGGATGGACTAAAAAATGCTCTCCATGATGTCAAAGTCCATGCGGCGGTGCATACTATAGAGCATCAGGAAATGGTAAGGTCGGATCTCAATCAAGGGTTTGGAAGTGATCGGTAGGATGCATTTTGTGATTATCTTGAACAGAATGTAATCAACAGGGGAGAGACGGAGCGCTGCAAAAGTCGGAAAGTCAGGCCCCAACTCATCAAGACTGGCTGGTCGAGGATGGCCAAAGAAGTGCTGATATATAGTGTCGGGGGTGACGTCCGCAAAAGGAGCCAAAAAAGGGCCAGGGAGCTTATGATAGATAGAATACAAGTTAGGCGATCGACGACCGCCCAAATACTCCACCAGGATCTCATAAGAGAAATCAAGATTTCTCTTGGCTACACGGGTAGTGAATTCAAAACCCCCTTGAGGCCCTTGTTGAAGGTTATTGTAGAATTCTGAGACAAGGTCATAGTTTATAGTCCTTTCGAGGGAAAGGAGAAAGCCCAGATTGTAGAAGGTAATTATCTCCATAATGGAGGGACAGTGCTCAGCCAGGAAGGGCCCATCAATGGACCGGCAAGAAAGTAATTTGAAGGTGGGAGACTGAAATGCTTGCTCACAGGCAGCGTTAGGGAACCGAGAAGTCGACGAAGGCTGAGGCCTTCGGGAGGGCGCGGAAGAAGAAGGGCCTTTGCCCTTTGAGCCTCCCTCCACGGGTTCTTTGCCCTTGGATGACTTTCTAAAATGGTTGAATAGATCATGGCAACAATTGAATCAAATGAACAAGATTTGATCAAATGAACAAAAGAAAACAAATTATGATCAAGAGTCCAGATCATAACACAAGGATTTGATCACACACGACAACAATATTGAAATGATCACATGAAGCATGACCTAATCATTTGTAGGACACGAATTGATCAGTGAGGTGAGATTTAATCAAAGAAACACGATTTGATCAAGGGAAGAATCAGATCATAATATAGATTGCAAATGATTAGATTTCATCAGTAGGGTGAAAAATCATGGCAAGGTCATGGCAATGAGTAGGATCACAACACAAACACCAAAAGAAACACATGGTTAGCCTAAACATGGTAGATGTTAGAATGATAAGCACCAAATGAAAATCATACACAAAGCTTACTTTGGTGCCATGAAGTACTTGGTTGGAGAAATCTCGCTCTGAAACTTACGCAAGATTGAATCACCACGCCGGAGACAAGCTTACCGCTAGGAGTTGCTGAGAACACCAACAGCAAGAAGAAGAACTCTCACGCATGGGGAGAAGTGGAACTCACGCGCAAGGAAGAAGGAGACGTAGGAAGAGCTCACACACAGGATGAGGATGCACAAGAAGTGAGTTTCGGCGCTAGGGCTTGGGAGATGTAGGGTTTAGGAGGAATTAATCGGTTGGTGGATCGGTCCACCAACCACAATTTAATACAATTGAACGTATCACCGTTCAATCTGGGAGTGCCCAGACCGATCAGGCTCCGACCTGATCGGACTGGCCTGGTCCTGATCGGTCAAGTGACCGATCAGGCAGGCCCCTAATCGATCGGCTGATCGTTCAGGAAGCGAACAGTAGGTTTGGAGGTTTTTCAGTGAGCCCCGTGATCGGTCTATGGACCGATCACCACAGGGTGCCAGATCGGTCCGGGGACCGATCCAGGCCAACACAGAATGTTTTGTCAATTTTTTGCCAAGTGTTCTACGACCCCTCTGATCGGTCTATGGACCGATCACCACAGAGGGCACTAGATCGGTCCGGGGACCGATCCAGACCAACACAGATAGATTTCTATGGTTAATCTTAAAACAACTTGATCGGTCCATTGGACCGATCAGACATACTCCTGATCGGTCTGGTGACCGATCAGGCTTCCTGATTTTTCCTGATACGATCTGAAACTTTCAGTTTCAGACTTCCAAACGATTTCTGATAAGATCTGATGAAAGTTATCGATCTTGGAAGTGATCCCTTGACTAAGATTGATCCCTGAAGAAGGATCAAAGGTTCTTATGATTTTGACAAATCACTTTCCTCCACCCAAGTGGAGTCAAACTCAATCAACAAACATTCAAGCAATTTCAAGCAAGTTTGTACCAAAATTAAGTCTCCAA
The DNA here is from genome assembly GCA_024364735.1 of Boesenbergia rotunda. NCBI lineage: Eukaryota > Viridiplantae > Streptophyta > Magnoliopsida > Zingiberales > Zingiberaceae > Boesenbergia > Boesenbergia rotunda. The sequence goes on from JAGFNQ010003768.1 coordinate 344,003, forward strand.
TCAAGTTTCCTTGATTGGAATGTCCATGTATGATCATGGAGCCAAGTACATGTTAGTAATATGAGAAAAGTGCCCTAAGGCAATCGCCTTATGATTGTAATCATTTATTTTAATAAATGAAGATTCACTATTTGAGTATACATGTTAGTGTATTTGATTGAGAACTTAAACTCATTTACTGAATGTCCGCAATACAATTCACAGCATGAGAGAATTTGTGATGAATTCACAACTAGTGATTTTCTCTACATGTGCAATTGTGAAGTATTGGAATTGTCCCTAGTCGATGAATTGATAAATATGGACACTATCAATTCTGTTGAGACTAGCATGGGTTATTCTCTAATCAGCTGATTCTCACTGGCTGGTGAAATTGGGATGTCCGGAGATAAACATGAATTCTAGTTAAGGGAACTAGTTCATTGGAGTGACTGGCTGTAAAACTTCATATGGTAATCTACATATAGATATGTCAATGAAGTTCTTACTGCAGCTTAAGTGCGATGTTCCTTTGACTTGTGGTGTTCAAGTCATCTTGGTCATGGAGACTTATACTTTGACTTCTTAAGCAAGCATTTCTAAGGAGGTGTGGACCCAGGATGGTTGGGTATAAGCCGAAGTGCCCGAAGATGTTTGAACAGCCTACAAAGGATTCACCACTCCTTGCGAGGAGATGTATACCCAAGGCCTATTGTCGGATTGTTACTCGAAGCCTCTGGCCAGAACATCACATGTTTAGAGTATGAATCTCTCAGAAACATGAGAGTAATTAGAATCCGTTGGACGAGAAAGACACTACTTGGGCTAGGTGTGACGTAGTCAGCCTAGTGGGGACTGGCACACATAGACCGTGTCCTGAACCAAGTGGGTATAAGATGGTGAAGGGAATGGGGCACGACTCATTATAGCTGCTGAAGGGTTTCAGAATTATTTCTGAGGTCAACCGTTGATCTTTCGATTAATTGGGGATCATGATGTACTACTAGGTGTCACTCATGATCATTCTATAATTGGTTGATTATAGACGGTCAACATAAATCGAAAGCCTATTTAGTCACACGCACTACGAGTGATCCGAGGGATTTAAAATGAGTTGAAAATTGGATTTTCTGATCAAGAGAGATAAGTCGAATCTGAATTTATCAGAGACGCATCGGAAGCATAAAATGGCTAAGTCTTTTGAAGACTTATTGAACGAATTAAATGAGTTTAATTCGTGAGGTCGTGGCTTGGGTTTGGCCGGCCAAAGTGGGTCCCCACCCTCTTTGTTTGGCCGGCCAAATTAAAAACGGGAGAACCGAATTTTTGGTTCAAATTATAAAATAAACCGCACGTGGTTTGTTTTATAAAATTATGGATAAAGAAATTTATATAAAGAAATTTATTTTTCATGGAAATTAAAATAAACCTTGGATTGGTTTATTTTATTTTATAAAATCAATAATGGATTGATTTACCATGATAAAGAAATTTATATAAAGAAATTTATATAAAGAAATTTCTTTCCATAATAAAAGGGAAGACATGGTTGTTTTTATTATAAATTAAGTTATAATAAAAACTTGGTATAACGGAATAATTCATAAAAAAATTTATAAGATAAATTTCTTATGAAAAATTTATTCCGTTAAGAGGAGACTTGGCGATTAAGAGGCTACTATATAAAGGTACCAAGGCAAGGCTTGGAGATTAATCTAAGAGATCAAGGATTCTTGCCTAGCCTCTCTCCCTCTCCTTCTCTCCCTCTCCCTCTTCTAGTGCCGCCGGTCCTAGAGCCCTCCCCCTTTGTCGTGAGCTTCCACCACCAAGAAGAGGCCGAAGAAGAAGAAGAAGCGGGCGCGACTCCTTCCTTCCTCACGGAATCTTGATTCCGTTCTTCGTTTGGTGGTTAGTCTTTCATCTCTCTCTTGGTATTCTTGTCGTGCCTTTGGAGAATCTAGTAGTTCTTGTTGGCACGAAACTCGTGGCTTTGCGAAGTCATCCCGAAGAAAACTCGGCGTGGACGCGAATAGAGGCGGAGCTTCCAAGGGACGCTACGGTTGGATCTCGTCCCTTTCTACGAGTTACGCGAGGTATTAAGTAAATTAGTTTACTTTCTGCAAAATTTTAAATGTATGATCATGTCACCACAACATAAGGTTGCATGCTAGATACGTGGTTAAAATAATTTGAGAAATTATTTATGCTAAACCTTCCGCTGCACGTAATTAAATTTTAAAATTATGAACTTGTATCCATGTCAACATGCACCCGGTCCCAACAGTACACATATGTTATGCATTGGATTTCCCCATACTTGGTCACCGAAGTCATTTTTATCTCGTCAACCAAATTTCTCAAGGGATGCATTGACTTTTTGAGAAATTAAGTTGATCCTAGCATCTCACCCTATTTCTAGCAAACAAAAACGTTTTGTTAAACCTTATAGTTTGTGTGAGATGTTCCCAAGTTACCCAATTGTTTCCCAACAATACGAATTAATCATGAAGGGTTTTGAATGTTTTTAGAATCCTATAAGGCGCGACACATTCCCAACTCCCTTCTTAAGAAACTAAACTCATTTTCGGGGAGTGGTTTAGTGAAAATGTCGGCTAGATTTGATTTGGACTCTACATATGAGAGTACAACATCTCCTCTAGCAACATGATCCTTAATGAAGTGGTGATGCACTTCAATATGTTTGGTTCTAGAGTGATGGACCGGATTCTTGGTTAGGTTAATTGTGCTAATGTTGTCACACAACACTTGCACACCCTTGTAGCATAATCCATAGTCCTCTAGAGTATGAATCATCCACAACAATTGCAATATACTCTCTCCCATGGCGATATATTCTGCCTCGGTCGTGGAGAGAGCAACACAATGTTGCTTCCCACTTGACCAACTAACTAGAGATGATCCTAGGAATTGGCAACCCCCACTCGTGCTTTTTTGATCTAACTTGCACCCAGCATAGTCGGAATTAGTATAGCCAATTAGATCAAAAGACTCGGTACTGTTGATGCAGTCTTGCCCTGATTGTTGTTTTGGTGTTGACATCGATTTTAGTTTAGGTGGATGATCATTGATTATGATTAAGTCCTGGTCGGGGATCAGGCATGACATGGATTATGATTAAGTCCTGATCGGGGATCAAGCATGGTATGGAAAATCCTAGTCTGGAGGGCTAGGTGTTGGAAAATCCTAACCTGGAGGGTTAGGTGTGAAAAATCCTAGCTTGGAGGGCTAGGAGTTGGGAAAGTCCTAATTCAGAAGGGTTGGGTGAAAAGTCCTAGCTTGGAGGGCTAGGTGAAAAGTCCTAACTTGGAGGGTTAGGTGCAAATTCCCATCCTGGAGAATTAGGTGAAAAAGTGCTGGCTTGGAGGGTCAGGTGCCTAGCTTGGAGGGCTAGGTTGGATGATGTTCTAACTCGGAAGGGTTGGGTGAAAAGTCCTAGCTTGGAGGGCTAGGTGAAAAGTCCTAGCTTGGAGGGCTAGGTGAAAAGTCCTAACTTGGAGGGTTAGGTGCAAATTCCCAACTTGGAGAGTTAGATGGAAAAATCCTTAGCTTGGAGGGCTAAGGTGGATGAATTCCTAGCTTGGAGGGCTAGGGTTGAGTCTCTGGATCGGTCTGGTGACCGATCAGGGACATTGGCACGCTGCTCCTTAGTGGATCGGTCTGGTGACCGATCCAGCTATGTCTGATCGGACTGGTAACCGATCAGGGAGCACACAGTGAGATTGGGAATCTACTGTGTGGCTCCTGATCGGACCGGTGACCGATCAGGGAGCAGGCTACTTCCTTGCTGCCTCGCTCCTGATCGGTCTGGTGACCGATCAGGGAGCAGACAGTGAGTGAGTTCCCTTGCTGATCAAAGTACTAGATCGGTCCGGTGACCGATCAGGGATCTTGGATTTGATTAAAAAATCAATGTTCATCTGCCCTGATCGGTCTGGGTGACCGATCAGGCTTCATTCTGATCGGTCTGGTGACCGATCAGGCTTCACTCTGATCGGTCCGGTGACCGATCAGGAGTGTACAGCCGCAAGAGCTGGGAATTCCAGCAAAGCTCTGGATCGGTCTGGTGACCGATCACTTTAATTCAAATTGCACTGTCAGACGTGGTCAGAGCGTCTGATCGTATTTGATTCGATGATGTTTGCTTCTGATATTTGATTTACTGTATGATTTGCTGTTTTAACAGTCTGATCAAGCTGCAGGTGACAGGGGAGGATTCAAACACTCAAGGAGAGGTCAACGAAGGCTTTCCTTAGAGCAGGTTTGTCCGATTCTCAACTCAGGTTGCAACGGCTGGAGCTGCAGGACTGAAGCCGCTGACTGAAGCTTGGCTGAGGGAGCTCAGGAAGTTCAGTAAGGGTTCAGTGTAGCTGGCGTTGGTAGTGAGGCAGCTGGAGGCTGCTGGAGATGAGGTCACTTGATGCTTAGTGGAGAAACAAAAGGAACGGGAGACAGCTTCGGTGAAGCAGAGTTCGAAAGTTTACAGCTTGTGTTCTTGAGTTCCTGTGCCTTGAGTTCTCCACATCAAGCTTGCTGTGTTCTTGAAGTTTCCATCATTCTGAGCAAGCGATCAAGAAGCAATCATCCTTTACTTGAGCCTTGAAGGAGGGAACAAGGAGCTTGGTGTCCGACAGTGGGAAGACACGAAGAAGGGTTCTTGCGTGAGATCGCCACTGGGTGGAGCTCAGGGAAGCTTGCTGTGTTCTTGTCCTTGCTGAGTGCTTGAGTAAGATCCTTTTTGTTGTTTCATTGAGCTTAAACATTTATCTATGATTGAAACGCTGTGGAGAGGTTTCTCCACCGAGAAGGAGGTTGCTTTATATCCGGTGATCACCGGAGCTTGATCTGCCGACGATCAAGGGATCGCCCACCTCACGGGCACGCCAAGGAGTAGGGGCAAGTTATCCCCGAACCTTGTACATCTCTTTCTTAGCGTTTTGGTTTGCTTTCTTTCTTTGTATTGTTCTATTTGTGTTGTTTGCTTCCGCTGCTACTAACCTGATCACGCAGAAAACTTAAGAGAGCAAATTTTAGTGATTGGCTATATTCACCCCCCCCCCTCTCTAGCCATCTCGTCTCCAACAGGTACGAGGGTACCAAAGACCAACTCCTATTGTGCCCTTAAGGTATCTCAAAATTCTCTTAACTGCAATTAAGTGAGATTCCTTGGCACAAACTTGATACCTAGCGCATAAACCCACAGCAAAAAGTATGTCAGGTCGAGTAGCTGCGAGGTATAGCAGACTACCTATCATGCTTTGATATTGAGTCAAATCAACAGGTTTACCACTCTCATCATTGTCTAATCTTGTGTTTGTAGCCATGGGAGTGGTTACCTCTTTTGAATCACTCATGTTGAATTTTCGAAGCATCTCTTGAGTATATTTTGATTAGTGCACATGGATCCCATCTCGGGTTTGTTTGATTTCCAGTCCAAGGAAGAAAGTCAACTCTCCCACTAGACTCATTTCAAATTCACTCTCCATGTGTCCAATAAACTCATTTAAATAGCCCTTGTTGTTTGAGCCACAAATTATATCATCGACATATACTTGGGCTACAAATATATTATCACCATCTCTATGTAGAAACAGTGTAGGGTCTATTTGGCCTCTAACAAAACCTTTTTCAATTAGGAACATCGACAACCGCTCATACCAAGCTCGGGGTGCTTGTTTGAGGCCATAAAGCGCCTTCTTGAGCTTAAATACGTGGTTTGGGAATTCGGTACTCTCAAACCCCGGAGGTTGTTCGACATAGACCTCTTCCCTTATTAAACCATTTAGAAAGGCCGATTTGACGTCCATTTGATATAGCTTGAAACCCCGATGTGCTGCAAATGCAAACATTAATCGAATGGACTCTAATCGGGCCACGAGAGCATAGGTCTCATCATAATCAATGCCTTCAACTTGACTGTAGCCCTTGGCTACTAAGCGTGCCTTGTTCCTTATGATTTCTCCCTTATGGTTCAATTTATTTTTGAAGACCCATTTGGTTCCAATAATGGTAGTCTTCTTAGGTCTAGGGACTAAGTCCCAAGCTTGACTTCTTTCAAATTGACCTAGTTCATCCTGCATCGCAATGATCTAATCAGGATCATTTAATGCTTCATCAATTTTCCTAGGTTCAATTTTGGAAATTAAGGTAACTTCATTAGCCTCATTCCTAAAGAATGATCTAGTCCTAACCCCATGATGGATGTCTCCAACAATTTGGTCTTGGGGATGACTAGAGGCTAACCTAGTTCACCTTGGTGTTGGTGGTGCTTCTTGAATGGTTTCACTAGACACTCGCTCAGCTTCAGGATCCGACTGATCTATAGGTTGTCTAGGCTCACCGTCATCGGATTCATCACCATCAACAACACTTGGAATTCCATTCAAACTTAGTTTCCTAAGTTCGAATTGAACTCCTTCGACATCTTCTGGTTGATCATTTGATTTTGAAATTTCTTCAAAGACAACATCAGAAGATTCTTCAACCAATCTAGATTTCTTATTGTAGACTCGATAGGCTTTGCACACTAGGGAGTACCCGACCAGTATCCCTTCATCAGCCTTTGCCGTGAACTTTCCAAGGTGGTCCTTGGTGTTTAGAATAAACACCTTACAACTAAACACCCTAAGGTGTTTAACCGTAGGTGGTTTTCCAAACCAAAGTTCATGAGGAGTCTTACCTAAGAATCTGTGAATAAGGACTTGATTTTGCACGTAGCAAGCTGTGTTCACAACTTCGGCCCATAAGTAACTCGATAGTGAGTACTCATTAAGCATGCTTCGCGCAGCCTCTTGTAAGACCCAGTTCTTCCTCTCTACAACACCATTTTGTTATGGTGTTCTAGGAGTAGAGAACTCGTGTCTATACCCTCTATCCTGACAAAACTCTAAAATCGTTGGTTTTGAAATTCACCTCCATGATCACTTTTTATTGTCTTAATAGTTGATGATTTCTCATTTTCAACTCTTCTACAAAAAGAAATGAAAACATATAAGGTTTGGTCCTTATATTTTAGAAAATACGTCCATGTATATCTAGTAAAATCATCAATGATAACAAAATAATATCTACTACCATTCAAGGATATGATAGTGTTACAATCAAACAAATCCATATGAAGTAAATCCAATGCGGTAGAAGTACTTACAGTGCTTTTACCTTTATGTGCAGATTTTGTTTGCTTACCCATTTGACATGCATCACAAAGTTTGTCCTTTTCATACTTGATGCTTGGTAAGCCACGAACTAATCCCTTGTTGGCCAATTTCCGGATATTCTTCATGTTCACATGTGCTAGCCTCCGGTGCCAAAGGGTGGACTCCTCTTCTTTTGATATGAAACACTTAACAAGGGCATTAGTAGCACTTTTAAATGAAACTTGATAAATGTTATCTATTCTTGTTCCTACTAGTACTGTGTCCAAGGTGTCATGTTGTCTAACTAGACATTGACTTGATTGAAAATCAATTGAGTAACCCGCATCACACAATTGACTGACACTTAGGATATTAAATGTCATCCCCTTGACTAGAAGGACATTCTTAATCCTAAGACATTCGGATATTTGAATGTCTCCTATTCCTATGTCCTTAAGACTACCATTGTTACCAAAGGAAACATTACCTCTACTTTTTCTTTGAAATGTAGTAAACAATGATCTATCCCCGGTCATGTATTTGGAGCACCCACTATCAACGAACCAAGTTGATAGATGCTCCCCCTCAATCATAACCTACACAATTCGAAAAATAGAATTTTTAGGTACCCAAACCTTGGGACCTAAAGCACCTACTAAGCAAGACTTAGGCACCCATGCCTTAACTACTTTCCTTTGGACTCTACTGTCTTAGATTGTCTAACATCAATCCTAGACATTAAGGACACAAATGATGGTTCTTTGGGTCGGTAACCAATAACGGCCCTATTGTAGACTGCCCTTTGGGCATTCAAGATCATGTCTAAGGTCTTTGAGCTTGTTGAGAACTTCTCAAGAACACTCTTGAGTCTCTCAACTTCACTCTTCAATGATTTGTTTTCATCCTCTAACAATTCAACATGTAAATCATCAACATCCTCATCCCTAGAGGACTTCAATTGTTCAACTTCAATTTTCAATGATTTAATTTTTGCTTTTGACTTTTTCAAGAAATTAGTTAAACAAGCAATTGTTCTATAACATTTATCAAGTTCGGGAGTGATTACCTCTTCATCATCTGAAGATGATGAAGCCACGTTTGATGAGTCACTCGATTCATCACTGCTCTCTTGATCTTCCAATGCCATGAGTGCAATATGCCGTGTACTCTTTTCATCTTTCTCCTCTTCGGATGAGCTAGATGAGGATTCATCCCAAGTGGCCTTCAAGGCCTTCTTCTTCTTCTTGGATTTCTCCTCCTTTTTCTTGGATTTTTTCTCCTTCTTCTTTAGCTTTGGGCATTCACTCTTGAAGTGCCCTTTCTTGCTACATTCATAACAAGTGACATCAGATTTATCAATCTTAATTTCACTAGGGTTACCTTTACCCTTGAAGCGCCGACGCTTCCTCATCATTCTTCTAACGAAATTGGCCATCTTGGAGGAAGAAGAGCCGCTGCCATCCTCCTCGGATTCGGACTCAGACTCGGATGAGGATGAAGATGAAGAGACTTCCTTCTCCTTCTTCTCCTTCTTCTTCTTGTTCTTTTCTCCTGCAACTAAGGCAATCCCCTTCTCCTTGGAGCCTTTGTTATCCATTTCATGAAGTTCCATCTCACAAAATAAATCATCTAACTTTACAATTGATAAGTCCTTGGAAACTTTGTAGGCATCCACCATGGATGACAACAAAGCATTACTTGGAAATGCTTTTAACACATACCTTACAAGGTCACGATTCTCGACCTTTTCATCAATAGAATGGAGACCATTGAGGACTTCCTTGAACTTACCATGTAGCTCACTTACGATTTCATTCTACTTCATGGAGAGATTTTGGAGTTGGTTGAGGAACAAATCCCTCTTGGCGATTCTTGAGTCTCGGGTACCCTTGTGAAGTTCGATGAGCTTGTTCCACAAATCTTTTGCACTTGTAAATGGACCAACCTTGATTAGTTGGTCTTTGTTCATGGCGCATTGTAGGGTCACCACCGCCTTCGCGTCGGCTTCACTCTTCCGGGGTTGTTCATGGCGCATTAGAATTATGATTCTAATTCTTTGCCTTCATCATCCTTTGGAGGGGTAAAACCCTCCTTCACAGCGAACCAAGTGTTAATATCCATCTTTAGATAGTACTTCATCTTCGATCTCCAATATTGAAAATCTGCTCCATCGAAGAAGGGAGGTCGGGTGGTGGAAAAACCTTCTCTCAAAGCCATTGTTGATAGCTCTCGGTTGTTAATCCGCTTGTACAGAGCCCCAAGCTCTGATACCACTTGTTGGACCTTGGATGGCTAGAGAGGGGGGGTGAATGTAGCCAGACACCGAAACTTTAGCACTTTGCAAATTTCTGCACTTAAACGTTTAGTAGCATAGTGGAAGCAAACAAAAACAGAGTATGCAGAATTTAAACCCTAAGCTAAGAACAAACACAAGAACGCTAACAAGATGATTTACAAGGTTCGGGGATAACTTGCCCCTACTCCTTGGCGTGCCCGTAAGGTGGACGATCCCTTGATCGTCGGCAGATCAAACCCCGAAAAATCCGGATAGAATGCAACCTCCTTCTCGGTGGAGTAACCTCTCCACAGTGTTTCAAGATGATGAAGTATAAAGTATAGGAAACACAAGAAGGATCTTACTTAGCACTTAGAACCACAAGAACACAAGCAAGCTTCTCCCGAGCTCCACTCAGCGCAGATCTCACGCAAGAACTCCCTTCTTCGTGGCATCTCGCTGATGGACTCAAGCTCCTTGTTTCTTCTTCCAAGTGAACAAGTAACATACGGTTGCTCAAGACAGTAGAGTAATCGCAAGTGTAGAGCAAAGCTTTTGATGATTGAGAACTGATAGCACAGCAAGCACTCCCGTAAGAAGTCTGTTCAGCAAAAGAACTACTCAGCTCTTCTCCGCTACCCAGCTTAACCAGCTTCCATCGCCAAGTCAACCATTCCACTGCAGCAGCTCCCAGCTGCTCTCCTGCAATAGCCAGCTATCCCCGACCTCTTTTGAACTTACTGAATCCCTTCGAGTCGAGCCCCAAGTCATCAGCTCCTCAGTCGTTGCAGCTCACTCCAGGGAACATTGCAACCTGCTGAAGCAAATAGCCAAAACTGCTGTAGCGAAAACCTTCTTTTGACTTCCCTTGGATGATCCCTGAGTCACCTGCACACTTAGCAGCACATTAGGACAACAAATCAACAAAAGATCAAAGCATCAGAACATATCAGTGGAGTATCAGTGGTGATCAGAAGTGTTCAGAGCGCGATCAGAAAGCCTAATAGCGCGTTTGAATTAAAGTGATCAGTCACCGGACCGATCAGAGAGCCTCCTGATTGGTCACCAGACCGATCAGGGTGGGTTCAGACCGATCAGGCTCCATCCTGATTGGTCCCCAATGCTCAATCAGAAATCACGATTTTTCCGGGACCGATCACCAAACCGATCCTAGGTTGTGGATCGGTCACCAGACCGATCCACCCCTTTGCAGGGTGATTTCTTAGCTTCGCAGTCCAACCCTCCTGATCGGTCACCAGACCGATCAGGGCATGCTCAGACCGATCAGGCTCCGTCCTGAACGGTCATAGTGAGGAACTCGCGACACTTGATCGTTCACCAGACCGATCTGAACAGTATCTCTGATCGGTCACTAGACCAATCAGGAGCCAAGCAGTAAGGTTCGCAAAAACCCATTGTATGCTCCCTGATCGGTCACCAGACCGATCAGGAGCTTAGCAGGAAGTGAACTCTAAGCTCCCTGATCGGTCACCAGACCGATCAGGAGTCGATCAGTAGCCCAATAAGGTCACTGAGTGCTCCCTGATCGGTCACCAGACCGATCAGTCATCGCTGGATCGGTCACCAGACCGATCCACGAAGGAGCACCGTGCCAACTTCCCTGATCGGTCACCAGACCGATCCAGGCAAGCCCAAATTGTAGGATCGTTTCCGGTACGCTAGAGGGGAGTGAATAGCGAATCTCAAATCTTTCTTGTACCTGCGTTGTTAGTTGCACAGCGGAGACAATAATAAAGAACACAAACAACGCTAACAAAGAGAATTTACTTGGTATCCACCCCGGACGGGTGACTAATCCAAGAATCCGTCGGTGGATCACTCCCCGAATAACCTCCGGCTAACCCTCGTCGCTCCTTATGGGTGGAGAAACCTCGCCACAATACCTCGGACACGATCTGATCACAAAAGACTACTAACTCACTTTACCCAAGCGAGTTTCAGCCCTAACCGAGTTCTCTTTAAATAGAACTCGGGCTGGAAAACCCGCTGGCAGTTGACTGCCACCACTCAGATTCGACCGTTGACATCCCAACGTTCGAATTCTGGTGACTTACCAGTCGACTGTCAAAATGGCAGTCGACTGGTCCAGGGTCCAGAACCTACTGTGAGTTTTGGTAGTCGGCTGGACAACCCCCAGTCGACTGCCCAACTTACAACAGCACTCCTACTCACTCCCTTGACCCTCCTCCACGCGTGCCTTCAGGTCCACTCCTTTTGCTTGCCCCTTGAAGTCCTCTTCCACCGGTTGTCGTCCCTCGGATGCGCATGCAAGTCCTCGACTTGCCTCCATGCGGCCCTTCACGTGTGCCCTTTGAAGTCCACTTCCCGGCTTTCCCTTGGAGTCCTCCTCCCTCGGCTCTTGTCCCTTGCCTCAGCTGACTCTTCACCAGCAACCTTGACTATTTCCTTCGCACCCTCTTCATCTTCGGCCCTCGTCCCTCGGATGCACACAAGCCTCCAGCTTGTCTCCATGCCATCCTTCACGTACGCCTCAAAGTCCGTGCCCCTCGGCTCATCATCCCTGCTATATCAGGTCTCTCGGGTGCACACAAGCCTCTAGCTTGTCTCCATGCAACCCTTCACCATACCGAAGCCGTCCAGCTAAGTCAATATGTGTAAACCTGTACAACCTGCACACTCACATACACATATTAGTACACAAGAGAAAGCCTAACTTAAACCCTTTGCCCAAACATCAAAACACATGATCACTCCGGATCACAGATTGCCTCAACACAAATGCACTCCAAGTCACGAGAACAAGCCTCTAATCCTTCTCTGACTCGTGCTTGATCCCTCGGACCATGACTTCATGCCCAGCTTCACTCACCGGGACTTCAGTCAACCTGGCTTCACTCACCAGGACCCGGCTTCACTCACCGAGATTTCCAATCAACATGGCTTCACTCACCAGGACCCGGCTTCACTCACCGGGATTTCCTCCAACCTAGCCCTCCAAGCTAGGACCTGACCCTCCAAGCCAGGATTTCATCAACCTAGCCCTCCAAGCTAGGACCTGACCCTCCAAGCCAGGACTTTTTCACACCTAACCCTCCAGGTTAGGACTTTTCAACACCTAGCCCTCCAAGCTAGGACTTTTCACACCTAACCCTCCAGGTTAGGACTTTTCAACACCTAGCCCTCCAAGCTAGGACTTTTTACACCTAACCCTCCAGGTTAGGACTTTTCCACACCTAGCCCTCCAAGCTAGGACTTTTTACACCTAACCCTCTAGGTTAGGACTTTTCCACACCTAGCCCTCCAGGCTAGGACTTTTCCACATCTAACCCTCCAGGTTAGGATTTTCCCACAAGGTATGCCTAGTCCACGACCAGGACTTAATCTCAATCATCTTATCATCCTAAACTAAAATCGGTGTCAACACCAAAATAACAATCAGGGCCAGACTGCATCAACATATTCACGTTTGTTCATATTGTAGTTGAGCCGGAACTGCTCAAAACTCCTAGGCAGAGATTGGAGTATAATGTCGACCTGGGTTTCCCCGTCGATCTGTGCTCCAAGTACCTCAATCTCATTGAGGTGGGTCAGCATCTTAAGGGCATGATCCCTTACGGGTGTCCCTTCGACCATGGTAGTCATCATCAAGCTCTTCATCGCAACCTGCCTAGCGGCCCAACCCTGATGCCCGATGAACTCCTTGAGGTTTAACATCATGTCACTAGCAGTAGGCATGACCTGATGCTGATGTTGCAATACATTCGACATAGATGCCAGAATGTAGCACCGCGTCATCTCATCTGCCTTGATCCACTTCTTGTAATGCTCCCTCTGCTCTTCACCAGAACTCTCGCAAGGCTTTTCAGGACATTCTTCGAAGAGTACATATTTGTACTCTTCAGTAGTAAGGATAATGTCCAGGTTTCTTTTCCAGTCTATGTAATTGGGGCTAGTAAGCTTATTTTTCTTAAGTATAGTCGCTAGTGGGTTAAAGACCATTTTGAAAATCCTGAGAATCACAACAATCACTACTTTAGTATTCGAAAATAAATTGATTCCTCAAATAACAAATTTTTGAAATTAACCAACACCTCTAAATACCGAGAAATTCGCATGCCACGATGGTGTGGACGTATACGAATTTCTACATTCGTAAGAGGAGGTTTTACCCATTAATCTTACTATCTTGTCAACCTAAATTTTTGACAAATAAGATTAATAGTTGGTTCACTTCGACCCTGTAAATAATAGCAGTGACTCCGATGGGGAGGATACTATTATTCGCATCTAAGTGTTTACCATTACACGACACTAAGAAAATTATTTCCGATTATGTGCCTTCCAATGGGGAAGTACACATGCTCTTCAATAATTTTCTATAGTCTTTTCCGACACAGTGATCCGCAGAACAAGCCCATCCGATGGGGAGGAAGGCACTCAGAGCTGACACGCAGACTTGTTCGCATCACTTATCGGATTGTAATGGAGGTCACGGGACCCTTAGGGTCCCTCTCTCACTTAATTATTTAATTTGAGGAATTTTAACATGCACACACACGACAAGCACATAAACCAACAAAATGAAATAGAAAAATCCTAGATTTTCCAACTTTCATGGCCTTGGTCTCTAATGCACCTCCAGTCATGAGTCACCTCGTCTGCTCCTCCCTACACCATGCACAAGCCGCCTTGGAGGGATCTCCGAGCCGAGATAACTAGCTAATTATTTACATCCATCGATCCTATACTCCACAAAGGAGTGTACATAAAATCTAGATCGAAAGTAAACAAAAAGCTCAGCTAAACACGTGTTGTATTTAATTACAAAATTAAATACTATCTAGCCTTGTCAACCCCGAGGATTTAATTAATTTACAAACATTGCACAACCATTCACACACAACAATTATTTGGCCATGATAAGTTGGAACCTAGTGCTTGCTGTTGGATCGAGAACACCGATAGAGGGGCGGGGGGTGAATATCGGAAAATTTTCGGATTTACGTAAAGAGCAATTGCACAGCGGAAGTTAAAAACACACAACGCAAACACGGGTGGTTTTACTTGGTTCGGAGCCTGTGTCGACTCCTACTCCAAGGCCCACGGTCGTTGACCGTTTACTTTGGGCAATTCTATATAGGCGCAAACAGTTTATAATAATTTGATTACAAAAATTAAGTGCAGTAAACAAAGCACGCTCTTCATTACCGACGTCCGGAGTAGATCAAATTTCTCGGAGCAGCAGGACGTCATCGGCTCGAGTTGGAAGGATTCCGGGGCGTAGCACGAGAGCAGAAGAGCTTTGAGGCGTTGAGAGAATTGATGTCTTGAAGCCTTGGTCGAAGGCCCTTTATATAGGGCCTGGGGGCGCCCGGGACGTTGGGGGCGCCCCCCACGTGGCCTTTGATCCGCAGAGATCTCGGTCAGCGTCTATCCTCTGTATCCGCTTTGACCGGGGCGCCCGGATTGACCGGGTCAAACATTATCCGCTTGGCTTCGAGGGCTTTTGGTTCGAGGCATGCGCTTGGGGGCGCCCGGGATGGAGGGGGCGCCCGGGAGCAGCGGGGGCGCCCGACCCAGCAACTGTTCGAACCCCTTTTACTTGACTTTGTTTTGTATGCACCTTGGGGGTGCCCGGGACACTCCGGGCGCCCTACTCAGCCATTGCCTCTCTCTCCTTTGAGGCTTTCTGAGCTGCAGACACACGTTCCTTCGGTCCTGCATCCAGGGTTAGTCCAAAACATAATAACATAATAAATTATTAGATTATACAGCCTTAGCTATCTTGGTTCTGACTTTGGTCTCCAAAATGGAGCCCTAGGTCGAACCGACGCCTACTGTTCCCTCGACGGGGAACGCGTCCTCACCTACTCCTCTCGGGAGAAGTTACCTGATGCCAACCGTTCCTCTGGTTGGACTTTTGCCTGACGGTCCTTTGTCAGGTCTTGGATGCCGAGCTGCCCTTCGCTCGGTGCCTAGCATTCCTTCGCTAGGGCTTCAGTCCCAGACTGTCCTTCGCCTGGCGCCTAGCAGTCCTTCGCTAGGGCTTTTGACTCTGGCATTCCTTCGCCAGTGCCTAGTGGTCCTTTGCTAGGGCTTCAGTCCCTGGCATTCCTTCGCCAGTACCTAGCAGTCCTTCGCTAGGGCTTTTCCTGCACACTAGATTAACTTGTTAGAAAACAAGTAAGACTTAACTTTTGACCTCTGTTGCCATTATCAAAACTCAGGTTTGACTTGGGTGCATTCTGCACCAACAATCTCCCCCTTTTTGATTTATGGCAACCCTAGTTCAAAAAGTTAAGTTTAAGCAAACATGAAAAAGGTTTAAATTTTGTTCCCTCCCCCTGGATGGAATCTCCCCCTAGATTTTTCAAAAATTCGTGGGGTTAGTCCAAAACTTTACTTGTACTTTGAAAAACTAGAGTTTTAGGTACTTAGAAATCTTTCAACAACTTAAGTTAAAAGTACATAGGAGAGTTTTTGAAGCATAGTTAGAGTACTTAAAAAGGTTTAAAGTTTTAAGTTTTAAAGTACTCAGAAGTTTTGAAAAAGCTAGCTTAAGTACTTAGTAGGATAAAAGGCTTAAGTACTTAGTAGGCTTTGAGACACTTTAGTGTTTTTGGAAAACTTAAGTATTTTAATACATAAAGTACATTTGGAAAACTTTAAGTACTTAAGAAATAAAGTGAATTTGGAAAACTTTAAGTACTTGAAAATCCTAAGTACTTTGTAACATTGTACTTCTATAGTTATGAAAAACTTAAGCTTTAATGTACTTATAAAGAAAATTTTGACAAGCTTAAGTAAGAAAATTTTAGCAAAATTTTGAAAGCTTGAGTAAAAATTTTGAAAGCTTTAAGAACTTAAGTACTTTATTAAATTTTGAAAAGTTTAAGCTTTTGAATAAAGGATAAGTAAATTTTTGAAACCTTTTTAAATAAAGGAAAAAAAATTAATTTTTCTCTTTCCTTTCCTATCTCTCCCCCTTAGCCATATATCAAAATAAGATAATTATAGCAGAAATATGATTGCATAAAATAAATAAGATTTTGTTGTACTGAACCAATTCATAATTAGACTTAAACTAAATCAGTCAATTTTCTCTGTAGGGACGTGTCTAACCCAATTAGCTACTTACTAACTGTTAGAAACAGTAGTTTTTGCTAGGGTTAGTCAAGTTAAGTGTTTCTGTTCAAGTTAGATTTTCTAAGCTTGACACTTAACTTGATTGCTATGTAAATTGTATTTAGTGCCCCAATTACTGCAGATGCACTGACTTAAAGCATCTTGAATTAAGGAAAAGACCTAAGCATCTCAACCCTTTCTAGGTTATCAATCAAAAGTACCCTAAGGTGCTTGTGAGATGCTGGCTTCTAAGTCTATAGGTGCATGCAGTTCTAGGGTTAGGGCCTAGGCTAAGTCCATTTTCGAAAAAAACCCTAATTTTTAAAGGGGGTAGTTTTGAAATAAAAATAAAACTAAGTCGAAAAGTGAAAACTGATTTTGAAATTAAGTAAAATAGTTTTTCAAATTATATTTTAAAAAAAATTTTAAATCAAGTAGAGCAAAAAAAATTAATCTATTCTACAGAGCACAATCCTAACTTCAAAAAGAACAAGTACTTATAGACTGGTCAACAGAAAATAAAGCAGGTAATCAAGGTTCAAATACAGTCAACCAGTCAAACACAAGTCAACCCTACTGAGTAGGGGCAGTCAAATAGGTACAATACTAAGTGAATCTAAGACGAAGGACCGGGATGATCAGACGGGCCAGGTTGCCATGCATCGAATCGTGCCATCATCTCTATGTATCGTGCGTCAGCCACATCTCGATCGGCTCGATGAGCTTCCATCTGCTCTAGGTGGTAGGCTTCGACCTCCTCTCGGAGACTCTGAACCTTTGTCTCTAATTGTGTCACTCTGTAGTAGAGTGTCGGTGGAGCGGGTTCGTCGATGTGTGCTCGGGCTGCTGCAGCTATGTCTCCAATGTCGACTTCAACCTCCTCGTCTGAGTCGACTGGTGCTCCGTGTAGGGTTTTTCGGGCCGCGAAAACCGCTTTTTCGCGTCGCGGAAACCCCGAAAGCCCCAATAGAAAGGATCCGAGCGAAGAAAACCATTTCAAAATTTTATGAGTGCTCGTTTACATGCTTCAAAACCGATCTATAACCTAGATCTATTAGAGAAGAGAAAGCTACCTTCGATGCGTGCCCCGCAATTCCCGCTCGCTCCTCGGTTGGTGTCGGATCTCAAGGATGCAAAGTAGCAACGCTCTAGAAGTATCCACACAAGCAAGAGAGTGGAGAGGAGAGCCCAAAAGTGTGCTAGCACTACTTGGGGTCTCGGCAAGATGAGAGGAGAGGGAGAGCAAAACAAAACAAAACCAAGTGAGGAGAAGAATGAATCACCCACACACAAAAACTTTTTTTGTGTGTTTAAGTGGTCGGCCACTTAATGGCCATTATTGGCCATTAAGTGGCCGTCCACCACCTTGGGTAACCCCCTATTTGAATTCAAAATTCAAATGGGGAGGTTACTTAGCCTTGATGATGATGCCAAGTCATTACTTGGTCAAGTCAAGGTGATGTGGCTTGAGTCAAGTCAAACTTGCCTCTTATAGACTTTCCATATTTAGCCAAAGTCAAACTTTGACTTCATTATTCTCCCATGATTAGATTCATCCAACACTTGGATCAAACTCGAGTCCAACTCAAGTTGTCTAATTTGAGTCAAGTCAAACTTGCCTTTTATGGACTTTCCATATTTAGCCAAAGTCAAACTTTGACTTCATTACTCTCGGTCCATCATATGGACTTATTCTCCATCTATTGCTCTATGTGTGTGACCCTATAGGTTCTTGTAACGTTGGCAATGCCCTTAAACCTATTTAAGGACATAAGCAATGAGAGGTATCTAGCAACACATCATTGCTACCCAAGTTACAAGAATGTCGAGATCCAACATCACCATTGTGACTAATAATTGTGACCATCACAATATGTGACAACGTCCTTCTATCCTCGATATCTAGATTGATCTTTCATGAGGCATAGACCGTGTCATCCTCAAATCAATCTATATGTCTTGATCTCCAAGTAGACTCACTATAATCAAATAAGCCCAATATCTAATATTGCCTTATTTGGGCATGGCCGTGCACTTAGTGGTCTTACTCTATCAAGAACGAAGATATTACTCCCGTCATATAGGAGGGATAGATCCCATCTACGTTACTCACATCCCTCCGCATAATTTGTTACAAACCCAGTAATCGCCTTTATAGTCCACCCAGTTACGGGTGACGTTTGACGAAGCCAAAGTACGTAACTCCTTATATAGGGAACTATGGTAACTTCAGGTCTAGGACTATAGTCATACTAATAGTCACATGAGAAAGTATATGACACTCATATAACGATCCATGATACTTTCTCATGGCGGGCCATTCAGTATACATTCTCTAATGTATACCCATGTGTCAACTTGATATCTCATATCCATGACTTGTGAGATCAAGTCATCATGTTGACCTACATGCTAGTCTCTATGCATTAACATTGTCCTTGAATGTTAATACTTGACTAGGAATAATTAAGAGTAGTGTTCTCTATATCATCTCACTATCGATTCAACTAATCGATTGATATAGATAAGAACCTTCTACTCAAGGACGTTATTATACTAAGTTATTTGGCACCAATACACATAAGTACAATAACCATAAGAAATGCCTTTATATATAAGAAATATATATACAAGAATATGATACAATGAGTCCAAAAAGTAATCATCATATGATTGGCTCTAGGGCTCTCACTAACAATCTCCCACTAGCACTAGTGCCAATCGCTGTAGTATCTAATACCCAATGACCTAGTGTGACCATCATGTTTCATCTGTGCCAAAGCCTTGGTCAAGGGATCTGCGACGTTAGCCTCTCTGGGTACTCTGCAAATCTTCACATCTCCTCGATCGATGATCTCTCGAATGAGATGGAATCGCCGTAGTATGTGTTTGGTCCGCTGGTGTGAGCGAGGTTCCTTAGCCTGCGCAATAGCTCCATTGTTGTCACAATAGAGCTCTACGGGATCAGATATGCTAGGAACCACCCCAAGCTCAGTGATGAACTTGCGGATCCAAACTGCCTCCTTTGCTGCCTCTGATGCAGCAATATACTCAGCTTCTGTTGTAGAATCTGCAACTGTGTCCTGCTTCGAACTCTTCCAGCTCACAGCTCCGCCATTCAAGCAAAACACGAACCCTGATTGCGATCTGTAATCATCCTGGTCGGTTTGGAAGCTGGCATCAGTGTAACCCTTTACAACTAGATGCTCATCGCCTCCAAATATCAAAAAATATTCCTTAGTCCTTCTCAAGTACTTAAGGATATTCTTGACCGCTATCCAGTGACGTTCACCTGGATCTGACTGGTACCTGCTCGTCATGCTCAAAGCATACGAGACATCAGGACGAGTACATAATATGGCGTACATGATAGATCCTATGGCAGAAGCATAAGGGATCTTATCCATGCGGTCTCTCTCCTCTCTAGAAGAGGGACTCTGAGTCTTCGAAAGACTCACACCATGTGACATTGGCAGAATTCCTCTCTTGGAATTCTGCATGGCAAAACGGTGTAATACCGTATCGATGTATGTACTCTGACTTAGGCCAAGCAATCTCTTAGATCTATCTCTATAGATCTTAATGCCTAGAATGCAGGCTGCTTCACCTAAGTCCTTCATTGCGAAACAAGTCCCCAACCAAGTCTTCACAGACTGTAGCGAAGGGATGTTGTTCCCAATGAGTAGTATGTCATCCACATACAAGACTAGGAAGACTACTGTGCTCCCACTAACCATCTTGTAGACACAAGGTTCATCTTCGTTCTTGATGAAACCAAACTGTTTGATCGCATCATCGAATCGAAGATTCCAGCTCCGAGAAGCTTGCTTTAGACCATAAATGGCCCTATGCAGCTTGCATACTCTGCCAGTATGCTGTGGATCTACAAAACCCTCAGGCTGTGTCATGTACACATCCTCGAGGAGGTTTCCATTCAGAAACGCTGTCTTGACATCCATCTGCCAGATCTCATAATCGTGGTAGGCTGCAATAGCAAGCATGATCCGAATGGACTTAAACATCGCTACTGGAGAAAAAGTTTCATCATAGTCAATACCATGAATTTGCTTGAAACCTTTAGCTACCAGTCTACCCTTATAGGTATGAGTAAGTCCATCCATGTTAGGCTTTCTCTTAAAGACCCACTTACACCCAATGGGTTTGACCCCTTCAGGTGGATCAACCAAGGTCCAAACTTGGTTAGTGTACATGGATTCCATTTCGGATCTCATGGCTTCCAGCCATGACTCAGAATCCAGGCTCATCACAGCTTCCTGATAGGTGGTAGGCTCATTCTCAATGATCATAACGTCATCATGGTCAAGCAAGAGAAATGAATATCTCTCAGGCTGACGATGTACCCTATCAGACCTGCGAAGAGGTAGGTCTAACTGAACAGGTTGTTGTTCCACAACTTCTTGTGTAACAATCTCATCCACAACTTCTTGTGGTTCCTATTCAGTATCCATCAAGGGCACAGTGCTATGGTCGTTGTCTTGAACTTCTTCAAGATCAAACGAACTCCCACTAGTCTTTCTAGAAACAAAGTCCCTTTCTAGAAAGACCCCAGTCTTAGCAACAAACACTTTGTGTTGACTGGGAATGTAGAAGTAATATCCCTTAGTTTCCTTGGGATATCCCACGAAATAGCACTTATCGGACTTGGGTCCCAGTTTGTCTGAGACTTGACGTCTAACGTAAGCCTCACAACCCCAAACCCTCATGAAAGACATCTTGGGACTCCTCCCAGTCCATATCGTATATGGTGTCTTCATGACCGCCTTTGATGGAACACGGTTAAGTGTGAACGCTGCCGTGTCTAGAGCATATCCCCAAAAGGATATAGGAAGATCTGCGTGACTCATCATAGATCGTACCATATCTAATAAGGTACGATTCCTCCTTTCGGATACACCATTCCACTGTGGTGTCCCAGGAGGAGTGAGTTGAGATAGAATCCCACACTCAGCTAAATAGTCACGAAACTCATGGCTCAAGTATTCTCCACCTCGATCTGATCGAAGTATTTTAATACTCTTGCCGAGTTGGTTTTGTACTTCATTTCTGAATTCTTTGAACTTTTCAAAGGACTCGGACTTATGTGTCATCAAGTACACATAACCATATCTACTGAAATCATCAGTAAATGTGATGAAGTATCTATAACCACCTCGAGCAGCAACATTGAAAGGGCCACATACATCAGAATGTATGAGTCCTAACAAATCTGTTGCCCTCTCACTATGTCCACTAAAGGGAGTCTTAGTCATCTTGCCTAGAAGGCATGACTCGCATGTCTCATATGATTCAAAATCAAATGAATCCAGCAATCCATCCTTATGGAGCTGGGACAAGCGACTCTCATTTATGTGGCCTAAGCGATAGTGCCAGAGATAGGTTGGGTTCAACTCATTTGATCTCAACCTCTTGGTACTTACATTATAGATAGGGCGTTCTAAGTTTAGAATGTAGAGTCCGTTGATAAGATCTGCACTACAATAGAACATTTCATTTAAATAGACTGAACAACATTTGTTCTTAATTATAAATGAGAAGCCTTTCTTGTCTAGACAAGAAACAGAAATTATGTTCTTAGTAAGTGTAGGTACATAACAACAATCATCTAGTTCCAGTACAAGCCCAGAGGGCAGAGATAGAAAATAAGTTCCTACAGCAACAGCAGCAACTCGTGCTCCATTGCCTACTCGTAGGTCCACTCGCCCTTTGCCATGCCCTGCTATTTCTCAGCCCCTGCACATTGGTACAAATGTGAGAAGCACATCCAGTATCTAATACCCATGATGTAGAAATAGAAAGGTTGACTTCTATAACATATATACCTGAAGTAGAAGGTTCGCTTCTCTTCTTCTTAAGATCCTCCAGGTAGATCTTGCAGTTTCTTTTCCAATGCCCTTTCTCTCCGCAATGGAAACAGGTGGCATCCTTCTGCACCCCACCCTTGGGTTTAAGTGCTGCAGAGCTGGCTTTGCTCTTGGTTTGGGTCTTACCCTTACCTTTGGGCTTCCACTTACCCTTGCCTTTGCCCTTCTGTACCATCAGGACGGTACTAGCCTTGGTGAGATTAGGCTCAGCAGTTCTTAACATGTTGAGTATCTCGGGAAGTGGTTTGTCTAATTCGTTCATGTTGTAATTCATGACGAATTGACGGTAACCTGGCAGCAACGATTGCAGAATCAGGTCGGTAGCTAGCTCTTGGCCCAAGGGAAACCCTAGTCTATCGAGGTTCTCGACGTACCCAATCATCTTGAGTACGTGAGTCC